>ML977583.1:341482-353362 GCA_010015725.1 Amniculicola lignicola CBS 123094 | reverse complement strand
AATATAGGTTATCCACTTACAGTTGCTATCCTAAATAGCCTACTTAAGGGTACCTTCCTTATACTTCTATCTTAAGAAGATTTACTTTATTCTTAAGAGTACACTAATAAGGTAGCCCTTCTTATCTATATTGTAGGTATGCTGTAGTTGTACCCTATACTCTTAAATCTTCTGCTGAAGAAGCTTAAAATAGAGCTTGTATTTGAAGGCTGAATCAGCACTCTTCCTATTGCGATCTAGGCTAAAGGTCTAGTAAGAAACTAGAGAGATTTTGTGACGCTTAAGGAAGCAATCTGGCTAGGCTTTGCCTACTTCTCCACTATAGATTTCTAAGGCGAAGTTATATAGCCATTGCTTTATAGGTGGTAGGCCATAGCTACAGAGGTGATTAATATACTTTATAAGCTCCTTCTCTTACTGTTCATTAAGTAGTCATTGATTTTCGTACTGTGCAGCATGAGAGCCCTAGACACCTTACCAGCGCTTTGACAGCCTGCTTCTCTTAATACTATATTCTTTAGCTACTTCAGTGTAACTAAACAATTCTCCTAGCTCTAGGGATTCTAAATGTGCAAGCGCTTCCTCGATACGGTCCATATTAGTGGAGTTACAATAATATCAAAATTCGGTAAATTCCGGTGTGGGTGTGCGTCAGGCGAGGCCGTGCGCCGGCTGATAAGATTTAGTAACGGGCTTCCAACCGCAGTCCTGAACGACTAGTTATGCAGACAGCGGAGGAGAGACTGACTGCAACGAGAGTGCTTCTGCATGATAGACACTGATGGACCCTGAGTACGGTGGTCATTTCCAGCCAAAAACCAAAAACCACTACACAGCAACGGCGTCATGGCTCCATGGTTCCAAGAGAATGCAGTTATTGCACCTCAACGCTTCCCTGTCTTCCAAGATTCCTGCACGGTGGCCCGCCCGCGCCTCGGGTGGCTGACAGGGCACAGGTATGACGGAGCCAAGCAGCATCGAGTGGGATGTCAGTGGTGGGGTGCTTGACTGGCCAATTCTCCTCTAAACTATCTCCCACTCCATTGCCAGGCCAGATTCATGCTCCCAGTGCTGCATTGTGTCTGCACTCCGCATCTCCTCTTTCAAGACGCCCGCGCCCCGCCATGCCCAACGCCTGAAGCTGTGTTGAGCTCCCCTACAGCCACCTGCACCTGCTCCTCCACCAGCGGCCGCCCAACGCCCCAATTGCCCTCACACCACCAGCAGGTACGTCCCAAAATCTGCTGCCCATACCACGGTACTGGTCTTCCCCACCTACCATTTTTTTCGCGCACACCGGCACTCTGGTTGACGTCGAAATTCGCGGGCCAGAGTCCCACCTCTCCTGTATTTATACTTCACCGCCGCGCCCCCAGCCGACTGCCCTCGCCAAAGCGCAACCTCTATCCTCCCACCCACCTACTGCGCCATGTCGTCCTCCAGCGTGCCCGAAGGCGCCCCTGCCGACACCATGCTCCCCAACCCAGACCAGCCCGACGATATCCATCCCGCACTGCACCCCTCGGTCACCAATGTGCCCGTCACGCCGGGCGTCCACCTGGGCGGGAGTTCTGCCTACGAAGATCCCAAAACCATCCACGACACGAGGCTTCCCTTCGATCCAGCCAAGGCCACGCCAGGCCCGCAGTGGAACGCCAACTCATACTTTGTACCGCACAAGCAGGAGAGGGCAGGCTCCCCGACCGAGGCAGCTGCGGGAGCCCGCACTGGAGAGGAGCTTTTGCGCCGCCTGAGCCTGATCCCCGAGCCGAAGAAGAGCCACGATCTGGCAGATGTCGATCCCCGCGCTGCACACCCTGGCCTCAACCTCAGCGGCAGGGTCCTCAGTGCGACATTCGCCGTGCCCTACAGCATCAGCTACTCCCAAGGCAACGACTGGGACCTCAAACCGCGTCGCGGCACCTCGGCCTTGTTCGACTCCTTCTCCTACCTGGCGTCTTCATCGTCGCCCTGGAACCACACACTGATCGGTTGGACCGGAGAGGTGAAGGAAAACCCCGTGGCCCGGCCTGCCACAAGCGCCTCGTTCAGCTCAGCAACCGCTCAGTCACAGACGAACAAAGCCGCAGCCCCCATTCCAGTTAACGGCAAGTCAGCGCCCCCGATGCCCTCCACTTCTGATGGTATCCACATCACTCGCGCCGATCGGGAGCGGTTAGAGAAGCAACTAGAAAAAGGCCACGGGGGTAAGATTGTCCCCGTCTGGCTGACCGACGAATGGGACGAGGAGAAAGATGAGGCCATCCTCAAAGATCAGTCTCGCTGGCGCCGGTACGCCGAGCATGAACTCTACAACCTGTTCCACTACAAGATGAACCAGCCGGACGACGGACGAGCCGCTCGCAAGACATGGGCGGACTACTATCTCATGAACAAGCTTTTTGCAGACAGGATCTTGGAGCTCTACAGCCCCGGAGACATCATTGTGATTCACGACTTCCAGCTGCTTCTCCTCCCGAGTCTTCTCCGCCAACGACTCCCGAACGTCTATATTGGATTCTATCTCCATATCCCGTTTCCCAGCAGTGAGTTCTACCGCTGTCTCAGCAGGCGGAAAGAGATCCTCGAGGGTGTTTTGGGCGCCAACATGATTGGCTTCCAATCATACAGCTATTCTCGCCACTTCTCCTCGTGTTGTACACGTATACTAGGTTTCGACTCCTCTTCGGCTGGCGTGGATGCGTATGGTGCACACGTTGCTGTGGACGTTTTTCCGATCGGCATCGACGCTGCCTCTACGCAGCGACAAGCCTATGGCGATCCGATTATTGAGGAGAAGATTCGGGCCATCCGAGAAGTTTATGCAGGCAAGAAGATCATTGTTGGCAGAGACCGACTCGACTCGGTTAGGGGTGTCACGCAGAAGCTTCAGGCTTTTGAGATCTTTTTGCAGAAATATCCGGAATGGCACGAGAAGGTTGTCTTGATTCAAGTCACAAGCCCAAGCAGTGTTCAAGCCAACAAGGAAGATGACAACAAGGTTGTGAACAAGATGTCTGATTTGATTGCGCGTATCAACGGTGATTACGGATCCCTCAGCTTCACTCCAGTTCAGCATTTTGCTCAGTACCTATCCAGAGAAGAGTATTTTGCACTTTTGCGAGTTGCAGATGTGGGTCTCATCACAAGCGTTCGAGACGGAATGAACACAACTAGTCTGGAATATGTCATTTGTCAAAAAGACAACCAAGGCCCCTTGATTCTGTCCGAGTTCTCGGGCACGGCAGGATCATTGAGCGGCGCCATACACATCAACCCTTGGGATCTCGGTGGTGTGGCAGACGCTATCAACGAAGCGCTGACCATGCCGATGGAGGAGCGCAAGAAGCACCATTCCGATTTGTATGACCATGTAAAGGCGAATAACGTGCAGGCTTGGACAAACAACTTTCTGAAAAGACTGATGACTAACCTGTCTTCCTTTGACCAGTCTTTTGCTACTCCAGCCCTGGACCGCGCACAACTTCTCTCCCAGTACCGGCAAGCCAAGCGACGATTGTTCATGTTTGACTACGATGGCACTCTGACACCGATTGTAAAAGATCCATCGGCTGCCATTCCCTCTGATCGGGTCATCCGTACACTAAAGACTCTAGCATCAGATCCTAACAACGCTGTTTGGATTATCAGTGGTAGAGACCAGGCATTCCTGGATGAATGGATGGGTCACATCTCCGAGCTTGGTCTCAGTGCTGAACATGGAAGCTTCATGCGATACCCGAAGAGCGAAGTGTGGGAGAATCTCACAGAGAAGACGGACATGAGCTGGCAATCTGAAGTTATTGACATCTTCCAACACTACACTGAGAGGACACAGGGTGAGTGGCATATGAGTTTTCTTTTTGCTCAAAACTATTAACTGACGTACCATAGGCTCTTTCATCGAACGTAAGAAGATCGCCCTGACGTGGCATTACCGCCGTGCCGACCCTGAGTATGGCCTATTCCAGTCTCGCGAATGCCACAAGCATCTCGAGCGAACAGTGGGCAAGAAGTACGACGTGGAAGTCATGACGGGAAAGGCTAACCTGGAAGTCCGGCCACGGTTCGTCAACAAGGGCGAGATTGCGAAGCGTCTTGTTGAGGCCTATGGTAATGGAGATGGAGAGCCTCCCGAGTTTGTGCTCTGTCTGGGCGACGATTTCACCGACGAGGGTAAGTGCTGCTCTCTTGGCAGTGATGCATGTTGTCTGACTCTTGGCCAGACATGTTCCGTTCTCTTCGACAATCGAAGCTTCCTCCAGACCACGTCTTTTCAGTGACGGTTGGTGCAAGTTCGAAGCAGACGCTGGCCAGCTGGCACCTCGTCGAGCCTTCTGATGTGATTTCGGTCATCTCACTGCTCAACGGATCAGCGGATGCCGGAAATGTGGGAGCCGTTGCCGTTGTCGATGGGATTGTTCCCGAGTCACGACTGTAGATGTTTGAAATTTTGGCGGCGGCGCTGCATGAAAGGGAGTAATGGGCAGATTTGCACAGGAAAACATGTTTGCAACTTTGCATGAGCGTGGAGTACCGGATAGGATAGATTCTCAAGCCACGGAGAAACATGACAGCATACATGGCGGGGCACGGTGGTCATTTGCGGCTCCTTTGGCTCCTATTCTTACATTACAAAATGCCCTAATACATTCTTCTTCGAGCGGGAGCTGCATCCATGAAGGCTTGGCGAGACTTTTGGGATCACGACCAGGTTTCTCCAGACTTTTGCATGACGAGGGCGAAATTGAAGGCTCTGTTTTGGGGGACTCGATCGATGGTTGTTCCCAGGCCGTGTTTCGCCATGACAATGCACGGTGCCCCTGAGGCGTCCGTTTCGACTATTTCGGGCTAGACAACGCGGGCCAACCACGTGTGGTTGACTCGCGAAGTGTCTTGGACGGTCAGCACCATCGAGTGTCTTTGGCAGAAAGCAGTTGGGCGACGGCGAACGGGTGGTTGTCGAGCATGAAACCGAGAGGCAGGAAAGGTGGACGGGCGGAGCGACCTGCTCGTTGCAGAGAAGCGCTGCTGCGCTGCTGCACGTTGCTGCACGCTCATTTGCCGCAGGCACTGACATCCCGCGACCTTGGTTAGGATGGCCGCTCGGCGGTGGGTTGAGTGGCGTGCCTGCGCGATAAACCTTGCTTCTCGAACGCCCGCCAGTCGCTCGTCTTCGCTCCCAGCCGTGCCGAAGACCCCCAACTGCCCAGCATTTCTTTTTGTGCACCCGTCGCCCGTTGCCTATCCACGTTCCGTATCCTCTCCTCCCTCGACTGCATCAACTCTGCCCGCCGACGTTGATTGCCTGCATTTTTCCCGCCATTGAACCCGGTAGAGGCTGTTAGGTTGACGCGAAGGCTGCTGCTCTACATGCTTCAAGTCTGAGGCCCTGGACCCTGCCGTTGCGATTGTACCCGCCACCGCAACTCCATATCTACGCCGCTCTGCCCAGCCGTCTAGCAAACTTTCTCCAGATAAACATTCAATCCGTGTCCAAGTCGCAAACATGGGATTCTTTGACAAACTCCAAGCCAGTACGCACCCCCTCACGCTTGCAGACCTTCTCCGAGGTGTCGCCGGCCGTTGCTAACACAGTGCGCAGGACTTGAACTCTACCGTCTTGAGCAGAGATACACGAAGCGCGAGAAGAGAACGACCTTCTACAGCGATGCGCAGTATGTGGATGGCGAGTACGTCTACGCCAGCTCCCCGACCTCAACCAAGTCTTCGTCCACCGACAGGAGTCGACGCTTCAGCAAAACACCAGCGGTCAGGATAAGGGAGCTCGCGAGGGTGGGCTCCGGAAGAGGTTAGAGGACTTACGAAGATGGGGGCATGGTTGAGCAATTGAGCAGCGCTCGCTCAAAGGGGAGGGGGGGCTGGGAAGTTGGGATGAAGATGATCGCAAGGATGTTCAACGCTGTGTTGCGCAGTTCTGGAGTGACAGGCAGGCAACATGCTCCTGCTGTAGAACACCAGCATGCTTTGGACACGCGCGCGACCTGGACCGGACGGTTGGGACGAGCGGAGCAGGGACCGGATCAACGACTTTATGGCACACACCAGCATCATCACGGAGGCATCATTCCTACGACTGATTGCGCGCACACTATGTTCCCTTTTTTACTCTTCATGTTCATACGCTCATTACGCTATCTGCTTTTTTCCCTACGGTTTGTTTGGAAGGTTCGCACGCCACGCGCAGGCATTCTCAAAAGCTTGAGACTCCTTTTGCATATCAAAATACCCTTTGGTTTTCCATTTCAACATGTCGCATGATTGAGTCATGGGAAGGTTGATGCTCGGTTGTTCTTTTCATGTCGATTATCTTGATGGTTGGGCTTCGATGTTTTTGGTAGATGGAGGCATTTGTGTAGCAAGTTAGCGATCAATGACATTGCAGTCATTAGTAGACTCTTCCGTCCCCATGAATATCCCGCCGATCTCCTGTGATCATCAGGCCGATCTTCATGCAATCCAGGCCTCCAGTGCTGCTCAGAGACGATCCATCTGATCCCTCCAGGGTCCATCAAGGGCAACGCACCCACGCACGGACTTTGTGAGCCTCAACTTCGGCCTTCCGAGGTCTCAGTCCAAACGCAAACTCGACGACATGCTCGCCCGCCCCGCGTCGACCGCTCACGCTGTCCTCTCAAAGAAGCCGTATATTTGCCAGTCATGTCTCCGCCGCGCAAGACTCGCGCCATTGGCCCCTCTCCCACACCCCTCACGCCTGCCCCGCCGAGCTCTCCAGACCAACAGCCAGGCACCTCCGAAAGATGCCGCACCCTTCCGCAAGCTGCTCAAAGACGCCAAAAAGCAGAAGAAAGCCGACGGCCTCCAATCCAACACTTCCAAGAAGAACAAAGATGCTCGACTGGACAAATGGGAGCTGACGGTTGGCATCGAGATCCACGCCGAGCTCAACACGCCCCGCAAGCTCTTCTCCCGCGCTGCGACGAGCGTGGCCGGAGCGCCGAATACACATGTTGCGCTCTTCGATGCCGCGTTTCCGGGCACACAGCCGCAGTTTCAGAGGGAGACGGTGATTCCGGCGCTGCGGGCGGCGCTCGCGTTGTGCTGTGAGATTCAGGAAAAGAGCGGGTTTGATAGGAAACATTATTTCTATCAGGACCAGCCGAATGGGTATCAGATTACGCAGTACTATGGTAGGAGACTCTGTTCAAGGAAAACCTGTCGTTTGAATGGGGAAAGGGCTAATCGTGGTGGTAGAACCGTTTGCGAGAAATGGCCATGTCACACTGTATCCTCATGACTTCCCGGGAGGGGTATCGCCTGAAGACGGGCCGGTGACTATCGGTATCAAGCAGGTGCAGATGGAACAGGATACGGCAAAGACTGTGCAACAGCCTCCGCATACGCATTTGCTGGACTTCAACCGCGTGAGCCATCCGCTGATTGAAATCATTACGTTACCACAGATACACCATCCTACGACGGCAGCGGTGTGTGTACGCAAGATACAGATGATACTCAATACCGTGAATGCATGTACAGCGGGTATGGAAATGGGCGGTTTACGAGCAGATGTCAATGTTTCCGTAAGGGAGCGAAATAAAGAAGTAGTAGACGGGGGCCACGAGTACTCCGGCGTCACAGGGCTCGGCCAAAGAACCGAAATCAAGAACCTGGCGAGCGTAAAAGCTGTTGAGGACGCCATCATCGCAGAACGCGACCGGCAAATCGAGATGGTGGAGAACGGAGGGGTTGTGGAAGGCGAAACGCGGGGGTGGACGCTGGGAAGCAAGTCTACGAAGAGGTTGAGGGGGAAGGAGGGCGAGATCGACTATCGCTATATGCCAGACCCGGATATTTTGCCTATCATTGTGGGGAAGGATCTTGTGGAGCACCTCCGCGACACTTTGCCCATGCTGTCTGATGCCTGGGTGCATACGTTGGTGAACTCCAACCAGTACGGGTTGACGGCGAAAGACGCTGGTACTCTCCTGTTACTCAACGATGGCGACCGGCTGGACTATTATCTGGATGTTGTTGCTCAACTGCGTGTCATCTTTGTCAACGACCCTGAGGCTTTGGGCCGCGTGGGCAAAACGGCTGGGAATTGGTAAGCTGGCACACCCTTTGATTCCCTGCTCTGCGGCTGGAAAGTGTTTCGTCGGTCACAGGACGCTGACTTTTAATCCAGGGTTCTGATGGAGCTTGGAGGCCTGTTCAAGAACGAGGAATGGGATGAGAATCGTGTGCCTTCGGATCAACTCGCTTCAATTATCGTGCATATATTTCGCAAACAAGTCACAGGTAGAACGGCGAAGGTTCTCCTGGCAAAGAAATTCGAAGGAGATGCCCGGACCGTCCAGCAAATCATCGCGGACGAGGACTTGTTGCTGCAACCACTCTCTCGCGACAAATATGTGGGGTTGGCGAAGGACCTCTTGGAAGAAAAGGCGGAGATGGTCAAAGATATTGTTGACAAACAGCAGTACGGCAAGGTGAAATGGTTTGTTGGGCAGATGATGAGCAGGAGCCCCGAAGGCACGGTGGAGCCCGCAACAGCAGAAGGAGTTTTGCGGGAGCTGATGGGCATCCCGCCAATGGAATAGACGTTGGGATTCCATGAGGACGCCCCCCTTTCAGCTTTGGGACCTCACGATGTGACGATACCACTGGCATGATGTTTTCAGCACCACAACCCAAATCTACTCGTCGCAAAATTCAGCTCCGACGTTTCGCATATCCTTTGGGCCCCAACAAATTCGTCCACTTATCTGTAAATCTGTTCTTTTAATCCGTTGTCGTGCACCCACTGCCCCCCAACTCAACTTTTCTTCCACACAGACAGATGAACGACACAATGTCCCCGTCTGGAGAAGGACTCACACCCCTCTTCACCTGGCCCGAAGCCAACACACCAACGCCAATCATGCACACTTATCCCCCAGACCCTCCCTCTCCTTCTCCATCACCACCTCCACCTCCTCCCCCTCCTCCCCAATCCCCCCAACCTACCGACCTACCCTCCAAGTCCCAGCCGCCGCCGCCGCTTCCTCCCCGTCATACCTCCAAACGCGAAAGTGTAGAGTACGCCCTGGGTAGAGCGTACCGGGCATACAACCTCCGCAAGCAGTTCGTCAAAGATGCAGGCAATGCAGTGAAGTCTCGCCATTCGTGGAGGAAGTGGAAGCATCATTTACACGCTGGGTTGAAGGCGGATTTGCCGAAGTTTGATGAGAGGGGTACGGATGCGTGTACCGGATCGGGGACTTTTGAAGAGGGAGAGGGGAGTGAGATGACTTCGCCTTCGCCGTCAAAGTCGTCGGGGTCGGCTTCGTCGGCTTTGCCTCCAAGCTCGACGCAATCGCCACCTACGCTGCCTTCGCTTCCCTCATCCGTGGGGCCGGCAACTCAGGGGTCGGCGTCCGAGCCGTGGAAGATCTACTCAACGGGATCGGGGGAGGCGAGTAAGAATTGGCTGAGCGAGTATGAGGCCAAGTATGGGCCGTTGAGGAATCCTTATGCGGAGTATGGAGGAGAGAGAAGGATTCATGGTGTTCAGGTGAGTGAGGGGAAGAGCTTGGGAGAAATGGTAGGGGCGGAGAGGCCGGGATTGTTTGAGGATCACACTTTGAGGCAGCATGGAGAGGGGCTTGCAAGAGAGCAGAAGGACGAAGATCGGGACGAGGAGGAGGAAGAGGAAGAGATAGATGAAGATTTCGAAGCCGTAATCTGCGAAGCAAGAACCGCCATGATTCGAGCTGAGAGAGCGAAGACAGTCGACGTCAGATCGGAGAGGGCAACGAGGATTCAAAACCGAAGAGTCCAGTTTTTAGAGCCAGCCGTCGAGATCGATTCTCCGGAGGAAAATGGAGAGGCCGAGGAAGGAAAGGAGAGGTCTATGCGTCGAGCTTTTTTGAGGATTTTGAAAACGTTGGACACGAATCAGGAAATAGTTTGGGCACCCGTTGCAAAGCCAGTAGCAGATGCAGAGCAGGCCCCTACTCCTCATGCTGAAACTGTTCCCCTCAATGCCCCCGAATCTTCTTCTCAACCTCATCGTCTTGTGCTACAGACCCGACTCCCCGAGCGCGCCCCTGGTGGACCACCTCCCCTACTCTTTGTCCTACCCGACCCCAATCTCGTGACACATCCACCACCGGTCAATAAAGACCCAATTGATCCGTCATGCAAGTCGAAGGGTAAATTCCCCGTTCGCATTCGACATGGACGCACGTCCATATCTGAAGAGTGGATGCGCCCATTTGAGCAAAAGAGGGCTCATATCGTTATTGAACCGCCTCCAAAGCTCAATCTGGAGCAAGTCCAGAAAATGGAAGGAGACTCAGAGCAAGGAACGGCTTCGCGCGTGGATGATCGACCCCTTCACAAGTTCAAGATGAGATCGGCGAACGGAACGAATCCCCACCAGGCACAGGACCAACCACCCACCGAGTCCAAGTTAGATTCAGAGTATAGAACGAATCCCCGTCAAGATAGTCACACATTCCCAATGTCCAAGCCAAACCCAACACATAGCACCAGTTCTCGGGTACCCGACCCGTCAGCTGAAAAGTTCAAACTCAGATCTCGAACTTGGGCTCCATGTCAAGGTCCCTTTGAATCTCGCCCCCTGATTCCTGCCGATGCAGATGGTGTCTTGCAAATTGCAGGCGAGGTTCGTATCATTCTTGAAAACGTCGATCGCGATGCGAAGGAATCAGCACTTGCGAGCGTACAGAATGAGAAGAGGATATTGTCTGTGGGTCCAGTCAACCATCAAGCAGAGGAAGGGGCTCTCGATTTACGGAATGCGAAGGGTAAGTGGCTAGTAGAACGGCCCAGTCATACTGGAATGCAGCCTACGGCTAAGGATAGAGCGCAAGGGTTCCCCGAAGCAGAGAACCTGCTTCTTAGAAAGTTACAAAACGAGACTGGCAGACGGTCAATGAGCGTCGTCAGTTACACTGGCGGGTCCGCAACTAGTGAGCAGGACCGGCAGATATATAATGATGTCCAAGCACGACTTAGGGCACTTGATATAGAGACAGCTGCCAATACGATGAGGGGGATTAAGCTCAACAGGGAGCGGGAGATGAAACTTAAGAGAGAACGAGAGAAGAGAGAGGCAGTAAAGGCGGCTGAACTCAGGAGAGCGAGAGAGGGCAAAAAGAAAAAGGAACACGAGGAGTCCATTGACGGCGGCAGGGGAAACACACCTTCCGCCCACCCCGATCTCTGGGCATCGATAGAGAATGCCAAACTGTTCCCGCCCTATCTCTGGCCACAAAAAGGCAAGCCCCAGACCGTTCGAAGAATCCCAGCCTTGGGCAATAACGAACCGGTCCCGCTTCTGAACTATACTCGAATCGCCCAGGAGCTTCCCACGCCTCTGGCATGGGACGCCAGTCTCCTGACACCGGCGCAACGGGAGTCAATTGCTGCCAAACTGCATCTCCACTTGCTGGCTAGCTACCCCAATTGGAGACCAAGCCCCACCGAGGAAGGGCTAATGCCCGTACGCCATTTTCCTGGAGATTCTACCACGGACCTAATGCCCCTACGGAGGACCGTGGCCTTTGCAGAGCCGCTGGTTGAAATCACGTCGGGTGCAGACCAGATGTCTAAAATCGATCTACCCATGGAAACCAACGACAACCCCAATGTCAGTGTGGAGATTGAGCGGCGCGCAAGGTTGAAGAGGGACAGCCACGGGTGTGTGAACTTGCTGTCGGCACCGCAAGGTGTGAGTGGAGAGTGGAGTGTCAGTGTGTTGGAGGAGGTTGTGAAGCTTGAGGGGAAGGAGGATAGTATTGAAGGAACATGGAGAGATATTTGAGGTGGTTCTAAAATTTGAGCGGAATGAGTTAAGGTACTCTCTAGAAGGCCAGCTGGAGGGGGGGG
>ML977583.1:1154-341442 GCA_010015725.1 Amniculicola lignicola CBS 123094 | reverse complement strand
CTGCGGACTTCTCGGACCAATGTGTCGGCTGGTTGTGTAGGTGAGGAAGGTGCACACGGCGTTCCTTCTTCCATTACGGTCACGTCCCCTCGCTGTCCACCCAATGGAAAAAGAGGATGGAGATGACGCCCAGTCACATGGAAGACGTTACATTATATCTCTACAGGTTACAAGCCTCCCGCGACGATGCCCGCCCCTCCGGGATACAAAGGCACATTCAACCTCTGCATAAAGGTCGTCTCTTCCACCTCATCTCCACTCCTCTCCTCCTTCTCTTCCACCATAACGCCTGACCCTCCATCACTCGTCCTACCACCGCTGCTCGCCCTTCCCCCGTCACTCCTTGTGGGACTCAAACTTCTCAGTCTATCAAAGGGTAGTCGCTTCTGCATCCTGCTTGCCGCCGTGGGGTCTCCATCCGCCAGAGCGATTGGCGTAGCTAGAGACAGCAGTTCCCCCACAGCGCCGAGGTCTTGGTGGAAGCCCGTTGCATCTTCAAGATCGAAATCGTCAGCAGCGGTTGTGGTCTGGGGCATCACGGCAATGGTGCCCAACCAGCGCTTAAGAAGGTAGCGCTTGATGCGATTGATCTTCCCCAGCTCCTCATCTGCAGGATCGTAGCCTTTTGCGCCGATGGTGCGTTCAGGGGCGAACCAAGTCGTTACCAGCCTCCACTTCACTCCGCTCCACCACCCGATTGGTATGATTTTCTCGCGGGGACCTCTTCTTGTCCACAGTCCGGGATGCTTGAGGCTCAGGTCATGGAATAGACTCTCGAATACCCCGCGACGCAAGGGGTCTTGACGTTGAGAGGTGAGTGTGTGCTTGACCATGAACCAGCCCACAATGACGACGGCGAATAGCGGCACCGTCGCTACGAACCACCACTTGATGCTCGGATTGCCTTGGAAAGTATCTACGTTCATGCCGAAGAATCCGCATACGAAGGTCAGAGGAAGGAAAATGAATGTTATCCAACTCAACCGCCACATACTCAGTCCGAGCTGCAGAGAGTGTCTTGCGTCGCGGATTCCTACGCTCTTGTACATGAGATCAGAAAGATTAGATGTGGGCTTAATGACACCTTCTTCAAATTGTGTAATGAGTTTGTCCAGTTCTTCGACGGTGGAGGCGAGCCAGGGTTCGTCGGGACGAGGATCGCTCTCAGATACTTCTTTCAGGTGGATGCGCATCTCCTTGACGATGTCGAGGTGCATGTACATGACACGCTCGACCTTTAGCCATGAGCTGGAGTTGGTCCAGAGCTCTGGAGCACGCGACTCGTCTGCTGGGTTTTCGTATATCTTGTCTTCCTTGAGATGAAGTTAGTTACTGTTTTCAGATTTTGACTCTCTTTCCGTAGTCCTTGAGCAACCACTATTCCAAGAAAACATCTCCAACTTACCAAAATACCAACATGCGTCTCACAAATGCCCAAGTATTTCTCCCACGTATACGCCAACGCCTTAAACACATCCCTCAGTATAAAATCCATACACTCCGTCGCCAGCAAATCATCATTCTCCATCTCACTCTTTGGCAAATAAAACGTCAACCTTCTCCACCTCTGCTCAATCTCCTGCCGTGCCCCAATCAACGTATCCTCGACACTCCCACTCTGACTATTCTCAAACAAGATAATCGTACTCCCGTTATCCAGCGTCTTGAGCTTGGGAATATACTCCTCATTCCCATTCGCGTCGCGCGACTTGTACTGCTTCTTGAACCGCTGGTACTCATTGCGCTGCTCCTCACTGTACGGATTCCGGATATCAGGATCGTCGGGCAGCCCGGGCTCGCCATCGCTGAGCTGCACATAAACGCTCAAGCGCTGCGCGTACACGTCGAACCCGTACGTTGGGTTGTCGAAGTGGTCGTAGTGGTTCAGTTCCATCATCTTGAGTCCGGAGTTGTTGCGCACTATCTTGTCCTTTTCGTAGTGGCGCAGGTAGTCGAGTCCGAAGGCTGCGCGGCTGATGCCGCGCCAGGGATCGCGCTGTGTGCGGAACGTTTTGCCGGATAGGATGGGTTTTTTGTTGCGGGTTTTGGGTTGCGAGAATTTGGCCCATCGGCCGAAGGTGGTGCCGACGAGGTCGTTTGAGGCGTCGATGTTGAATTTGCGGAGGAGGAAGCGGGTTGCCCATGGTGCGTTTTGGACGTGGCTGGGGGGTGTTAGAGGGGGGATGGGAGAGAGAGAGAGAGAGAGAGATGAGAGGGGATGGTGTACATTACTCTGAGGGCGGCTTGCTGGGAGAGATCTTCCTGGGGGGGTTGTTAGTCTTGAGGAAGGGAAAGGGGGCATGGGGTCGAACGTTTTTGTAGAATTTGCGGAGGCCATCGATATCCATGAATTCTTGAGCAACGATCTTTCTTCGGCCTTCGTTGGTGTGTCCTATGTGTTATCAGTAACAAGATCATATACTCATTTCGAGCTCTTCGATTCCAAAACCAGAGTTGAAATCAATAAGCAGGAAGTCTTCTCTCTCTCTCCTTTAGATCCCAAGGCTCGAGCATTACACTCAACAAGACATTCCCCCCAACTCACCTCTAGAAACATAATCAATCAGCAACACACGCCCCTGCTTCCAGCTCTCCTTCGTCCATTTCTCATGCCACTCAATCCCCGGCGACCTCCCTCTCTTCTTCCACGTACTCGTCCTCCTCTCCCTCAAATAACTCTCCCCCCTCACACTATCCCCTCTGTCTGGCATCTGCGGCCGGTGCGCATTCCCGGTATCAAATGTTCGCGCGTGTTCTATGATACCGTTAGACCCTGCACATATATGGTACGGCGAGAAGTGGGGACAATATAAGGTATGAGGAGGAAAGTTGTATTACCAGCAAGACGAGTAGGGAGCGGCTCCTTGCTCGACGTTGTATCTTCGACCGTGATAGGCGGAGGATCACTCCTGGAGCGTTTGTGCAACGAGGATATCGACGCCATCGCCACCCAACTAACGCACTACACCAATCTATCTCTTCACCGAAGTCTGCGTGCGATGCGGTGTCCAGTACCACCAGCGAGCGAAGGAAATCAAACAAACACGACCTGTCGTTGGAATAAAAACACAATGCTGCAGGACCCAACGCGCAGGAAACCCGCACCCTTATGATTGGAAGTCGCGCCAGATCAGCACCTGGGTCCGAAGCGAACCCTAAGTACTCCGTCCTCAGCACTAAGATTACGTGCACACCGGTCAATCTGTTGATCGTCTTACTTACGGCGCAGGCAGGACCAACCTAAGCGGGGCGGGGCGGACAACGCCCAGCTCGGACGCCTTACCCCGGCGCCCTGCTCACGAGGCAACTGCCCGAGGGCTTAAAGAGGTAATGACTTGGGTGCAAGGAACTGGGCGTAAGTCAGAAGTGGTAATATTGATGGACAAGTCATTTATGGTTCTCGGACGGGAGGTCTGTGCCGAGCCGTGTGCATCGGGTGCGTCGTCTCACGCACCATCACAGAAACATCGGGAGACGAGTGGACGCCACAGTTGGTTTGTGTGGGATATTGGTTGCGAGCCGTGAACCAGGCCTGATGCCACAGCTTCAAAGGCACCTATGTATTTATCCTGGGGCTCTAAAAGCTATCTACTTCGAGTACCTCCTTTCGCTTGGGTATCAAAGATAGAACCAGTAAATATGTCGAGTTCCTATCCCATCCAAATCCGTCCAAAACCCAAGGAGGATCCTATTTTCCTACTCCTAGTAATGAGCGGCTAAATCAGCTATCTACGGGAAATACAGACGCAAACAAGTAAAACCAGATGAATCCAGAGCTATTTCCTCCCAGCGTGAGCGATTAATTCTAGGCCATACAAGGCCGATGTAGTGATAATAATGCTGGCATATAAGCCCGGGGAATCAAGAAGAAAAATTATTTACATGTCCTAGTAAGGGAGCCAATACATGGACAGGTCGTGACAGTCGTTACGGGCAGAAGATGCCGGAATATGACGCTCAAAAATGATGCACATTAGCAGTAGATGCCGAAATAGATAGAAGAGAAGGTGTCAAGGACTCGCTATGCTCGCTGAGATATAATGCATGCGGTTATCACGTCATTCGCATTGTGTATTTGATGACATTCAATCACTCCAGTTTTCGGCTGAGTGCCGTGAGCTCTTCGTCTGGCAGCGCTGCCATCCACAGACATTTGCTGATAATGACGGGTTCAGGCTTGAATGTGTACTTGGAGCTGGCTTCGAGGAGGCGTAAAAGACTTTTGACAATAGTAGCGGCCGTGTGGTGTCGTTCAAAGTTGACAAGTCGTTCTCCATCCACGGGAGGAGCATCGATGAATGCAGGCTTTTGCGAGTTATATATCAAATCTCGCGTGTAAATGCCTGTTCAAGAGTCAGTAACAAGATGGGCAACGAGGGGAAGATATGATTACCAATAAAAGGAATGCAACCATCGTCAGACGTAGAGGTTTCCATTTCAACACGCAGATTGTGGAAGTTCTTGAGTGGCTGGACCAGTGCTTCCAACTCTCTCATCGTCTGAAGTTCCGCAGCAGGTATCAAGGCCCAGGTATTCTTCAGTCGGGAAACATCGGCTGACAGAAGAGCAATGGTAAGCTGGTACATTGTCGCATAGTTGCGGAGTCGTCGTGCGTGCGCCGCAATGTGGATGTATTTGATAATGCAGCGGGCTCTTTCTTCGATTGCGTCCGTAAGCACACATTCAGAGACTGCCCATTTGACCACGATGTTGAATCGTGCAATAGCAACATCCACTCCTCGAGCCTCCTGTGTGCGAAGATAGGTAACCCAATCGGGAATTTGGGGTGAAGATTGTGACCATCGGAGCTCGATAAGCTCCTTCCAGTCAATCTCGTCCAAAGCATCTTTTTCAATGATTGTGAATTGCTGTGCAAGAAGCTCAGAATCATAAGCCAAGATGAAAGGGAAATGTGCTGGGGGTGGCGGGGTGTCCTTCCTAAGGTCCTGTAACTCAATTGGTGCGTCCACAGGCGTAGTGCTTTGGCCAAATGCTTGGTTGTTCAGCCTTGATGTAGGCGTGAGTCCGGGTGTCGGCAGTCCGCGTTCAAAGATTGTGTCGACTCTTGGTAGGGAGCCGTTCAGACGATTGGCGGTAAGCGGAGGAGTGGGCGGATGTCGCATGGGATGAGTGGGTAGAGAATCGCTTTCACTGTCCAGGACTGCAGGCTCGTCATCGAAAAAGCTTCTGACTCCATGGCTATCACGGTCTGACCGCCTTTGTGTTGCAGTACTGTAGCTGCCATCACTGAGGTCCTCATCCTCGTCGAGCAAAAAAGACTCGCGAGGCATTGATGATCTCGGAATGGTCCCGTCCCTAGGGATTCTCTTCATGCTATCAGTTTCAACAATATACTCTATCGAGGAGTTGGGTGATGCCAATCGAGTTACGCTCTGGCTGTCCGGATGTGCATTGTCCGTGTTGGTCCTGAGTGGTGCTGGCCGCACCGAAGATCTCATTGAATCCAGCTCCCGGGTGCGTGTCGCAGAAGTGATATCACTAAGGCCTCGGTCAAGAAGCGGGACTGAGGAATAGGAATCCTCTGACTCAACTGCCGAGGTCGGCCCCGGAATACGACGTTGGAAGTTCTCGCTTGATAGTCTGTACATCCCTTGGCCATCCGATTCTGGGAGCGCGAGAGGGCGGTGAAGAGCACCGTCTTCTTTGCCATAACTTCGTGTATTTGTTGAGGTTTGTTCAGAGGCCATATACGATTGTTGTGAGCCGTCTAGCTGGTACGCGTCTGGCTCAATTGTGATGCGTGGTGAGGGATCTGGACTCTTTTTCTCATATCGGCCTTCCAGTTTCATCAAGGCAGATTCGATGCCACCGTCATCATCCACATCGTCTGGGAGGGCAGCAAGCTTAGCAACTTCTGCTTCGAAAGAAGGCCTGAGGTTGGGCTGGGATGAATGCGTGGCGACCAAAGAGATACTCCTCTGTTTTGTGGGTTCGTCCTTTGGGTCGTTCTTAGGCTCATCTTCGGGCTCGTTCATGGGCTCGTCTTTTACTTTAGTAACAGTACTTGTTGGCTCCACGTAGCGATCTGAGCGAAGAATGATAGAGCTCGAAATAGAGTGTGTGCGCACGGATATAGAACCGGTTGAGTGTGGTCGTTGCACATGCTCAAGGTCTTGGACATTATCCACTGCACGCAAATCGCCACCGGGGCGACGCCGAAGTTGCCGCGCTGGGGCAGTAGAGTGTCGGTCGAGAAAGAAGGGGTCATTGTCGGAAGACATTGTTCGGATCGAAGTGGTAAAGCTTGCTCCAGCCTGATGTCTACTCAGACTGTTGTACGATGCTCGTCTTCTCAGGGACGTGGAGCGTGCCATAGACATCTTAGAGGACCCTCGACGTCGGAACGAATGTAGTTGGGTTTGACCTTCAGACATGCTCCGTCGCTGATTCATGGGCGGTCTTTGCACGGAACTCCTAGAGGTGCGCCGCAACTCCAATGGCTCTGGTACTGGCTCCGGATTCTTGTACAAGTCAGAGTGCCTGACAGTCGACGTGTCTTCCGTGCTTGGCTGCTCATCTATTGATGTGCCTCTTGCTTCTAAGGGAGCCTTCGCAATAATGGCCGGAACTTGAACAACATCTGGAGGGGGTAAAGCTCCTGACATGAATGGGAGGTCTGGAGGTCCAGTGTCGTCCATAATGACAATAGACCGGCTGCCGTTAGTGACATGACTAAGTGCCCTGGTATCCTGCTTCTCTGATGCCTTGATCACGTCTTCAGTGGTGGCGAGGTCTGCTCTCTCAAACTCAAACTCAAAGCCACCCAGGTCGGGAGGCTGGCTTTGCTCTGTACTCTCATTTTTCATTTCTTCTTTGACAGCCTCTTTGAAGCTCTCGGCTACCTTGGCAATCAGAAGGTCAATGCGTACCTGTGGACGGGGCCGAGCCGCTCGTCGCTTGTGAACGCCCCCGGACACGGTTGATATTGTTCCGGGATTAGACGATCGAGTTGGGGGGGCCTGATGCGATGGATGAACGTAGTTAGGTAATTGAGGGCTGGAAGCTGATGGCTGTTTGCTACTCAGCGCGCGGCGAACGCTGCCGAAAAGCTTCTTCATTCCAGGGTTAGTCGCGTGTCCCTGTTTTGGATGCATCTCAGCTCCCATGACATCAACCGGCTGTAGCTCGAGATGTGATCGAGTGTGTCGCAGCGTACCATTCTTCACGTCAATATACGGAGAACTTGGCTGGAAGATACCACCACGCACAAGACTTCCGGGCATATTGGAGACAGCCGATATGGCTGCGTCTACCGGCGTGGATTTAGGCACAGACAGGGGTGCTCTAACATCCCTCATTGCGTCTGAGAAGCTCCCGCTTCGTTTGTGGGAGTGAGATGGCCGATTAGGTCTCTTCATAGAGGCGGAGTGCTGCGGACTCCCCGCAACACGATTTGGGGCTGGATGTGGGATTGGATGTGGATAAAGTGGGACTTCCCTTGCCGGCTCAGCTTTGGTAAGGCCTCGCATCGGAATAGAGCATGACAAGACTTGCATGCTCTGCTCGCTGGCAGGTGACAGTGGAATTTGGCCGGCTTCGTAATCCTGGGATGGCACATATGGGGAACTGAAGGAGTTTTGCGGGGTATGCCGAGAACTGTGAGCCCAGTCCATGTGTTTGCTGGCAAAATGATCGCTGGGGTTTGATCCAATGGTGTCCACTTTGGCACTCCGAGTAGTCTGTCGTGGAGGGGTAACCGGCAGAACAGCGACTTCATCAATCGACGCTTGAGATTCTGCCTGTCCTCCTGGCAAAAGCTCTTCACCTGCAGAGTCTCTACCAATCCCGTCCTCGATCTCCCAGTACAGTGCACAAGTCCGCCTCCAGCATTTCTTGAGCTCGCCGACGATCTTGATGTCGCCGCCGCCGCCGTCTTCTCGCGCGCGCAGATCTTTGTAGAGACCATTGACGAGTTCACAAAAGTACACTCTGAGTGGAAAGAGCGGCACAAAGTCGTCCACAAAGTAGTTGAGAATCCAGTGTCGCAGGGCTACAAAAGTGCGCACGCGAACTATGCGGCCAAAGTCATCTTGCCTATCCACGGCCCAGCGCAATCGCGAGATGAGATATGCTACCAGGTCACGGCTCGAAAGAAACGAGCGAAAGGTGAGGAAGAAGTCGGAGAGCAGTTCGTAGTCGAGGAAGCTCGGGGAAGTGATATGTGCCACCAATCGGGACGGCGTCGCGGCGAGAATGTCTCCCGAGGGCGAGAAGCGGACGACGGATCGGTCGTCAGGGTTCACTGTGAGGGCGTCGTATAGCTGGGGCCCAATGGGAACCTTTGATACGCGCGCCGAGGAGGGCGCGGTGGAGGGCTGCAGCGGCATGCGGTCCATGGTGGTGCGGTAGTTGAGCGAGATGGGCGAGTAGACGTCCGAACGGTGGCGCGAGCCCAGGAACGAGTGCGTCGCACGCTTCGGGGCCAGCAGCGACGACCTGAAGTCCTCTGTGCCCGACGCACGCGTGAGCACCGAGCTGCGCAGGATGGCCGTGCCTCGTGCACTGAAACGGGGCGTGCCCAAGCGGTAGTGGGGGATGGGCACCTCGAGAAAGGGCAGCGAGCCTGTGTCGGCCGTCTTGGGGCGCCCGAACGGCGGGCGCTCGATGACGACCTTGAAGGTGCCGGGCTCGGTGCTGTACGAGGTCACCGTGTGGTCGTCGGTGGCAGAGAAGGAGTGCGAGCGCAGGTGCGCAGTGGGGCGCGGGGGCGTGTCGGCCGGCTGGGGGAGGGGGGGGTTGGGTCGAGTGTGCGAACCATCCTCCGACTTCACGTCGCGGATGATCTGGAGCCCTGGGGGGCCCAATTCGAGGCCGGCGGGAGAGCGTGGGCCGTAGATGCTCTGCTCCCAGTCATTGCTGGACGGCCGCAGTGCTCTCGAGTCGAGCGTCGCGCTGTCGGGCGGCGTCTGGGGGAAGACGAAGGGGTCGGCTTGCGGCAGGTTGCGCTGGTTGCCGGCGCGCACCACGGGCCTGCGAGCGACGTTGTCAGCGGGGGGTGTGGCAGCACGAGAGAGCGCGCCCGGCACGTACCTGAGGTAGATGATGCCGCGGTTGATGTTCGCGACGGTGAAGGAGCGGCCCGAGGGCGTCGTGGTGGTGCTGGCCGTCGAGGACTCAAGCGTGCCGCTGCTGGCTCCGCGGGCTCTTGTCCGCCGCAGATTCTCCTTCGAGTCTTTGACGCGGCGCAGAGACTGGCGGCGTGGAATCGCCGGGCGGCGGCCGTCCTCAGCGCGACGCTTCACATTGTGCGCCTTCCGCGACTCTGGTGAGAGGGCCGAGAAGGCCGGGGGCCCTGGGAGAGGGCCTTGTTGCAGCAACGCGGGAAGGGCCATGTCTGCCCCATCATCCGCTCGCAGATAGTCGTCAGGTCACTGGGGCATCCGCGGCGAGAGGGGGACAGCTGCAGAAAGACGAGCAGGATGCAGCATCGTCGGTAATATGGGACTGGCAGCGAGAGGGGAGAGATGAAGTCCAGAGAGACCACTCACCATTCATTCGCTGCCCAGCTCCCAGCTCCCAGCCAGGCCAATAACACGGATCGACCACACGAGCCCAGAAAAGCCCCGTAAGCCGCCATCCTGGCGAGCGACGAGGCGCCAACGCCGAGCCGACAAACAGGCTCAAAGCAAAGACGCATCCCGGTCAAAGCAAACAGAGGCCCCAGCAAGCGTCGGTAACGGCTCTCCGCCAGCAGCTGGCACACGGGGGAGTGCTGGCCGGGCATTCTGGAGCCATGTGCGGACGACACGGCAGCCATGGGATTGGGCACGGCGCGCAAGTGAGCAGCTGTTCGCAGCAGCGCCGTGGGTGCTGTGTCGCAGGCCTCTGCCCGCATCACCAAGTGCCGGGCTGGCTGCACTACTGGTTGCACCAATATTCGACGCCTTGCTCCGCGTGCCACGGCTGCCAGTCACCCGCTGCGGCTTCAGAGACAGACAGAGTTTGCGCCGTTGTACTAGATAGCCGCCAAACACCCAAGAGCAGCGTCTCCGCGCAGAGACAGACGTCGAAACAGCCTGCAGACGGTTTCGACGCGCGGGTAAACACCTGCAACAAACAGTTTTCGACCGCTATCAAGTCCAGTCCCTGTGCGACTAGGAACTTGCTTCTTCCTAGCTATGTCCTAGAGCCGGACAGCCATCGACTGAGTTCAAGGATAACAGCATCAAGATATCGCAGACGTCTCCAACTCGTTGCCTTATTACGCGAGACAGGGGGTCCTTCAATTGCACTTGGTACATACAGACAAACAATCGCTGACAGTTCGCAGCAGACCGAGCGGCCTCTCGGTGTGTCGTGCAGCAACATGATGCATGAGCTTTCACAATCAAAAGACCAAGTCGAATGATCGCCTCCCTCTTGCATTGCACCGAAATCTCCAGTTGAAAGCTCGCAGGTGACTAGGCTGGCAATTCCACCGAGCAAGGTTCATGCCATCAAACCTTCTCCACGACTACAATTCCGCACATTTCCGACCCTGTTGTCAACTCAGATAGTCAACAGCTACTGCATGGCATCTAATTCTAGAGCGCATCGCACATGGCCAGTATTTTCCAATCTCTTGTGCTTGTCGCTCGGCTTTAGAAAGTTCCACGAGCCTTCCATCGACGATCGTCATGCGCCAACTTCTGCATGACATTGTTAGTGCTGGGTGATCATACTCATGCCTTGTAGCACCACACCTACCTGACAGCAATATGTACAGCGATATGCATATCGCCAGTACAAGACTGCATGGCGTGCTAGTCATACGACTCGTTTCTCGCACTAAGATCTGAGGACATTATGTGATTTACAGGCCTCAGGACCTCAGACCGGACCGAAACTTGGCTACCAGCCCCGAGACGCATACCAAACTATTTCGATTGAATTTAGAGCAACGATACTGCTCAAGCTATAAGGATATCATTATTCGAAAATCCGGCGTGTCTTATCAAACGGCGCCTCTTGACTCGCACGCTGCACAACGCATAGTACATCTGCCGGTATAGCGACCAGATTGGGCAGGTACCGAAACCATAAATCCACACCGTCACACTCGACTTTTTACCGCTATCTGCTGTCAGTAGGGATACGCCCTCACGTCCTCCTCTTTCGCCATATCTAAGCCGCCCGCTAACTGCTCCTCGTGCTTCTTGTCGAGATACTCCAACAATACGTCCTGATACCGCTCCTTGCCCTTGTATTTACTGACGTCATCACCCCAGCTCCTGACTGCACTCGCCAACCTGCCAGGCACATATGGCTCAGCACAAATCTCCGTGATGGGATGAAAGTAGGTGCGAATTGTGAAAACAACGCCTCCAGAGCGGGGGAGTCTGATCGCAAATTAAGTTAGCATGGCAATTCGTAAGCAAGAAAGGGGACCACAGTGAAGGCTGCTCGTCCAAGAACAGCCAAGAAGAAAAAAGAAAGAAAAGCATACCGTCTCAAACTCTGCCTCTCGCTCCTAAACCAATGATGCTGAATCGCCTTATTCTTCTCCGCCGTAAACCACCCAATCCCCCCTTCACTATTCTCATCCCCAATACTACTACTCCACGCCAACTCATCATCCACCTGAATAAAATAATTATTCCTAAGCACCGGCTTATCCGGCATCACCCTCCTAAAGAAATTCATCATGCCCTTCTCCAACTTCTCCTTGTACTGCGGCACATCCCCCGACGTGTGGATTTCAGACAACGGCATCCCGAGTTTATCTTCCAGGCGCCAGAAGCCGGCGAGCAGGATGGAACCAGCGAGGAGGTAGTATTGCCCATCGGGCTTCTCGAACATGATGGCGAGATCGTCCTGGGTGAGGCGCGCGCACATTTGCATGGGGTCTTCCTTTAGAGGGCGCTCCACGATATTGAACTGCTCCCCCGTGGCCAGATTATCCAGGCCCACCTCTGTCCGCATATACAAACTCGGGTACCTCATCGGCAGGTAGTCACACAGCTCTTCCAACAGTTCGATGGCGCCGTCAAAGGCCTCGGGGGACGTGTAACTACACTTTGAACCCCGCTCGGCTATCCGCTGAGCCTTTAGGTCGTGGAATTTCATGTAGTGGTTGTCGAGCTCGATCCAGTCGTCCCAGTGCAGCATGCGCAGGCCCATGGTGACGTTGTACTTGGGGCCGTAGCGGAAGGGGCGGTAGGGGAGCGGCTTGGTGTCGGTGACGGACCAGTTGGGGTAGGGGGGTGGTGTGGGGCGTTTGAAGGGGATGGGGGTCCAGACTAGTTTGTGAGCGTTAGTTGGGGAGGGTAGGGGGAGGAGGGTGGGAATTGTACCTCCTGGTTTTCGGACGGGCATTTTGAAGGGCGATTGCTTTTCGAGGTTGGGTGTGCTGGGGCGGGCTTGGTCTTTTCGTGTGCGGATGTACGATGTGATTTTGCTTGTTGTCCATGCTAGGGTTATGATGATGAATAGCCCATACAAGACATGTTTGGGGTCGATATACGCCTCTTTCAATGTTGTGTTGAGTTTTGTCATGTGAGCCTTCGCCATGGTTGTGTTGACGTGTGGAATTTTGCAGTTGTGTTGAACCCAATGGTTTACTTCGCCCAACCTTTGCTCAAGGCGAGGCCGTAATGAATGGATCGCCTCCATGATGGAGGTTGTGTTCTGAAGGGCACAGCCGTGCTGTGGGGTTGTAGTTACTTTTAGCAACAACCAATCGAGAAATGAATATTGCCGCAAAGCTCTCAAGGACTGTAGAAGGAGTGGTGAAGACAGTAACAGGACGTAGCAATGGCAAAGGCTCCGAAACACATATTATATTAGACCTGTTGTTACACGAACAGTTCGTCTATCTGCGATAACGGTCTCAATGCTCCAATGTGGGGTTCAAGAACGTGTGTCGTCAGTTCCTGTTTATCGGCTAGAACTGAGGATATGATTCCCAAATTCGGCTTAGCGCACACTTTTGTGTGTTAATTTGGGCCACCTCCTCCTTCAACGTCAATTTTGATCATCCGCGTTAATCTTGCGCTGCTAAGAAGCTCCCATGGTTTGCTTTAGGGCTCAAATACCCTCAGCTAGCGTCCCACGTTCTCCTCAAATGCTTCTCTAGCCTCTAGCGGAAAACTGGCCAAGTATCTCAGGATCAGTCGATGTCCACTCCGGTCCACTCAGGTCCGCTCAGATTTGCCTCTTTTGTCCTTGCGTCGTAGCAAACAGTATTGGCCCCAGTGGCGGCGAAAGCGCCTTGGAATGAAAGGCCACTCCGGGATCCAAAGCAAACGTCCCAGGATAGAAGTTCGACTGGAGTCGAGGAAAGTTGAACAAGACAGTTTCTCCCAGTTCTCCGAATCTGAAATATAGTCTGGTTCTAATAAGGACGGCGGCACACCTGGAAATTGGGAGTCCACCAAGAATTTGCAGTGCTCAACGTCGGTCTAAGGACAAATTAGTGATGGTCTCAAATGGTCTTCTCGGCTGCACTGACGTATTTCCCCATGTCTTCCTGATTTTCATCGTTCATGCCTGATGGTATCAACCAAGCGCCTGGAAAGAATCCAAATCCCGTGTTTGCTTCGCTGAATTCACCGGGAAGTAGGCCCGAGAACTCACTCTTGATGAATTTCGGGCGGATCTGATCTGGCAGCAAGTACGAAGAGGGGAAGCGATACCATTCCTTACCCAAGCAAACGTTGTCACCGGGAAATGCCACTCCCTCACGATGTAGCGGCTTGTAGATTGAAAGAGGTGCCGAGTAAGCAGTCACAGTGCCGATAATGCGAAAAGCACCGATGTCGAACGCTACGAGAACGAACGTAGAGACGAAAACGAGTTTGACTATCGCTGGAATCTTGCTTGCCCACTCCTTCGGGTCAACTGATCCAAAGTTTGCAAGGAAAATGTGAAGGGAAATCGCAGCGTTCAGAACCAGAGCTGGGTATGCCGGATACATGAACCTTTCCTCTTTGTGTGGTTGCAATGTGAAGATCCCGAGCCACAGATAGAACGGTGAAGTGAAGACGATGCCTCGCAGCAATGTCTGCTTGGAGACAGGCCTGTCACGCATGGTGTGCTGAAATAGAAGTAATGGTAGAGCGCCCATGGCGAGGAAGAACCAGACGTTGAAGTTCAGCGCGAGGTTGCGCACATAGTAATGCCACGGCTCCACACCATAGATGTTGGGACCCTTACTTCCGCCGCTGAAAACATTGTACAAGACAATGTTGAGTGGTACACAGACAATCTTCTTGTAGAAGAAGCTGTCGATGGCGGTTTGAAGTGCCTGGCAAGAGGGTAAGTCACTGATGCTACTGGGAATCAAATGTCCATACCAAAACAACGAGAGACCTGACTGTGCCATCGAGCAATCTTGAGAAGCCGTCAAAGATCTCTCCAGTGATAGACGCTAGAAGCACTTCTTCAATCACGAATGGAAGAACCAGGGCTCCAGCAAAGGGCCACCCCAGGAGACTTCCGATGCCAAACCACATAATCCCCTGGGCAGTCCTGATTCCGCCTCTCCAATCCATGAAAGCGGAAAATCCGAGCATTGTGGTGTACATGGCAAAGCTGGACGGGAGATAGGCTACCGAAGCGTGATACATGCCCGGACTGAATGTCATTATCATGAGGAAGAAAATTGCAACTCGGGAATTGAGGGTTCTGGATATAGTCGCATACAACCGTGTGGAGCAGAACGCGCACACAAGGGCCAGGAACACCCTAAGAAGATAGAAATATTGAACCTTGGAACGGAGGGGCAGGAACCCCCCAAACCAGATCACCGCGGCATGCATGCCGGTGTAGGCCCAGCTGCGGATGGCGTACTCGGGGGAGTACTCCCATGTTTGCAGGCCGTATCCATTGTTGAGGTAGTGGGTAGGTTCCCAGTAGTTGAATACTTCATCGCAGTCCTGGATAGGGGAAAAGATGGCGGCGACGATGTTGGCAGCGAAGAAGATGTAGAAGGCCAGGATCGGCTCGAGCTCTGGCGGCTTGCGACTCTCGACTTGCCCTCTGCATGAACCATCAGCCACGCAGAACGGGACCTTCCCCCATGTCAGAGGCTCACCCTTTGCTGCTGTGGCCTGGAGCCGGCGGTGCGGCGGCCTTTGTAGCTTTGGGAGGCATCTTATCTTTACTCCAGACGAGTCAACGATGCGTCCCCGTGAACGACGGCGTGTGGGCGGTGAACCTTCACGGGACTACGGTCGAGGTGGAGCTTTCCGCGGCTCGTAGGGCTGTCCCCGCCAAGACCGCGCCAGGGCCGCTAGTCCCGCGAAGTGCATCTCCAATTTCTCTCTCTCGCGTTGCTCCCTCCTCGAAGCAACTTTCTTCATCGCCCGCACACGCAGGTCTTGGTGCAAGGCGCCATCTACACCACAGGAACACACAGCGTCGTCGTGCAGAGGGCAATAATCATGTCCGACTCGTATGAGTTTGAGCAGCGCCCCGCGAAGAAGGCGCGCTTCGATGCACCCAGCCAGGGCTCCTTCGACGTCCCTTCATCGCCTATCGATGACTTGGAGGACGACTTCTATGGGACAGACACGCTGGGCCCTGTCGCCTCTACTGCAGGCCCCGGTGCGCTCTCTCCCGCGTCCGCTGCCACGCTCTCCGCATCGGCCGGCGTCTCTGCCCTGTCCATCCCTGGCCTGCCTGGCCTCGGTCTCCTGAGCAGCGTCTCTGCGCAACCCGCCGCCTCCCCCAACGGGCTGGCTGTTGGCGGCTCGCACGAAGAGCCCGAGGACGGTGAAGTCTCTGACTCGGAGTTCTTGTACGGAGAGACCACGCCAGCGCCAGTTGTGAACGCCCTTCAACCGCCAGTGCCGCCAGAAGGCGCACATCCCCTCCAAGATGCCACACCCGCTGTTCGTGACGAGTTCCAGACAGGTGAGAACTCTGCACCTCACAGCCAACCCTTGACTAACCATGTTGTCTTTGCGCAGGCTCTCCTGCAAATGGTCACGAAGATGGAGAGCTCACTAGCGAATCTGGATCGCCTACTGCTATTACTGCATTACTGGCCTCAGCTATTGCCGAACCTTCCACATCCCTCGAAGGGCCTTCGCAGAACATTACCACAGATGCGGACTTCCTACGCGCAGGCGAAGAGAATCGCGGAAACAAAGACGCAGAATGGCAACTGGACTCGGAAGCATCAGACTCATCAGGCGACTCATCCAGCGACGATTCCGATGACAGCTCTGAGGACGGATCCGACGAAGGGGAGCTGTTGGATCCTGCAGAACAGGTGCGCCGCCTAATGGCAGAGGCTGACGAAGATGTCGGCGCGCTTGGTAAAGTCAAAGTACAGACCCTTAACGAGAAGACGGAGGTGTACGAGAAACCCGACATCACAATTACGGAGCAGACCAAGATCACAGAGCTTGGGAAAGTGGAGTCGATTGTCGACAATCTGATCCTGATCAAAGGCAAATCTTCCGGAGACATACAGGTCCTGGAATCCGGATCCGCACTCTGTTTGCAGAATCGGACAGTCATCGGCAAGATTTCCGAACAATTGGGACGCGTTCATGAGCCCAGGTATTCTGTCGGTTTCACCGATGCCACGGAAATCGAGACTCTGGGCATAGTGAAGGACACTCCCATCTACTACGTGGATGAGCATTCGGGATTTGTCTTCACTGGACCCTTAAAGTCCCAGAAATTCACAGACGCCTCCAACATCAACGACGAAGAGGCAGACGATTTTGAGTTCTCTGACGACGAAAAAGAAGCAGAATTCAAGAGGATGAAAAAGGACGCAAAAAAGGCAAGAATTGAAGCCAACCGTGACCCACAAGAGCAGGTACAACACCCTCCGAGGAATGACGTTCCAATTCCCACCCAGCCTAGCCACTATCAAGGTGGCGGACTGAACTACAGCGACGACGATGAAGACCTGGGCATGTATAAACCGCTCGCACGCCCAGACCATTTCGAAGACATTGTTGGTGCTGGTGCTCCCATGGAGGATCGAAGCCATGTTCGTAGGGGCATGTTTCGTGGTGGCAGAGCAGGTTGGCCAGACCGTGGACGTGGTTTTCGGGGCAGGGGGGGTGACCGCGGGAGAGGTGATAGGGGCAGGGGAGGTGATCGAGGACGTGGTGGTTCTGCACGAGGTGATCGTGGAGGAGACCGAGGCCGTGGCAATGATCGAGGACGTGGCGACCGTGGACGAGGAGATCGCGGAGGGGATCGAGGCCGAGGTGATCGTGGTGAAAGAGGAAATCGCTTCGCTAGAGGCGCGGACAGAGGAGGCGGCAAGCACAACAACGAGCACAACCGGGCCCAACGCGAAAACAGGTCTGCGTCGTCTGCATCTCCTGCTCGACAAAATCAAGGAAGACCCGGATCTCAAAGGTCACCACGTGGAAACTCTGCCAACAGAAGACAGCAAAACCAGCAGAACCAACAGAATCAACATAGCCAACACAATCGCCGTGGATCGCCAGCAGCACCTGCTGCACCTTCACAGCCGGCTTCGAATATGCAAGCCTACGCGAGCAATACTGCTCTTCCTACCGCTTACGCGCCCACAAATTCGGTTGCATTCCCGGCTGGCGCATATGTCAATCCTGCTTTTTACCCACAGCAACAACAGCATCAGCAGCCGCACCAGCAGCAGCAGCAGCAGCAACCACAACCGACGGCTGCTACACCGCAAGATCAACAACAGCAGTGGGCACAATGGGCACAATGGCTCCAAATTGCAGCTGCAATGAGTCAAGGCCAGAACCAGGCCCCGGCCCCAGCTCAGCATCAACCTCCGCCACCTGCGAATGTTAACACACAGCAGAACACTGCTCCCCAGGGCTCTACTCCTTCTCTGCAAGATATCCTCAGGACGTTGGGAGGCGGTGCTGGGCCCCCAGCGTAGAAGGTCTTCTCTGTCGGATAATGCATGCTTATTCCGGAAAACAGACTTCACAGGGGTCTTCACAAAGTATAACGAGGACGCCAAGCACCCATCTTTCTTGATACCGATACTTATGACACAGGTTTATCGACAAAGTTCAGCACATTTTCTGTTTTGTTTTCCCTTTCCCAACACGCGGAAGTTACAGTGTCACAGACGGCTAGTTTTTCCAACAGTGGTCGCCGTGGTCGCCGTGGTAGATGGGTATGCATTATCAACTTCCAGAGTTTGAGTGCCCACTCCAAATTTGGAAGAGAGGTTGGATTTGGGTATTTTGAGTACGGGCCTTTGTATGATGTACGATGTAGTGTAGTCCCTTAGCCTGTGTTTCAATGTTGCGAGTCTGCCCCGCGCATCTGTCGCGTCAGTGCTCGTCGCGGGCTTTGTGTGTGCCTGTTCTCTGACGGCCCACGGATGACAAACAAAGACAGGAGACGTATGTGCAGGAAATATGACACATGTTGTGCAACCTGGTCTGGCATTTTGGCCCCGGCGGCTTTTTGGCGAGCACAGCAGCACGGCCGGACTCCGTAGAACCGGCAAAAATAGCAAACATGTTCAATGGCCTGACTGCTTTGGCAGCGAGTGCGTTGTCGTCATAAGGTGCAGCCATGGGTGATTAACGATGAGGAAGCTGAAGCTTGGACGAGCTGGAGCGGACCACTGCCGTCGCACGTGGCTCCGAGCCGAGCGGGGGAGTTTCAAGACGACCGCAGCTAAAACGGATCGAGCTTGGCCACGATTCCGCCGCGCAGCAGAGCGCCAGCGGTCGCGCAGATGCGCACTGCGAGGTGGAGGTTGCCGGCGTGCCCACCGGGCGTGGACGGCCGTGTGGTGAGTGAAGGAGAGGGCGGAGAAGCCAATCGTGGCTGCTGAGAGGCTCAGGGCCCGCGAGGGCGACGACGTGCTGTGTGATGTGCAGTCTAGCCCTGGCCTCGAGCCGAAGCGGCCCGTGCTTGCGATTGGAGCCCGTTCCCAGTGGAGTCTCTTGGGTCATCTTGACCTCCATACACCTCACACTCCACCTCGAACCGCACGCCGATCCCATACCGGACACACTTCACCCCTCGCCCGCGCCCCCGCCGCCCACGCCCGCCGCTGCGTATCCAGTCCCAACGTCCATGAGCACGCCTGCTGCCCGCCCGGTTCGATGAAGCCGTCCTAAACCTCCTGGCCCGCCCTGGTGCTTGTCGCCGGAAATAGCTCGACTCGACGCCGCCACGCCCGCTCGCAACCACCGCTGCGCGGGCGCATCGCGACGCAAAGGCACACGCACCTGAGCGACAATGACGAGGGAGAGTGCTGGCCGCCATGCGTCCGTCGAGAGCTCCGAGACGGTTCGGCCCCGTTACGGCTCGCGAGGCCCTTCGGTGATGGTGCGGACGAACAGAGACACCAACAACCAGTACGTATACTGCGCTCTCTCGTGCACATGGCCGCAGCGAGCCTGCGTGCACGCTTCTTTGGCCCAACGCGGGGGCTGCGTGTTCTGGACGTGTTCGCGCGCTGGCTCGTGTCCGCGTTCGGCTCCTCAATAGCGTTGTCGCAGAGCTTCGACGAATATACCCGCCGAAACAACTTGCAAAGAACCGTCCTGTGCTTCCCTTTCCCACGCAATGTCTCTTTCTTGGCTCCAGCAGCACCGTCCGATCAACTTCAAACAGCGCATTGTGCTCGGCCCCCAGCCTTGTTTCTGCACAGAGCCTCCAACGAGACACGCATCTGCAATTGGAAGAGAGCGCGCTGACCTGTTGTGTAGTCTTGAACGAGAGTCTGAAATCTCCCCTGGAACCGTCCCTCCCGCTCCTCCACCCAAAGACCCCTCCCACCGACCACGGAAGACTCCTACGTGGGAGAGCGCGCGATCCGCCGACCTGAGAGACTATCGCAAAGAACTCGCTGTTTTGGAAACGTCGGGGGCACGCATTCCGCGTATATCGCAAAACCCGCCGACAGCGACGACGCCAACTCCCCCTCACTCGGTCATGCCGAGCAGTGTGTTTGGAATTTCGAGCTTCTTGAATGATTCGAATGAAGACATCACTCAGCTGTCGCCCGGGTTCCGACCTGGCAGCGGCCGGGACGATGGCATGATGTTCCCAGGAGATGTTCGCCGACCGTCAGTAGCGAGCGCCACGACAGTGGGCAGCTCGGATTCGAAATCGAGCGTCAGCCGAGGCGGCATCCACAAGAAGCTACAGGGCTTCTTCGGGGACGAGTTTCCTGGCGATTCCCGTCAGAATTCAGATACCAGCTTGACCGCACCGTACGTGACTGACAACCAATCAATACGTGGCGCGCGCAACCGAACAAACTCGGTGAACAACACGCTTGGAAGCAGTGTGCACAGCAGGCCCGGCTCGCCCGTGGGATCGCGCCCTCGCACACCCCTGCCGTCTTCAGAAGTAACACCGTGGGAATTCCAAGACTTCAAGGTGAGTTGGTCATCCTAGGAGGTGGTGGTTCAGATGCCTTGCGGTCAATTGTGGCCCCCCATTGTGACTCGGGTCTATTGCAGCCTGATCACTATTGTGCCTTCCATATTGTTGCTCTCTCCCATACTGCCGCGCCTTCTGCAACATCGACCTCTTCACGTAGTTCCTTACCCCATCTTGGGGAAGCTCGCTGACAAACAACAAACAGGATGCACCTGCTCAAGTTGAAAACGGCCGCCAGTCTTATGAACAGCAGACGAGCAAGTCTGTGAAAAGCTCACACCACAAGCTAAGATTGCCCGGCCATCGCCACAATCGAAGCAGAGAAGACAGCAAGCCGCTCGACGGACGCGGCGAAATCAGCCAGCCATATCCATTGCGGCCCGGAACCAGTCGTGAGGACTCGGCCTATAGTATTCGGCAAAACCAGAACTACCCTTCCTCTCTGAGTTCTGCTTTCGGGTCCAAGACTCACCTGGCGCTTCGGCCGTCCAGCCCTACACCAAGTGCGTTCAGTGAGATGTCTCGGGATCCGAATGCACAAAGGTCACCCAGCACGAGCAAACCACGCTCTATTCTCGGTCGGTTCATTGGGAGAGGCAAACAGGATCGCGCTGCTCAGGAGTCTCTTAGAGACATGCCTCAATCCACTGCGTCGTTGCAGTCAATGAGGCCAACGAAATACTCCGTGGCGGAGCCGTCCCCAAGTCTGTACAACTACAAAGAGAAGTCCAGCAAGTCTGGACAGAAAGAAAAGTCATACCCCAAAGACAGTCGGAAAGAACACGGTCGTTTGCCGTTCAAGACCTCCAAGCGAGCCCCGGCATCATATGAGCAACCTCGTGGAAAGAATCCGAACGAAGCACATGCTGGCATCAACACGACTAATGCACTGTGGGATCTTGACACAGATCTTTCGCACATGGAAGGCATTGTCAATCTCCAGCAGCAAGCACCGCCGCCAATGACACCTCCAACACGCGAGGTTCCTATCGCCTGGCCTGAAGAAGAAATCCCCACCGAAGCCAAGGATCAGGACGGTCTTAATGCGGCATGGGACGCACCTGACTCATGGGCGGTGAAGAGATTGGGCGAAGAGAGCGTACCACGTCATGGAGAATTGGATGACAGCGGCGCGGCCCCCACCGCAGAAGACAACGCGAAGGCTTATTGTGTACGGATATTCCGCGTGGATTCTACGTTTGCAACTCTGTCATCTACTCTCAATACTTCGGTAGCAGAGATAGTCCAGATCTTGGGAAAGAAGACATTGCTCCAAGATGAGCTGGTCAACTACCACATCGTCATGCGGAAGCACGATACTTCTCGCCAACTTGAGGCTTCGGAGCGGCCTTTACTCATACAAAAGCGCTTGTTAGAGCAGGCAGGTTACACAGACGCTGATCGGCTTGAAGAGGTGGGACGCGAAGACAATAGCTACCTTTGTCGGTTTACGTTTCTCCCTGCAAAAATGAGCGGATACTCGAGTTTGGAAAGGGACCCTGGGTTCAGCAAGATGCAAAAGTTCAGTCATATTGACCTCCAAGGCCGCAACCTTATCACCATTCCTATCACCCTTTACCAAAAAGCCACTGAGATAATATCTCTGAATCTGTCACGGAATCTCTCTCTTGACGTTCCAAGAGACTTCATACTGGCATGTACCAATCTGCGGGAGATCAAGTATACCAGCAACGACGCCCGCCGTCTTCCCCCCAGTCTCAGCCTGGCAAGTCGGTTAACAATGCTGGATGTCTCAAATAATCGTCTGCAGCAGTTGGAGCACGCCGACCTTCACAAGCTGCAAAGCCTTCAAGGGTTGCGACTATCGAACAACAGGTTGACCCAGCTCCCATCATACTTTGGTCAATACCGCGCCCTTCGCAGCTTAAACCTCAGTTCCAACTCTCTCAGCGAGTTCCCAGACTTTCTATGTGAAGTTCGAACACTTGTGGATCTCGATATCAGTTTCAACTCTATAACGAGCCTCCCAAAGATCGGACAGCTTACATGCCTGGAACGTCTGTGGGCAACGAATAACAAGCTCTCTGGTAGTTTCCCACACTCCTTGAGTAATCTGGTCAACCTGCGAGAAATCGATGTGCGATTCAACGCCCTCAACAGCATGGATGTAATGTCACAACTACCTCGACTAGAGTTCTTGATGATTGGCCACAATTCGATATCCGCGTTTGAAGGTTCTTTCCCGAAGATAAGGGTACTGCATATGAACCACAACCCCGTAACTCGATTTGGCATGAGTGCTGCCGTTCCCACATTGACAGCGCTCAATCTTGCGTCCGCCGCCCTCGCTCAGTTACCAGAAGATCTATTCCCAAAAATATCTGGTCTGACAAAGCTCATTCTTGACAAGAACCATTTCACATCGCTGTCATCAAATATTGGACGACTTTACAGGCTGGAACATCTAAGTGTAGCACGCAACTCTCTTGATGATCTCCCTCCCGAAATTGGTCGACTTGCAGAGCTGCGGTATCTCGATGTGCGCGAAAATAATTTGGGGCGTTTGCCTCCAGAGATTTGGTATGCTCGCCGATTGGAGACCCTAAATGTCTCGTCCAATGTTCTCGACGCATTCCCGAAGCCAAGCGCACCACCACCTCCTACATCTGTGAATGGTGATAGTGCGAACTTGGATGCAACACCCGCTTCTACTCCAGGTCTAGGATCCAGTCCTAGTTATGAAGAGCTTGGGAAATTGGAGGATTTCCAGAACAGACGCCCAAGTCAAGTATCTGCCAGCTACCTCACTGCTGGTGCATCTCCTGCATCTTCTCAACGTAAAGGATCCATGGCATCGTATAACACAGCATCCACAAGCGCCACCGCAAGGAAGCAATCAATGACTCGTACGCCCACTGACGGGACGCAAACTCCTATCTCACGCAAAGACTCCAGCCTCTCAAGTAGACTGGCAACGACCTTTGCAGGTTCATTGAGGCACGTGTTCCTAGCCGACAATCGTCTCTCGGACGACGTGTTCGACGAGCTTGCTCTACTTCCCGAGCTCAGGATTGTGAATCTCTCGTACAACTTGATCTACGATGTGCCCCCTCGCACCATAAGAAGGTGGACGCACCTGGCGGAGCTTTATCTTTCCGGGAACGATCTAACATCGTTGCCATCAGAGGATCTGGAAGAAGTGAGCTCTCTCAAAGTGCTGCACATCAATGGCAACAAGTTTCAAGTATTGCCTGCGGAGCTTGGCAAGGTCACCAAGCTCGCCATTTTGGACGTCGCTAGCAACGCTCTAAAGTACAACGTTTCCAATTGGCCATATGACTGGAACTGGAACTGGAATCACAATCTCAAGTACCTGAATCTGTCTGGCAACAAGCGTCTGGAAATTAAACCTAGCGGCCCGTTCAGTGGCGGAGGTGCTGCCATGCGTGAGGGTCGCGACCTTACTGACTTCACATCACTCATCAATCTCCGAGTTCTGGGGCTAATGGATGTGACAATGATGGTTCCTTCTGTTCCCGAGCAGACCGAAGATCGAAGAGTGCGCACCTCAGGTTCAACTGTCGGGTCCATGGCATATGGAATGGCTGACAGCCTCGGCCGGAATGAGCATGTGTCTACTATGGATATGGTTGTCCCGCGTTTCCGAAGTCACGATGACGAACAAATTTTGGGACTTTTTGACGGCCAGCCACTTGCCGGAGGTGGCTCCAAGATCGCGAAGTATCTATATGATCACTTCAAGAACCGCTTCGCTGATGAGTTGGAGAATCTGCGTCCTGCAGAGACTCCTGTGGATGCTTTGCGCCGCACGTATCTCAGCCTCAACAAGGAATTGGCTACTGCAGCAATGCATACACTGGATAAAACTGCAACACCGCCAACAGGTCGCGGCGCCGTGCCAGATCTTGGAGAAGACGATTTACATTCTGGAAGCGTTGCCACTGTACTCTACATCAAACAGACTGAACTCTTCATTTCGAACATCGGCGATGCGCAAGCTCTTCTCATTAGATCAGAAGGAGGCCACAAGATTCTCACTCGGAAGCACGATCCCGCTGAGCCAAGTGAAAGGACGCGAATTCGGGAAGCTGGTGGCTTTGTGTCAAGACAAGGCAAGCTCAACGATGTTCTTGAAGTGTCACGAGCCTTTGGTTACGTCCAGATGTCCCCATCTGTCATTGCTTCTCCTCACATCCTCAATCTAACCTTGGGTGATACTGACGAGATGATTCTGATCGCATCCCGAGAACTTTGGGAATACCTTACCCCGGGTTTTGCCGTGGATGTTGCGCGATCCGAGCGAAATGACCTCATGCGCGCGGCTCAGAAACTCCGAGACCTTGCAATTGCGTTTGGTGCTACCAACAAAATCATGGTCATGTTGATCGGTGTGAGCGACCTCAAGAGCAAGCAACGAGCACGTTTCCGAACACACAGCATGTCGATGGGCCCATCAGGTTCGCCAGATGACTTCTTCTCCAACAGAAGAATCGGCAAACGTTCTCGCAATATGGTTGGCGACTCCAAACTTGCTCGGCTTGACAATGAAGTTGATGCTCCCACTGGTGAGGTCAGCTTGGTTTTCACTGACATCAAGAACTCGACACTTTTGTGGGAGACCTACCCGATTGCGATGAGATCCGCCATCAAAATGCACAACGAACTTATGCGGCGTCAATTGCGTATCATTGGTGGCTACGAAGTGAAAACCGAAGGAGACGCTTTCATGGTCGCCTTCCCGACTGTGACTTCAGCTCTTCTATGGTGTTTCACTATCCAAAGCCAGCTACTTGAGGTGCAATGGCCACAGGAAATTCTCAATAGCGTCAACGGACAAGAAGTGGTTGACCCTGACGGCAACGTCATCTTCCGAGGTCTATCAGTACGCATGGGTATTCACTGGGGTACACCAGTGTGTGAAGTTGATCCAGTCACCAAACGCATGGACTACTTTGGACCCATGGTCAATCGAGCTTCGCGTATATCGTCTGTCGCCGACGGTGGTCAGATCACGGTATCGTCAGACTTCATTGCCGAGATTCAACGCTTGCTCGAGACGCACATTGAAGGCGATCGAAGTAATTCAACAGGCTCAGAGGAGTCACTTAACGACGACTTGATGACTCAAGCAATCAGACAAGAGCTGCGATCACTGAGTAGCCAGGGTTTTGAGGTGAAGGATCTTGGCGAGCGACGTCTCAAGGGTCTCGAGAATCCCGAATACATCTACCTAATGTATCCCCACTCTCTAGCTAGCCGTCTAGCAGTGCAACGCCAACAACAAGAAGCTCAAAAGCAGCCTGCGCCCGCGACCGCGGCGCAGGCCGGGCAGAAGATGCCTGGAAGCGAACTCACCATTGATACGGAGAACGTCTGGGACCTTTGGAATGTCAGTCTTCGTCTAGAAATGCTTTGTAGCACTCTGGAGAATCCCGAGAGCGCAGAGTTGAAACCACCAGAAACCGCATTGCTGGAAAGGATGAAGAATCGGGGTGGCGAGATCACAGATCGATTCCTGCTCAACTTTGTCGAGCACCAGATCTCCAGGATTGAGGTATGCAACTCGAGTGACTTTTTGATGAGACTTGCTAACATAACTTAGACGTGCGCCACAACTCTCGCCCTTCGCCACATGGTCACACCCTTCGGTTCATGCCCCATCTCCGAACAAGCCTGTCCCATGTCCGACGTTCTCTCGGACCTCCAAGCTCAGCTTAAGGAACTCCAACAGTACAAAGAAGAAGCAGCCTCGCAAATTGTTTCAGCGTAATGGCCAGTTCTCTCACACTTACCCTTATCTAATAACCACGTCGATCACCCACGACTTCCACGACGTCTACGACACAATTATAGTACGACAACTAGGCCCTAATACATCAATCCATTCCTACCGGGCCTGGGCCGCCCACACCCACCATTGTTCATATTGGGCGTTTAGTAGGCTGCCTGTGTATCACCACTGCCCCGGCGGCTTAGTCCTTGTCTTTTTTACACGCTTTACGACATCTGGGTCTTTTGATTTGGCGTTCTGGAGCACTTGATCACACTTTTTTTTACTCCTCCTAACATTCTTTCTTAGGGGGAGGCTCTGCGGTTCAGAGAGAGGAATACGAGGGATTGCGTTTTTTGAATTGGAAATGTTTGGGAATGGACAGGGCTGGTTGGCCGATTGTCCACGGAAAAAAATGGATTGGGGATGACACCTTTTTGTGCTTTGTTCAGGCTTTTGGATTTGGGAGGGTGGGAGGATGGATGGTTGCGAGGGAATGCAATGGGATGGGGAAGGTGGAGGTGAGGAGATCCGATTGGGTGGGGTTGGATTGGATTGTAGCACATTTAAGGTGGTGAATATCTTATATATCGTTTTCAATGGTTTGGCTGCGATGGCGGAAGTGCGGGAATGGAGGGATTGAAGGGCGGATGTACTGTTTCTTCCTTTCATTTCGGTGTTTTTGATTGCTCTGGGGGGATGTCTGTCTATATGTGCTTGTAGCCAATTCACAGATGAGTCTTTACTGACTGCGACACGGGGGTTGTGAGTGACTATAAGGGGTGAGTGGGGTCAAGGGGACGAGCCAATTATTACAGATGCTTGTGTGTGAATACTTTTGTTCGCACTCTTAAGGCTTTGAGCATCTAACGCTTACAAAAAAGTCTTTTCATCTCCATACTGCACTATCGTTTGAAATATACTACGCATATCGAACTTATCATTACCACACTTTTCACGTTCTTCTTCACGCTCCTACTATATCGACAACAGGTGGCAGGAATGCTCGTTATTGCTCCCTGGCGAGAACTCGGACTTGTAAAGAAGTATATATCCCGAGAGTTGTAGATAGGTCGGCCCCTTTTCAGGGCGCTGGGTATCCAGGTTGGTGGGGACCGACCGATGTGCAGAGGAACTTCTCTTGTCAGTATATATCATACATACAATCGTCTTGCCGGTATTCGGTTCTGGAAGGAAGGCCCCTTCCCTAAAGAAGAAGTAGACAAAACTGTAACTCGTGGATCAGAGAGTGGTCCTAGGAATCGTCAGCGAGATAGCCAATGAAGCCAAAAAGCAAATCTAGAGGGATATGGTGAACGGCATGCGCGAACTGATACGTCCGGAGGCGCCGTGACGTGTTTGCGAATAAAAGGTATTGAGCGAAGAAGACATGCTGTATGCAGCGTATTGCGGGAGATTCGTTACCAGTTGTTGTAAGGGGCGATAGAGCGGTTGGTGGAGTACAGGTGTCCTATGTGTGAGTAGGAAGTTCTAGAGGATAAGGAGAGAGCACAGGTGCCATGGCGAGGAGTGGTTGAATTGTATATTGTGGGGCTGTGGCCGCATGTACTGCATAAGCACTGCTTAGGTTCCAGTGTTTAGACTCCTTGTTTTAAGCGTTACGAGGGCGTTTGATTTTGGCACTGTTTTTGGAATTTGGGACAGAGGCGCTGAATGTGACTGTGAAGTTTGCTTGGAGTCGAGGGATTTGGTCAATGGGGAAGAACAGTCAATCGCAAAGAAGGCTTGATGGTGCATATATCTCTTCTTGGTGCTCACTTGATCTTCTCCCTCATACTATACCTTCACACAAGCAAAGATTTACAACCTCTACAGAAGAATCTTTGGATCCTTTTACTGTACAATCTGATTGCAACTGCAAATATCGAAGAGCCTTTTACCACGCTCTCCTACTCCTTCCCCTGGTCCTCCCTGAAGATCGGCTACACTGTGACTACAAGAGTCGGCAGAGCGGCAGTTTGTTATTCGATATCAACGACCTTGAGTTGAAGTGTTGAACTTCGGGAACATAGGGTCTGGACAAGTAGCAATTTGGTCAGAAGCCTGGTTTGGTGTACTGATTGATGTGTTTAGGGGGTTCTTGCCGGTAGACAACACTTGTACACGCATTACATACCACACATACCACACAATCGCCATGCCTTTCTGGAAGGAGCAGCTTTCTGAAGAGGAGAAGCAGCAGCGAATTTTCGCATACGCTAGAGCTGTGTCTGCCAACGCTGTAAATGAAATGAATATTGTGAAGACTGGTGCGACCCGCGTGCAGTACCCAAATTATCCGGAGAAAAAGTGTCCTATTTGCACACACATGGCAAACAATATTGAAGAAAAGCAGTATGCGGCTTACTGTGGCAGGCTCGCTCCCACGCGGAATGAGACAACAACGGAAGACCAGAAGTCGGTTACTAAGATGCTTGATAAGTTGTTGAAGGCCCACATAGAGAAAGCAATGAAGGATAAGACGTGCCCTATTTGCTCAATAAAACTCGTTGAGGTCGATGAGCAGGATTACAAGGAGCAGAGGAGAATGGAGCTTGAGAGAAGAGAGGTGCCATGGCGGGGAGAGGTTGGAAAGTATATTGCTTGGTTGGTGCCGTACCCTGGGAGTTAATACACCGGGTGGTAGTTGTCCCTAAGCCTGCTGGATAGGCTTGTCCGTTTTTGTTTAGCTAGAGGAGTTGTGTTGCTTTATGTTGCGTCTGGATGTGGGACGGGAGTGTTGGGAATTTTTCTGAGTGAACAAAATCTTTGAGCGTTCTTTATGACTCTATAAGCCACCTGCTGTGAGTGTTAGATGTATGTACAATCATCGATATGGAGGGTTATATCTCACCCTTTCAAAGCCCTCATTCTTCTTCCCTTCAACACTCGATCACCACTCTCACAATAATTCTATCCACGCTCACAGAAGGAATACTCAAAGTATTACCACGATTATCTACTCTTCTTCGTACCGGTGGATTTCTTCCCTGACCAGCTTTCTACACTCATAAAGAACTTTGCGATCTCAGCAAGGAGAATACCACCAACTAAAGCAACACTACGACGATCGGATATACTTTAACTACGACAGTCGGCTGGACTAAACTTCTCATTATCGACATATTTGGCTTTGGGGTGTCGGACTACGGGAAGATACGCAATTGTCAGGTAATCACTTACTAAGAGCTCTCCTCGTTCTGGTCCATTGTTGCTAATCAGTGTGTTGAGCATTTCTTTTATACACCCAGAGCCCATTCGCCATGCCCTCCATGCTATTCATTAAGAGAAAGAGTTCCCAAGAGGTAAACTGGGAACCATATGCTTCTGTAGACTGGGACATAGTTGTCAGATTTGGTACAAGAATATGCGAAAGAGCCAGGCTAGAGATGGACAGAGTGAAACAGGGTCCAAACGGGGCGCAATATCCAGATTTCCCAGAGACACATTGCCCTATCTGCACAGGAGATTCAAGCAATGAGGAAGTCAAGCAGTATCTGGGCTACTGCGGTAAATTAGCTCCCACTGCTCAGGAACTACAGACGGACGATGACAGAATCGCCTTCAAGACCATTGATAGCGAGGTGAAAAAGTACCGAGAGAGAGAGGAGAAATAAAAGAAGCCTCAGAAACGCAAATTCAACTTGTGTCCTATCTGCTCGCGGCAACTTCGTAAGCTTAAAGGTGGGTCGGATAAATTATGGAAGAAGCAACGCAAGGATACCGGTATGCTGTGGCGGGGATTTGCTGCGGGGCGTATCGAGGAGTTGGGTCGTAGCGAGCCATAGAAAAAGATTGGTGTAGTGTGACCTGATGGTTATATTTTCTTCGGTTGGGCAGTAAGAGTGCTTTTGCTTGTGTATGTCTGTTGGATTGAGGGTTGGGCGTTCGGCACTGCTATGAGTCTACTCCTTTGAATCTTTTGAGGACCATGCAGGTCCGAGCCCCTCATTGCGTTTTGAATAAGTTTTTCGGAGCCGTGCTCGGGATTCTCAATTATCAAGATATAATAGAGAAGTACTTGAAAGGTTACAAGGTGCAACAAGGTATTCTTGAATGGGGGCTCTGGTGTGAATGTTTTACTCATATTCAGTGGTAAAATGTACATCTCTCGAACCTGAGCCCAGCATATCTTTCTTGTCAACCCTCCTTTTACCTCCAGCACTCCACTATCATTCTGGTGAGAGAAATTACCGAGGCATGATTGTAAGCTATAATTACCCCAAGATTGGATAGAGCAGGTCTCTCAAGGTATTATCAATACCATAATCAAGCTTCCAGAGAAATAGTTGCCGGGTTTCGACATCATTGCTGATATTTATGTACGAAGTTTCAATGTTCAACTGGTGTAGACTGGTATATATGCTCTGGCAATGCAGTTAACTGGATATGTATTCAGACAAATTTTCTTTAAAATTTAATTACTTTCTGAATTACGAGAGTAGAAGGCCTTAAAGCCTGGTGTAAGGAGGGATAACTTGACGATGCGAGAGGCCTCAGAGGGGTTCTTAGGAGTTGGAGACTTTTTTCGATGGTAGACTTCTAGATGAGAACATTCTTAGGAGTAGTTCCTGATTTCGTCAAGACATCGCGCTCCTTGCCAAAATGGGCAGGTGTCCAGTCACGTGACTCCGCTAGTCTTCCCAATCGGTATTCGGAGCCAGCATCTGTTCAGCGACCCCTGCTAGAGGCCGACCGTAGGATCAACATGTGGAACACGCGCCGTCAGACGATAACGACAGTCGTCCGTCTGACCAAACTTCACGTCTGCTATTCTGAACAACATTGGCAGGCATAATGAACGAAACGACGCGTCTAGAGTGCTTGTCAGCAGACGCGGCGTTCGGCCCTATCATCGATGGGTGTCGAAATGACTTCACATTCACATTCGAGCAGTACTTCTTTTCCGTTATCCCATCCGTGTTGTTGCTTCTCCTGACGCCCATTCGCGCCAACACTCTGTGGAAACGGCGGTCAAAAGTCGGCGGAACAGGACTGCGAAGCATCAAACTTGTACGTTCGTTTGGTGCTGGGAACAAGAGTTATCTGACCAGAAACAGGTTGTGATTGGCATATTCGTGGCTTTGCAATTCGCGGCTGTGATCCTATGGTCAACCCTGAACCCCTATGGAATCCACACGCCTACAACTGTCGCATCCAGTCTATCCTTTGTTTCCAGTCTTGCGCTCTTTGGCCTGTCCTATCTGGAGCATTCGAAATCGCTGCGCCCATCTGCCCTTTTGAATGGGTACCTCTTCTTCAGCGTCCTGTTTGACGCCGTTGTTCTACGTACATTATGGCTGACCCTTCCCAATTCCGCTGTTTGCGATGTCTGCACAGCTTCCTTTGCCCTGAAAGCTGTCATTTTGTTCTTGGAAGCGAAAGAGAAGCGTGTATGCTTTCAGAACAATGCCCACACAGGGCCTGAAGAGACAAGTGGGATTTACAGTCATTCCTTGGTCTGGTGGTTGAACTCTATGATCCGAGCAGGATATCGACATGTACTCAAACCAACGGACTTGTTCCCCGTTGATAAGAGAATGACTTCCGAAGTTCTCAACGAGCGATTCTGGACAGTTTGGAACAAGGGTAAGTAATGTTCATGCAATCTCAGCATTCCAGTCTAATATGTACATAGATGCTATAACATCCCAACCAAATCTTACAAAGGTTTTGATAAGGCTTCTTCAATGGCCACTGATAGCGCCAATATTCCCCCGAATAGTGTTACTCGCATTCACCTTTTGCCAACCGTTGCTCGTACAGAGGCTTCTGGAATTTCTAAGCGATGACAAACAGCATGTTAACATTGGGTATGCCTTGGTCGGTGCATATGGAGTTGTATATTTTGGCATGAGTGTAAGTTATGCATTTTTGTGACATTGAAATACGAACTGAAAATGCTTCAGGTCTCTAACAGTCTCTATTCTCATCAACACTACAGATTTATATCTATGATTAGAGGCACGCTCGTATCCGCAATCTATACTAAAACTGTCGGAATCAGCATCACCGCCATAGACGACTCGGCGGCAGTCACCTTGATGAGCGCTGATGTTGAGAGACTTATTATGGGTTTGCGAGGGTTGCATGACTTGTATGTTTCATGGCGATTGGTAGTCCTCGATAGCGATACTGAAACCAATCAGGTGGGCGAATGTTGTCCAGTTCGCTTTCGCAACATGGCTCTTGGAAGTCAGGCTAGGCTGGGCTTGCGTCGGTCCAATTCTGGTCGTGCTCGGTGAGTTCTATTTTCTGATGACATATCCATTATTTTAACGTACCAAGCAACCCTTGTCATCACTGGGCTGTCGGCGAATTTTGCGAATAAGTTCCAGCTCCAGTGGGTAGCTCAAATTCAGAAACGAGTTGGTAGGTTACGAAAATCTGGAAGAGTTGTGCGAAAATCCCGCGACAGTAACTCATGGTATCACAGGTACAATATCAAGCGTCCTAGGCCACATAAAAGGCATCAAGATGTCAGGTCTTAGTAGCAGATTGACTACTCTTATTCAAGGTTTACGCATGAATGAAATGAAAGAAGCTGAGAAGTACTGGTTGGTGGAGTCAATTACCTCCGGTTTAGGTTCGAATGACCTTCGTTAGTACTGTGTTGTTGCTAATTGTATTTTAGCGTTCATACCAATGATGCTGTCACCAGTTGCAACCTTTGCATTCTATGCCATCATTTCTGCAAAGGAAGGTAGTACGTTAGATGCACCAAAGCTTTTTGCATCATTAGCATTACTGCTACTCATTACCCAACCTCTATTGGGTGTCTTGCAAGACATTGTGCAGTTGCGGTCGACATTCGGATGCATCGAGCGTATTGAGAAATTTCTTGTTGCCGAGACTCGCTCTGATCATCGGCTTCAGATGTCAAACACTTCCCAACCGACTGCCTCATCAGTCGAAGAGCTCTCAGATGCTTGGCAAATGAGCAGAGACGACATCGAGCTCGTCGGCGCTGCTCAAGGCATCCCGAACCCCGAAGAACAAAATCTATCTTCGGATGTTGTTCGAATCCAATCTGGGTCTTTTGCCTGGAGTAAAGGTGGCTCTGCTGTCGTACGAGATGTCGACGTGAGCATTCGCCGCTCTCAATTGACTATGTTGATTGGTCCAGTGGCATCTGGAAAGTCAACCCTTCTCAAGGCGATTCTTGGGGAAAGTTTCACGACCGAAGGGTTTGTCTATTCCTCCCACCACGAGGCTGCGTACTGTGAACAGACTCCATGGCTCATCAACGCATCGGTCCAGAATAATATCATTGGGTTTTCAGTGTTGGACCAAGAGCTGTACAAAACAGTCATTCATTGCTGCGATCTGGAGCAAGACATCGCGACATTCCCGAACGGCCATGACACCCTTATTGGCAGCAAAGGCATCTCGCTAAGTACCGGCCAGAAACAGAGAGTTGCAATTGCGCGCGCTGTGTATGCACGGAAGCCGTTCGTTATTTTTGACGACGTCTTTAGTGGCCTGGATGTCCACACACAAAAGAAAGTTTTCATGCGTGTATTGGGTCCCACTGGCTTACTGAAGAAATGGGACAGTACAGTCTTGGTTGCAACGCATGCAGGTACGGAGCGAAACTGGCTCAAAAGCAATCCCTTCCACTAACGGCGATGTTAGTCAACCTACTGCCATACTCTGATCACATCATCGCCCTATCATCGGAAGGCGTAATTGCAGAGCAAGGGTCGTTTCAAGACTTGACAGCTACAGATGGTTACGTTCGCCAGTTCTACTCAGAGCACCTAGATAACCATGCCATTACGGAAGGACTTTCAGAAGCACCATCATCTGCTGGAAAAGATACTCCTTCAGCAAACGTCACTCCAGCAGATGCGTCCGTCGACAAACTTAGACAGCTCGGTGACTGGAGTGTGTACAACTACTACTTCAAGACGATTGGCTGGCTCACAACAACACTCTTCTTGTTCTTAGCACTTTGTTGGGCTTTTTTTCAGACCTTTCCGAGTAAGTAATCCCTTTCCATGTTAAATTGGAAGTCGCTAAACGCTTTTCTATAGCGGTTTGGTTGAAGTGGTTCGCCGATTCTAACGCTAGGGAATCTAACAAGCGTACTGGATACTATCTTGGTGTTTATACCGTGCTTCAAGTTTCTGGACTTGTTGCTATGTGTGTGTTGAACTGGTAGGTCTTGCCGTATGACATTTTTTTGCCGTGGTGATAACCCTTTCTTAGGTTTGCATTTTGCATCATTGCAAAGAGATCAGGTCTCCGACTACATGAAACTATTCTGAAAACGGTCATGGCGTATGTGTTGATTGTTGTTGACCTGAGCATCACTTACCAACTACCTTAGGGCCCCTATGTCATTCTTCAGTAAGACCGACACCGGATCTATTACCAACAGGTACATAAATAGAAGGCCTACTATTTTACTATGCTCATGTATTAACGATGTGCTAGATTTAGTCAAGACATGTCGCTCCTAGATAGACAGCTCCCGTTCTCAGTTCTAGTAGTCGCTGCAAGTAAGGCCACGTCCGTCCTTCTTCCTGTTCGGGCATGCTGATTGAGTGTTTTAGCTTTCCTCACTGTCTTGGGTCAAATTGGACTAATCGCTTCTGCATCCTATTATATTGCCGCCTCTTTCCCAGCCCTGTTCGCGATGTACTATTTTGTGCAGAAGTACTACTTGCGAACGTCTCGGCAAATGAGATTCCTTGATCTGGAAGAAAAAGCGCCCGTTTAGTGAGTACAATGAATGGGTATCCGATCCATACTTGTGCTAATGCAAGTATAGTACACAATTCATCGAGTCTCTCGAAGGCCTGGCAACGATCCGTGCTTTCTCTTGGGAAAAGGCCTCGATTGCGCATAACCATGCTCTTGTTGACAAATCCCAAAAGCCATTCTACCTCATGTTCATGATTCAGACATGGCTAACACTTGTGCTTGATCTCATCTCGACAGCCCTCGCGGTCATTGTCGTTGCAATCTCGGTCAAATTGCGTGACACAATTTCGGTAGGGTACACAGGTGTGAGCTTAACACAAATTATCGCATTTACAGCGACCTTGAATTTGGCGATCATGTTTTGGACGCAAATGGAAACTAGCATTGGTGCTGTGGCACGAGTCAAGCAATTTGAAGCACAGACGGAGAATGAGAACCAGCTGGGCGAGAGTAGTGAGCCACCTGCGGATTGGCCTAGCCAAGGACTCATTGAAGTCAATGACTTGACTGTGTCATATGGGTAAGCATCGTCATTCTGTTGATTCATTACATGGTTTTTACTGACACATACAACCAGTATCGAACAATCGCGCAACGCCCTAGATGGTGCTTCGATGTCCATCCAGCCAGGCGAGAAACTTGCCATTGTTGGTCGCACTGGCAGTGGAAAATCTACGTTACTTCTCGCACTCTTCCGTATGATTGAAATCACCAGCGGCCGTATCATCATCGATGGCATCGACATTTCCACCATCTCGCGCCAAACTCTCCGCTCCCGCCTCAACGCAATAGGCGAGGACATGTTCTTTCTCTCTGGCAGTATTCGCCTCAACCTCGACCCGCATATTCAAGCCACCGACAATCAACTTCGTTCCGTCCTCGAGAAGGTTGCCCTTTGGGATGTGATTGAGTCTGCTGGAGGTCTTGATACGGAATTCTCTGACGAATTGCTGTCTCATGGTCAAAGACAAGTCTTTTGTCTTGCTCGTGCTCTTTTGAGGCCTGGAAACATTGTAGTCATGGATGAAGTGACAAGCTCGCTGGATAGGGAAACTGACGCGTTGATGCAGAGGGTCATTAGGGAGGAGTTCAAAGGGAAGACAGTGCTTACAATCGCTCATCGTGTGGACACGGTGTTGGACTACGATGGTATCGTTGTGTTAGGAGATGGAAAAGTGGTGGAAGTTGGTGCGCCAAGTGAGTTGGTGACGAGGGAAGGTGGGGTGTTCCGGGGTATGGTAGAGACTGGGAATTAGGACGTAGTGTGGTATGGCTGGGAAAACGCTCCAAGGCCGTTTGGAGTTCATTGTTTCAGAGACGCCGTTCTGAAAAATGGGCGAGTCTGATATAGTGTATACATGATTTAGACTCGAGCGGGTTCAGGCGGAGATGATCCTGCCTATGCCAGAATAGACTTCAATGGAGGCTCAGCAAATCGCTTCTGTATACATGGTCTCGGTATCAGTATACTTACAGGTTTGATAGGAAGTAAGACCTAGAAATGCATGTATGTTGTTCGCTCCCCCACCCCCACCCACCCTTCTTTCGATAACGCTGATTCGGCCCCAAAGCCAAGTCCCGGGCCACTCACAGCAAGGAACCGTTCACCCAAGCCTCGCAACATTTCAATCTTGTCATATTCCTGCATGCACGCCACCCGCGCCTGTGCAAGGCTTTCTTCCTACAAACATTTGGATCACACTCCATGTGATCGTCGCCTGAAGTTTCACCCCCAAACGTCCATAGTGGCAGAAAGCCACAACTCCATCTGGGATGCATCGCCTTAATACGAAGTCTTGATTGCCTCCGCAGGCCGTTATACGGGCCGAGCCTGCGTGCTCCGCGAATAGTAGGAATGGTATCTGACGTGCTCGAGGTTGTCATGGCAGCTGAAAACTTCAGCCTTGTGGATGGCAATATATGGCATACGCCCCGGGACCACCCTCTTCCCAAAGCAGTAGCCGGCTCGCTAAACAAAGAACGTCATTTGTGCCCCAGAAGTATGGCTTTTGCGACAGTTTCCTGGGTGTATGCTTGTGATCAGGCGCGGCGAGGCTGAGCATGCATATATTAACTACACAGATATCAGCGCGAACCCGTTAGCTCCCTAGCCTCTTTATTTCCTGTTGTACCTCGTTCCACAGATCTCTTCTCTGCTTGTGTCTATCAAAATGTCGTTCAATACGCTTGCTTCCCGTACCACGTTGATCGCTTCACTGGCACATATCACGCCGAGAGCAGAAACCACAATACCTCCGACGATAATTGCTTATACGTCAACTTTCGGCACCATTTCCCCCTGGTACTGTCTTAATGATATGACGTATTATGCAGTTCCAGATGGATGGGCGAGGTGTTGCCCTCGGAGCGGAAACTGTCCAGTATTCACTACCTGCATCGATGGCTCTCTCATAGCTAATGACCAGTTCACAGAAACATGGTAGGTTCGATTTCTGATTGGTTGTGACTTCTGAGAGTTTATGCACTGACCAAAATGCTGTAGTAATGGGACTGCAACGCAACGAAGCTGTGTCTATGGGACGATATACGAAACCGTCGGTGACCCCAGCCCTAAGATCTACCCAGGCTGTTGGCCAAGCTGGACAGAAGGGGATTGGGCAGCTACAAGGACAATTGAGTTGGCAGAGGTTTCTACGAACACGACAACTATCACGTCAAGTTCTTCGTCCAGCGGCTCAAGCTTCAGTTCAGGCTCCTCTTCAAGCCTATCAAGCTCTACTATTTCGATAACCTCAACGACTGCAACAACAACTCCTTCAAACACAAATACGCGGCCTGTTTTACCGCCAGGGTCGATTGCTGCCATTTCAGTTAGTGTTGCGTTTGTGGTTTTGTGTATACTTCTGGGGATATTTTTTGGGCATAGGTTGTATCAGAGAAGATTGGCCGCGAGAAGAAACAACCCTCCTGCACCAGGGGCGAATACCGGCGGCGGAGGGCCGACTACGAATCCAGGGAGTGGGGGCTCGGGAACCAATGTAACCCAAACAAATGGGCGGACGAAGACTCCAGTCCAGGGTCTGGTACATGAGGCTGGAGGTGTTATGGTGTTATCAGAAGCTCCAACAGCGCCTTCACGCAGTGCGGCAGGGGAGGGGCAAGGAGTGGGGAGAAATATAGGAGGTTTCATATTTGGTGGGGTCGTAGAACCAGAACGTGACGTGGAGTTAACATCGATGAGCAAGGACCAGGGGATAGATGGTGACCATAGAACAAAAGAACAGGAAGGGAATGGAGAGGGACCAAGTGGAGGAAATCATCACGCGAACCTAAGTAAGGCACCAGTGAACACCGCGGGCAATGATGTATCAACAGCAAAAAACGACAAGGGCTTGAGTGAGACGCAGAATATTGCACTTGAAGGCTCAAGTGTACCAGGGACACAGAAACAGGCGGATGTGTTGGCGGGGGCAGATGAACACGAGATCTATGAAGATGCTCAATCTGAAGATAATTCAGTATCCAGTTTGGAGCAGAATGGGTCAAGTAGGAGAAACGGAAAGCAGGCATTGGGGTTGTGATAGTTTTCTGTCTGTATGTTTTCATGTATTTTGGAGCGGTCAGATACCCATATAGCGAGTGTTTGTTGTTGTGTCAATGCATAATCTATGATGATGATTACCATTATGTCGCGATCTGATCTATCCGTTATCCACATGAGAAGTAGTAGGTTAAAGTTCCAAAAACAAGTATGGGACCTCTATGTGATGCAACAGAAGGAACAGGAACGGCTAGGTGTTTGACGCAGCACTATCTCTGGTCCAAAACCTTATCCTACTTTTTTATTTTACGCCATACAAAACGCCAATGTATTGCTTATACAGCACCTCTTCACCTCTGCTGGAACATGCAGTTTTAAGCGATGAAAAGAAGGACACTGCAAAGCATGCCGTTTCGCGTATAATGAGCTTCGGCCATAGTCACTATTACCCATCTTCAAGGTGAAAAGGTGCCGCACTTCCTGATGAATGGCTGTGTCCAAGATCGAGATTGCAATTGCTCAATCCGTAGAACTTTTGAGATGCCTCAAGGGTGGAGAATCTGTCACCAACACTTCTCATGGGGGTTGTCTTGTTGCTCTCAAAGTCCATACTCTCTCACACTTCTCGAAAAGTCTCTACGACCAGCCCTGATGGGCCTGAGAACCATCCAAAACCCACATGAGCACACGTCGATGTTGTGCCTTGTGACAGCTCTGCAACTTCTGAATACATAAATTGGTGTTTCTCTAACCTTCTTTTCCTCTTAACCACAACACAACATTGAGCTAAAATGAATGAACTTCAGCACGCATGTTCGTGGCTTCGAGCAGAATTTCTTAATTACCATATTGTATGCATTCCATTAACATTATACAAAAGCCTACTTATACTTTCTGAAGATCAAAGGGCTCCATCTATCCCTCTTCCTTAATCATAATTTAATTTCGAAAAGGTTTCTACTTGTCATCTATGTGGCCAAAAGAGCTGCGTTGCTCAAATTTAGTGTCGACCTGCTTCCCGGCATCTTCTTCCGCTTCCTCCTTCACACTGAATCCCATAAAACGTCTCAAGATTGATATATGTCCATGTGCCATACTCTAAAAACTATCACTAAGCGCTGTTATGAACTTTTGGTGTTCCACTCCCCTTGCTATAAAAGTCCTTGCAACCGCAACCCATGGAGCGCCTTGGCTCTAATTCCAGGCTGATGAAACTAAGAGTTCAGTTTCATGTGCCCATGACAAACTCTCGTGTGAGACGAATATAATGCCCTTGCGACCTTTGTCATGGAAGATACTCCTCTCTCCTTCAATCTACAACTGTTCTTCTAAAAGATTTCTCGAAGCCCGGTATGAGACGCACATGAAAATAAAGTTACCTTATCCAAGCTTCGACACCATAACATGCACATTTACTCTTGGGCCTTGCAGCATGTTCAGAGCTACTATCCCCCTCCCCATTCCCCTTTCATAAAATTCTTGCTCTGGCATTCCATGTGCCAAGACACTCCCCCCTCCCCCCATCTTTACAAAATTTCACAAACAATAGTATCATGCGCCTTCGCTTCTCTCCTCAATCCATACCGATACCAAAAACCAGCCTCCTAGAGGCTTATGGGAAGATCTTGCGGTGAGCAAAATTGTACTATGGCTGAGGGTGGGTCCGGTGTTTTAAAAATGCTCACTTTGAACGTTCTATAGGGCGAGCTTGCTGTGGAAAACAATCATTCACCTAAAAGATGTCGATAGTTGAAAGCGATACAAGATATTCAGATGGAGAGAGCATGTGTGGAGTGTGGATTACTTCTTTCTATGGTGTTGATGATGAGGAGCATCATGGGGATGATATCAATCGAATTCGTCGTCCCAAGCACAGTTGACACATTTGGACTTATCAGGAACATGAAAGCTAGTCGACACATCTCCCCACACTGCCAACCACATACAGCCTCTGCATCCATGACCTCTGTATGAATCGCTTAGTATTAGTCTATTGGTATCATATGAATCATTGCCATTGCCGCCCTCTTGTGCCAAAACCCCAACGCAACGCCATGCTTGTCTCATCACAGACTGCCACCAATACCAACAGTGACTACCAACGTCTTCCCCTAACCCCGGGAACGTCGTCTACTCCTCCTCATACACCCTAACCTTCTCCGCATACTCTCTAATATTCGAAGAAATCGACTCTTCAATCAAGTGACCGTGCCCTCCGGCCACCCTGAGAATAAGATCATTCAAGCTCGACCTGCCAAGAATGTCCACATGATCACCTATAACCGTTAACTCCCGTCCGTTCAACCCTCACCAACTCTCAAGGAGAACTTACCCGTATTCGGCCCACCCCTGGGACTAAACCGATCCGGCTCATGCGGCATCTCATACGTCGTAACCTTGACGCCCGCCGGATTATACCTCTTAATCTTCCACCCCTTCGCACACATATACCCCGTCGACAGCAAATTCACCGTGCCATCTCCCTCGCCAATCACAACCCCACGGTCCGTCCTGCCATTACTATAACTTGTATCGATCGTCACATTCGTCTTACTCAGCGGATCGCTATCCTCTCTATAATAGTACGCTCGTTCCGTTTCCTTTCCTACGCCGTAAAAGCAGTAAATCTTGAGGTTAGGAGCGAGAGGCAGTCGGGATTCCAGGGGATTGACCCATTTGGCGGGGATGCCTTGGTTGTCTTCTACTTCTTTTTTGGTGTGGGCTACGCCGTTGGAGTAGGAGGATTGCACCATGTCTTTGTACCATTCTTCTGAGTTGCGGAAGAGGTAGGGGAAGCTTTCGTCTACTGTTAGATTGTTATTGGTTAATGTGGAATTCGCGTCGCGGAAGCGGATGAAGTTTCCAAAGCTTATGTTTTGGCCGGGCTGGTCATCTGGTGCCCCGTTTTCATCTCCCCAAACGGCGTTTCCACCCAAGGGAAGCATGGAGGAAATGCCGGGCATGGCACGGAACATCTCAGCGCGTTCAGACCGGGAGAGAAATTTCTCGAGACCGTAGACGGAGAAGGCGTTTAGTTGGGCTGTGTCCTTCATTTCGCCGGAAAGCACCGCGGGCATGCCTTTTGCGGCTCCGAGCATGCAGCCACTGATGTTAATCCAGGAGTCAATATAGGTGTCTACCCAATCCTTGCCTCCATTCCCATAGCCTTCAGCTTCGACCCAGTGCAGGAAGTAGTACAATACTTGTGAGCCCATGGAGTGGGACAGGAGGACGACCTTCTTGTCAGAGACGCGGACTCCAACCTCGATGTGCGCCTTTAACCGCGTAAAGTATTGATCCCGTTTCTCATAGTTCATGTATGCCATTCGCCAGTCGTATGCGGCCGTGAAGGCGTTTCCTGGGTCATATCCAATCGTCGCCAGGTTCTCTAGAATCTTGTTCCAGATCCAGTACCCAGTGATGAAGAAGTCGGTCGCGTCGAAACCCTGTGCAGCCCGAAGCTTGATGCCGGGCGGATCCATACCCGTGATCTTGTCCAACATGATATGCCTTTTCCAGCCCTGCTTGTCGAGCACTAGCGCCCTCATCATTGTCCATGACCCCCATAGTCTCTTTCGAAAGTACTGTTTCGATGCCTCTTCCACGCCCCAGGACTCGAGGCCCGTCGATATAACGCCCGGAATCATGATCACGGGATGTGTGGCAGTGATGCCCTGCGAGCGCGCATGCATCCCAACGGCGAAAGAATCGTAGTTTACGGCATCTCGTTGATGTTTCTACTAAGATTCCCAAATCAGCACTCCCCCCCGAAACCCATGAATTACAACCGGCTCCCCGGCAGGCGTACCTGCAGCTGTTGCGCATCGCTTAGGAACCCCTGGGGCAAAATATCCATGATGCTATCCAGATTCATGCCCTCGAGGTTCCCGAACCCTGAAAAGTCAATCATGTCATTGCTTCCCGCAAAGAAGGCGGCAACCGCCAGCCCAAACACGCCGCCGAGCGTGAAGATCCATAGATACCCTCTCTTCTTGTGATGTGGCTTGGCCTTGAGGTCCTGGAGCTTGTTCGCATGGATAACGCGGAGTTCTTCGACTGTGTCCGTGTCGGTGGAAGTTTCCTGGGCCGGCTCGGGGGTGTCGGAAGCAGTCGCGCCAAAGCGGCGACGCAGGAAGGACATTTGCACGCGTAGAGTATTCTGCGCACAGGTCGAGTCCGGAGTTGGGCGTGGATGCAAAGGGTCACGTACGGGAACGGGAGGCTATTTTACGGGCGATCGCTGCCGCTAGCTATGACGACGATCCCGCCAAGGCCCGGACGCCTGGACCCTGGCTTCGACGCGTGCGCGTGAGAGCACCACGAGCCACCCCGCCCTGTCCCACGTTCGACGCCTCAACACCACCTCGCCAATCTTGGAATATTCCGACCAGAGGATTCGACTCTGCCAGAAGGCCGCAGCAGCTCGGCGGCTATGAGCGCAACCGATGCGCCCTCCACCGCATCTGCAGACGAGCTACAATATGTGCAGTACGAGGGCGACAAGGAGGAGCTCTACCTCCCCGCCATCCGGCAGCTGATTTCCAAGGACTTGTCGGAACCGTATAGCATCTATGTGTACCGGTACTTTCTGTACCAGTGGGGGAACTTGTGTTATATGGTGTGCATCCTTCCGTCCTGTATGACGGGCAGCTTTGCTGACGGGGGTCAAGGCCCTCGACTCAGACAAAGCCCTCATAGGCGTGATAGTCTGCAAACTTGAACCCCATCGTTCCGGAACCCATCGCGGATACATCGCCATGCTTGCTGTCCGCGAGACCCATCGAGGGAAGGGCATAGCGACGAAACTCGTTTCACTGGCGATTGAAGGAATGGTAGCTGGTGATGCGGATGAAGTCGTACTCGAGACCGAAGTCACCAACACTGCGTCGCTGAAGCTATACGAGCGACTGGGGTTCCTGAGGAGCAAGAGGCTGCATCGGTACTACTTGAATGGAAATACCGCTTTTCGGTTGGTGCTATACCTGAAAGAAGGGACAGCGACAAAGAGAGCGGATGATGCGATGAGAGCAATGGAGGGAGATCGTGTGGTTGGCGATACTCAGATGGAAGAAGGCAGGTATGACAGGGAGCAATTCGCCTGAAAACCTCCGTACCCCGGTTTTTCAGATTTATAGCCATATGGAGTCCGCCCGCCCAGGCCCCAAGATTGGCCACTGAGAGGGTCTGATCAAAGGATCCAAAACAGAGGAGGAACAGCAGCCAGGAAATGCTGAGTCTAGACCGCCCAGGCCATGAGCACACAGTACCCATAGAGTAGTTTTTGCAGGCACACCAATACAATATCAACAACATACTCTGCGCTCCATAAAATTAACATGTCTATCAGCAATCCGACTGGACCTTGAGTATTGTGTTGTTGCAATAATTACCTCAATATACCGCCCGAAATATCAGGGGGAGTATTAGCGTTCATGACAAAGATACTCCTACTAAACTATAAATAATGGAGATTACAATGATCGGCACCACAATACATCCCATATGCACTCTTACCTGGCGGTGTGGTGGGGCACTCAGGCAGTAATACCGAAGCGGATCGAATAAAAGTGCCGTAAAAACCGAACATATGTACAGCCACCCTAATCGACATTCAATTCATCAGCGACAACAAGAATAGTTCAGTCCCGACGACTTGGTTCATATAGCACTACTTATTCCCGACATCTCAGCGGTACAGCAAACGCATTTATTTGGACTTGAACTGACATTGCATCACCCATCCCCTTCCACCTCTCCCAGTTCTTGGTCCAACAACATCGCATATTCCAAATGCCCTTCACCATCCTCGAATGCACCGATTCCGACATGCCGCGAGCCTTCGAGCTGCTATCCATTGCCTTCGGCCACGAACATCCCTATGTGGAGTCCGTATTTCCCGCTCACGAAACGCCAGAGGGCCGACGTACAGGTGGCGAACGTCTCCTCGGGTGGCGGAAAGGCGACCCTCTCGCCATCAATATGAAAGCCGTAGATGATGCGACGGGCAAAATGATTGGGCATGCTAAGTGGATTATTCCGAGGGGAGTTGTGCCACCGGAGTTTGCCCTCGGTGGTGAGTACTGGGAAAGTGGGGAGGAGAAGGAGTATGCTGCTTGGATATTTGGACAGTATTTGATGCCGAGGAGGAAAGTGTTCAAGGAGTCTGGGGGGAATGTGGTTTGTATGTCAGTCTGAGTCTGATGGATGGTGACAGGCTGATATCGCGTAGCACTTGATCTTATGACGATTGATCCTGATTATCAGCGTCAGGGTGTTGGTAGGGCTCTGCTTAGATGGGGTACTGATCTCGCTGATGAACTTGGTGTTGATGTAAGGAATATGCCCACTACCGTACACTTGATCGTTCTGATATCTCAGCAAGGCTATTGTAGAAGCGACAGATTACGGCCGAGGGCTCTATGCGTCTGAGGGATTTGAAGTCCAGTACAAATGGGTAACTCCGATGCCTGGGAAGTGGGAAGGAAGAGAGGCGCAATCGTTTTGGTGGATGATTAGACCCAAGAGTGGGAAAGAGACTAAATGTTAGAGTTAATTGCTTAATTACAAAAAGGCTTAGCATCCCATATCAATACACAGGCACTGGCACTGGCCCCGGTGTAGTAATTCCTTTAGTCTATGATCTTCGGAACCGCATCTATATCCCTTAAGTTGTGGTAAAGTAGTACATTCAGAGAGGCTATGGATACCCTGCACACTTCAATATACTCATGAGTTCCGGGTATAGACATTTACACAGGCGAGTTGGCGTCATGTGTTTGGGTCGTCGCTGCATACCCACTCCTTATCTCTTGTCACTTACAGGCATCCATGAGAAAAGTTACGTACGTCTGCGCGCTCGCCAAAGTAAAGCTGCAGCTTCGATATTATAAGATTCTTGATTGTACTCGGTTCAGTCTGACTCAAAGAGAAGCGTGTCCTGAAGAGGTAATCCGGCCAACTTATTCTCAGCCAGTCTATATCTCTCACCATCAACCTCGACGAAACCATCACTAATATTGCCACCTTCATTGTCCCCAAACATACCATTTTGCGGCACGACCATGTCTCTCATGTCGAGGGGGCTGAAATACCCCTTTTTGATTAGACGATACTCGACCGCAAACACCTGCTCTCCCACACCCTTCGCAGCGGACGCCGACCACAGCTGCTTCCACATATCAACTGATATCTTAGGGTCCGTGATCTTGCCGACGTATCCAAGCGTACTGAGGGCGCTCGAGAACTCCTTGACTGGCAAAGTAGCCTCGGCTGTGACAGCGAACCTGTCCTCGATGGCAGTGACAAATTTCCCTTCATAGCATGTCTTCACTCCGACCACCATGTAAGCTTGGCCTTTCCCGCGTCTGATGACTTCCTTAAGGCCAGCTTGGACTTCTGGATTTGCGGTAACCACTCGAAAGACTTCGTCATGGCGGCGGAATCGGGTGGTTCGCACAAAAGGAGCGCTGATGATTCTTGATGTAGTGCTTTCTCCGTCCCGCTTGATGTTAAGCAGTTTCTCAAGCTTCAGTTGCAGTTTGGTCCCATATCTATTATCAATGACAGTGTAGATGTCGGTGTCCAATGTAGTGTCGACCTTTTCGTCATGGAGGATATCTGAAGGAGATTGGTGACTAGGTATATAAAAGTGAAAGGGATTGAGTGGATCGACCACAATGCATCCAAGTAAGTCGTGAGAGGATGATCCGGGTAGTTTCTGGTCGAGAGGGAAAAAAGTACGTGGCATTGTGCATAGATATTCTTTTCAGAGTTAGAGTATGCGTTTCAGATACAACACTGGCTGTGCAGGAACGACAGTTTTAAACCAAAGCTGTTAAACTAAATTGTAGCCTAAAAGCCACATTTCGCCACGATCGTGGTCGCTGTCGTTGCATCACGCTGTAGTGTTATGGTTGTTGTATCACGAGTCAACACCACGCTAGCCGTCACGCCACACTATCCTCCTAGGTAAGTCACCCCACATTCAGTTCAGCTTCCAATATTTCGAATTTGATATATCACTCTTGGTTTATTTCTAGCAAAGACATCCAATCTTTTTCTTATGAGGCCAACCCACCGCAAACCCTCACCTTACGACTCTATCTATGACCATCTCAGACCCTGCGTCGGGTATCACTACTCACTATCAAGCCAAAAGAAATCTCCGGACTTAGCGTCACAAAAAGATCCACGAAACTGCAAGGCATGGCCCTATTCATTCGAATTGCAGAGACAGGTGTCTCGAAGGAAGGTGGTTGGCTGTTACGCATCGTATGTCAGTGGCAGGGCATCATCTTCACTCACAGGGAGGAATGGCCTGTCACTCTTTCTTCCCCCTTGACACACAATGATAAAAAGGCCCTCCAATGGTATTTCGACGAGTTCTCATCAATATCCCCTTTTGAACTAGGGAGAGCTAAAGATGCTGTTCAGACGATGGAAACCGTCGCTGAGGCCGCGACCCAGCTCATAAGAAGTATTACAACGCTGCAGCGGCCACTACATAACGCATCCCGGATCGTCATTGAATTACAATTCTCACCAACCGAATCGAGCCTGGCGGAGCTTCCGTGGGAAGCAATCGAGAACTACAGCTACTGGCATGGCGCAGTGCGATCGAATGCTTCAATTTCCGTTGTGCGAAGGGTCACTGGTAACACAGAAGCGGGTTTCCAGTCACAGACGAAGCATACCTCAAAATCTACCATGAGAATTCTGCTTATATCCTCGAGGTCGTTAAGTTCACGCGATATTTTCCCTGACCTACTCACGTTGCCCATTGTTGGTCTTGCGGAGACATTGCCAGTCGAACGAAAACCTGAACTGTACTTCGCTAGACCTGCGACATGGGCTAATATTTGTACTTTGTTGGACCAACATGGACCAGGTTTCTTTGACATCGTTCATTTCGACGTTCATGGGCTGTATATTGTGAATAACGAAGAGTACGGCAATCGACTCTGCATCTCATTGAGCGTATATACTAACATTTCTAGGAACAAAAGAAATATGTATCTACAGCTCAGTGTGCCAACAACTGGAGGTAATAGGGGTTTGGTCGGCTGTCAGGTTATTGCCAGTAAGCTCGGAGAGGCCAAGGTGAAGGTCGTCGTGTCGAATGCTTGTCAGTCAGCGTCCCTGAGCGAAGGTTGGGAAAACAACCTGGCCGCGGCTCTTGCAAACCAAGGTGTACGCTGTGCCGTAGCAATGTCATACAAGATATCAGCTGATGGCGCTAAACTGTTTACTCAGTTTCTATACAATGAGCTTCTCAACGGCACAGAGACATGGCAGGCAACTCAGCTGGCGCGCGCATACATGAGAGATAACAGCGAGCGTCTCGCCCGCTTTGGGAGTACTGTTATGGTGCAGGACTGGGTGGTTCCTGTGGTATACACATCGACCAGTGCTGATCTTAATCAGGTGACCTCGGCGCACAAACACGCTTCATGGCTGACTAGAGTAGAGCCTGGGGGCGACTATCCTCGTGGCCGGGCATACGATATTTCTCGCATCGAGGACCTGGTCTTTAACAAGGTGTGTCTAAACCGCAGCTACCGTGCGTTGCTTCTTTACGGGCCAGGAGGGATTGGCAAATCTTTTTTTTTACAGTACTTGAGTTGGTGGTGGGAGACCGCGCGAGCCTTTTCCCGAACCTTCTACATCGACTTTGCCGAGAAGTCGTGGACCGCAAGTGACCTGAAGATTCTCCTGGAGTCACCGACAGCAAGGAATTTGAATGCTAATGGGGAAAATCCCCACATCAAGTACCATGGGAAACGGCATGATAATGGACTCGCGGCTTTGTTTCACCGCTTCGGTAACATTTTAGGCCGTTATAGAGCGAACGGCATAGCTGGGGGCGACGATGAAGCTCGCAAACATCTTGAGAGAGACTCGCAAGTAAAACCAACACGCGCCTTCATTTTGGACAACATCGATGGAATAAACGTGCAAACCGAGGAAACCAGAAGACATCCTTGGGACCTGGAACACAAAAACGACTTTTTTAGCCAGCTACGAGAAACCTTGGAACCAGAAGATTTCATCGTCCTATGCTCGCGAGTTCCAAATACCTGGTCGGAGATAGAAGGCTTGGGTACAATTCTCAAGTATCAGCTCGCTCCGCCAGCAGACCTTGGGATCGTGACCAGAATGTTAGACCGCCTAGGGGTCTTGGAGCAATACCAAGAGCCAGACGAGTCCATTGCGATCCAAAACATTGGTGAAATGTTGTCATATAATCCAATCGCTCTCCAGACTGCGACAGGACTCATGATAAAACATTGCCTTACCGCTCGACGAACTTACCAGCTCCTTCATGAGATGATGTTTGAGTTCAAGCCGCGAATGCCGCCAGACGTGTCACCAGAAAGTCGTCGACACACTCCCAAACCACCTGATACCAAACAATTCCACATCTCTCCCAAAACAAGAATAGTTGGGGATCTCGAAAAGGCCTTTAATTCAGCGAAGACTGACCCAATGCTTCTCTCATTTCTAGCGATCATTGGGTGCTGTCGCCAACTGTTGCCGCCAGATCTTGCCGAGATAGAGGACATCCTTACAGAGGCTAGTAGCCAGGTTGAATGGGATCATGAGTTTCGAAGACCTTCTCTTTCCACATTCCTTCTGTGGCTAGAAAGCTGGGATTTAATCGACTCGAAGACGAAAACGAATACGGGATATATCTACCTCAACCCACTGATCTGGATAACCTTACAAGATATCTTCGAAGGGACGTTAGATGCCACAGTGGCCTTGGCTAAGGCCATAGGATATGCCTCCTTTGTCAAATTCACCTTGTTTCGCCTCTCTACAGGTCGGCTTGACACCATGGGAGATTTGCCATCAGACAACCTTGAGAAAACGTCGGAAATTTTCAGTGTCACTGTGGCTCTATTACACCATACACCAGCAGACAGCCTTGTCGGGCAAGTCATCCAGGAATTATCCTTCAAGTCTTTGACATTCTCTACAACACAACTCATCCAAACATTCACAGCTATGCTCGGCCCTCATCTTACCCCACCACACTGCTTATACTTCTCTGCTCTCCAAGTCCTGGAATATTTCGGCACCCGTTGCGACGAGCACGATAATTTTGCTCAACTAAAAGCTATTGAAGGACTTTGTAATCTTCTTATTCAGAATGACTACGACGCTTTTACTAAATGGACTTCCTTCGGCCTCGAGCGTGTCAAAGCGCTCCCACCAGCTCATTTCTTTCAACCAAGCTGGATGTACTTCGACTTTGCCTTCCGCCGCTTCAACGAAGTCTGCCTCCGCCGTTCCGGGCGTTGCTTCACTCGCAACTGCAATTCCCGACCCCTTGACACACAGCTCGTAGATTCCCAATCTGAGCCATGTGCACCCATTCCCCAAAATAGCGAATACTACACACCATACCACGTGGCACGTCTCGATCAGCATATGAGAGCGGTAGTTAAGGCTATTGAATCCTACGCACCGCTCGAGATAGTCAATACTATCCGCTCTCACATCGTGGCGTCATGCGAATTACTCCTGGACGACATGACAACGGCCGGAGATGTTCGAAAAGATGCTCATAAGATCCGCAAATTCTTTGCCCGAGACTTTGAAACAATGCCGGATGTGATAGAGGCGTATTCTTTGTTATCGCTCATTTGCCCATTCTCTCCGACCTTGATGCGCTTCCTCCGTAACGTCACAACCGCAGATATTGGGTCGGAGAAGACCTATGGTGGAATAATACAAGGTCTGGAAGGACAAGAGGGGAACGTGTCGGCTAATGAAGCAACGCTATTGCACACTTTGGGCGCAGTATCCGCGTTGGAGAGGAATGATCTTGACGGTGCGATGGAGCATGTGCGTGCTCTGGAGCTGCTGATTTCCGCAGAAGAGTCGGCGATGAAGATGAAAGTAGCATTTCTTTACGCGAAAATTTATTCCAAAAAGATTGTGGCACTGCCTTTGGGGAGTGAAGAACGACGGGGGATGAACAAGAAGTTGTGTGAGATGATGGCGCAAGTTTTGAGAATGATTGAAGTGTCTCCGGGGTTGGAGGAGCAGATTGAGGATAATGGTGCCTTATTGGAATTGGGGAAAAGAGTAAAGATGATTTTCATTGATGATGGGTGAGTTTTCCCCTATCCACAGGGATGTTTGGAAGGCTGATCCATTGACACAATGATTTAGTGTGCGCAAAGAATTCGGTCTCCTGGCATGGTGGCACTGGCGTGAGAAGAAGCGTCTGAATAATGATTCTTTTGATGGATGGAAGGGATGTATCGGGATGCCGAATTTCATAGCATGAAGGCAGGGTACCTGATAGGAAATGTTTTATCCGCTCTCTTGGTAGGTCCTATGATACAGCACGATAAATGTGACTCCAGTGTAAACACGACACCCTAAGATTTCCTTTGACCTGTACCTCATCTTATCCCGTCTTCACTTTCTTTCTCATACTTTGCTTGAGCTTCTTGCGTGTATTCCGTTCCCGCTTCCGTTGCACATCTTGTGCCTTCAATCGCTCTCCTTCCTTCTTAACCCCTTTGACCCTCTTCTTGATCCGCCTTAGCACATCCCTTACCCTTGTTCGCGCCAACCGCCACTGCTCCTCCTGCTCTCGAACCTTTCTATCAATCTTTAAAAACACCCCAGACTCCTTAGCTTCAAGAACCCTCTTCTTCACCAACCCCGGCAACTCCTCTAATGCCGTCTCGTGCACCGCAACAGTGATAGGTGCCAAAGCCACCTCCGCCGGCCAACCCCCCCGAATCCGCTTCCTATATTCCCTGGAATGCTGATCAACACGTACATGCCCCGTCACCTTCGCCTCGCTAGGAACCCAATGTAGCTCTACTTCGATACCCGCATCATACATCCCATTCGCGCACTCCAGCACATCATCCAAAAACAGCATATTCTTCAGCGCCGTGCAACTCATCTTTCCTATCCCGCTGAGCGTCGACTGAGAATCAGACAACAGGATCAATTTATCGAAATGTTCTGTCAATGTCATCGCTTTCTTGAATCCTTCTCTGATAGCCAGGAGCTCGGCTTCCTGCGAGGGAGACTCGATCGGGATCGAGAGGCAGATGTGGACTTCCTCTTTCCAGATGAGGGTGAGGGGGTCGTGGTAGCCGATGGCGGAAGAACATGGGGTGAGGCGATCGGGGCAATCGGCGGAGCCGTCGACCCAGAGCACGAGGGTACGAGGGGTAGCGCCTTGTCTGTAGAGTGAATGTGCGAAAGCTGCTGCGGCGCGCTTTTCGGCGATGATGATGGCGTCTGGGAAGGGGTAGAGAGATTCGGTTCGCCTGATTTGGATCTCTTGAAGGGCCATGTTTGGTATCGTTGGTTGTTGGATTTCTAGTTTGGGTGGACAGGAAAGAAGTTGCACGGATACAGGGACAGAGCTTTCATTAGAAAATGCAACTGCAATAAACATTCCGATTGAAGCATGTACGTTACGGGTCTTGTGGAAGGTTGGGCATGAGCGAGTTATTAGCTTCAAGTGGTACGTAACTTGCGTGGCATTTGCCAGTGAGATGTGTTGATAATTACTCGCGTCGCTTTATTCCATCTCAAATATCCCACACCTCTACCCATTCCCATTAAACCCACCGAAATCTATCCCTTGCCATTTATTCGGCATGAAATCTCCACGCAGAACTCTCGATCCAAACGGTTCACGGGTTTCGCAACTTCAGTTGCACCTCAAAGGCTTTTCTCTCAATGACCGAGAAACACCTCTGACGCTCCCAGACCAATTTACCGGCCTCTGTATTCGCCTCTTGGATGTCAAACGCCCACACCAATCTAGCAAGAACGAGTCGCAATTCGCCCAGAGCCAAAGGCCTTCCGATGCAAGACCTGGGTCCAATGCTGAATGGCTGAACGGCGGTCCTGATATCGGTATAGAACGGAGAGGAGGGATCGTTTAGAGCTTCGGGAAGCCAACGCTCTGGATGGAATGACTGAGGATCATGGAAGAGGGACGGAGAGAATGACATTGCCAGGATGCTGAGATTGACCGTGGTCTGGAGCGTAGTTAGCAAGAAGGAGGCGTGCAACATCTTTTCACCTCCAATGCAACATATTAAGGTATTGACTTATAGGGAAAAGAATGGGAAAAGGTCGTCCGATACACTCACATTTCTAGGGATATAATAGCCGCACACATTGCCACCTTCCATAGGCGTAACGCGTATCAGTCCCACAGGTCTATAAGTTTATTATCAGTCTGGGATCGAGGTGGGAAGAGAAAGGGAGAGCTTACACTGGGTTGCAGGTCCTGAATCCTTCCCATATGACAGCATTTAGGTACGGCAACTCCTTTAGCGCGGCAAACGTGATTTCGTCCTTGGCCACAAACCTGGCTCGAACTTCCGCAGTCAGCAGTGCTAGGGTGTTCGGAGCCTTCACAACGCGATTCAGAATTCCACTTAGAACTGTCGTAACCGTCTCACTGCCGGCAATACTAATCGCGAAGGAGTTCCCATACACCTCTTCCTTTGTCAACATATCCCCTTTCTCTTTCCCATCCTTCTGCCACTCCGATGTGAAATCCGGCCTCGGAGTTTCGAGCTTCAACCTTCTGTCAACCTTTTCCACGACTACGTTGTAATGATCGTCGGCAATCTTCATGATACCCGGAGGAATTAACCTCTCTAGCACAGCCGTGATCCACGTATAATGTCGAAGTGTAGCAATCAACGTCGCAGCTCTCAGGGTGTTCAGCACAAAGTCCAGCCAATCACTCATAACTCCTCTCTCCAAGCAACCGAAGCTCTCACCAAACGCCAAATCCCCGATGATGTCGATGGCGGTGAACGTGATCCATGGAATCATGTTGATAACGACTTTCTCCCCTCCAGCACTCTTGGCCTTTCCTGTCAGCCGCTCAATCAAAAGATCAACATAGCCCTGCACAATCCCCTCCTGATTCCCCACCGCTTTCTCTGTAAATGCCCCATCCATCTTCTTCCTCATCTTCGCATGCAACCTCGCATCTAACACATTCAAGACCGAGATTGGGCGATTAGGTTGCGGAGCATGCCAAACCGGGCTTTTAGGAAATGCTAGACTATCACCCCTATTTGAATACATGTCCCAGGCTGCCGGGTCAGCGAAAGAGAGCTCGTCGGGTGCAATTCGGACTATGGAGCCGTATCTGGAGTGGAGCTTTTGTACATCGGTGTGTTGCCAGCCAGTCCATGTGGAGTACATGTAAGGGAGACGAGAAGCACCCCAGAAGATAGGACCAGAAAAAGAGGCGAGTGGATGGAGAGTTATGTTGTAGAGAGCAACCAGGATGGGGTACTGGGCAGTGTCAGTGAAGGGCTTGTGAGAACGTCGAGAGACACTGACGAGGATGAGCATAGGGAGTGCAACCCACAACCCCTGGACCAGTATATCGACACTGATCAAGGCCATATCTTCAATCTGCTTGCTGAGGAGTTGAAGCAAAGGAGGTTTATCAGAGAAGTGGTATTATATGTGTTCTGTTGAGGAGTGGTAAGGAATAGGGAAGGAGTGACGGCCAACCCAGAAAGCACGTACTTATGTATGAGCGAGGCCACACTGACCGCTAACGAATGCCCTTCCTTCTTCTCACAGCAAAGTCTCTTACTTGGTTCACCAGCGCTAACCCCCCTCCCAAGACCCGCCCCTTCCTACACCACTCTCTCCAAACGCCCTATTCGCATTGACCGAATGCATCCACAGTCCTACTCCCACCAAACTCCCCCGCTCACCTCCACCCACGCCTCCTCCATCTCAACCAACATCTGTAATTCATTTTCCTGCCCCCAACCGCTCCTCCCTCGTGATGCGCCTCCCATCTGACAATATCCCCGACGCCTTAGACACAGTGTCCAATCCCTTCCTTCCTGCTCCCCACCCACCACCACCCTCAAACTTTGTCAAACACCACTCCCCCCAATACCTTTCTCTCACAACATCTCCGACACACGCCTCAATCCTGAATCCAATATTCCATGCACCTCAATCTCTCGCTTACAGCTCACCCACCCATGTTATATCTTCGCCGCAGCTTACGTGCAGCATACCATCCAACGCAAACCCGCGTGACGCGCTACCATGGTAAACTCGAGGCTTCAAGTTAAGCTGCTCATGCAGCTGCCAGGGCAGGACGACCCATCTAGGTCGTCGGGTCGGGTCCCCGGCGTATTGGACAAACAGTTCGACACAGCCCTGTATCCAAATGCAAGACACACGTACCCCACAACATAATTCCATGCGATACTCAGCCCTACACATGTATGTAAGAATCTAGTCGTACAAACAGGAAGTAAGACGGTAAGGCTGGAGCGGGCCTCTACCCAAGCGTATAGAAGTCACCCACACGATTGAACTTCGACATAGCAGGACAACCCTCAGATCGATGAAGCATCAACCCCATCCTTCCCCCTCGATACACATAGCTCGGCCTTGAACACAAAAAAGCAAGTACAAAGATACAAATTCCATATCTTAAAAAGATGCCTTCACATCACCTACATCCCCCACCGTAAAACTCCAAAATCCAACACAGACCCAATCCCACCGACCAGGTATCATGCACATAATCCCGTTCCCCCCAACCCAACCATCATATACATCATTAAATCCTGGCCCAATTCGTTATCCAGATACCCATTCCCATACCTAACCCTACGTCGTCTGGATGACTTTGTAGCCCTCCGCCACCACCTTTGCAATCTCCTCGTCCTTGTGCTGAAGCAGACCCAGGGCATACGCCGCATCATTCCACTGCCTCTCGTTCTGAGCCCGTGGAAGGCGGTCAGCCAGTTTCTTGGAGAGTTGTTTGGCGTGTTTATCCTAGTAACGATTAGTATCTCATGTCCAGATAACCGAGTTGCGTTTATGTTGGAGACAATACATACCTTCTCAATGAAGCCCGCAATAAACTTGACGATCCGCCTGAAGGCATCCTCATCCAAGTCCCTATCGGCGCTCAACACGCTAAACATGTCCACAAACTGATTGTACACGGCATTGTCCTTCGTCGACAACTCGGTGAAGAACATGCGAGCCATATCCGCAATCTTCTTATCACCGTCCTCGATACACTTCGCCATGTCGGCCAACTGTCCCTTGACTTTGACCTGACCTGCCAGAATGAGGAAGGTCAATGTCATGAGGCAGGTACGCTTGACACTTGGGTCGCGATCCTTTAGCCTCTCGTACAGGTAGTTTATCTTGTCGTCGATCAGATGATTGAAGCAGACGGCCATGTCGCCCAATGCGACGACGAGATTGGAGCGCACAACGGGATCCTTGCTGCGCGCGAGAATGGTGAGGAGCAGGTCGAGGTTGGCGTCGCAGTAGTCAGAGCTTACGCACATGAGCTTTGCAAGGCAGAGTGCGGCCTGGGCTTGGAGGGTCGAGTTGTTGTAGGATGTATTGTTGGAGCATATATCCCGTACCATCGCGCCGAAATTGGTGAGAAGGGAGTGTTCTCCATACAAGAGCTCGCGCTCACGAATCCCGGCGAGAGCCTCAGTGAAGTCATCCTCGGTTGTGCCAGCCATGAGGTCCAGTTCGTCAGCTTCTGTTGCCACCGTTGTGTCGTTAGCAGGAGTCTTCTTCCTGCCGCGCTTGACTGGAGGTGTATTTGCAGGCATTACAGAAGATTCGCGGGGAGGCGCCTTCTTCTCCTTCTCGGCTTTCCGGCGTTTGAACTCCAATTCGCAAAGCTCGAGGTGGACGATTTGCTTGATGGCGACATGTCCGACAATGAAGAGGAGTTGAGACAAGGCGAGAGCAGAGTTCTGTTCCTTCGCTGGTGGTAGTTGTTCTGGTTGTTGTTCAGGTTGGTCTCCCTCATCGCCATGAACTAGGTCCTCGGCATCGGGGCTACGCATCTCCACATCAGATCCGCTTGATGTTGGCCGAGCCTGAACATGAGGCGAGAACACGTATTTGGTCTTCCGGCGTAGGATCTCCGAGCAGAGCACATCAGGGTGCTTCGCTAAAACGTAGATGGCGCTGATTGCCTGTTCTGCAACACCGAACCACTCCTTGCTGTCTGAGGCTATATCACACATCGCAGCGAGCCGTACGAGAATCGCATGATCGTTGGGGAGTCTCGCAATTTGAGTGAGAGCGGCACCAGTGAACTGCTTTCCAGGAGGCGCGCTGATCCGTCGGAGGGCGATGCATGTGTAACGCGCCATGGCAAGATCTCGTCGACCAAGCTCACCGAGACCGATTCGTAGACAGGTCTCCATCTCTTGCACGATGATGTTCGGATCCGCAAGCGCCAACATGCCCAACACCATGATGGCGCCGCGACGCTGAGTTTTTGATGTTGCCTTCTTCTGGTACCCATAAACCTGCCAGAGTTTCTGAATGACGCGCTGGGCCACTATCCCTTTCTTCATCATCGTGCTCAACAGCTGCTCAAGCGATGTAAGCTCTGCGGGAGTGGTACCATATGTGAGAGAGATCATATTCAGGACCACAAAGCTTGTTGCCTCCTCCTGAGTTCTGTCTGGTGGTGGGGTGAAGAACAGGGTCTCATAACAAGTGATGAGCCTCTCCTGCACACCTTTGCCTTCATCGCTGTTACCCTTGGTCCAGATAAGGCGAAGCATTCGTTTGATACCGGAGACAGCGTTTGAAATTCTGTAAGTGTGGATGATTTTGAAGAATTCCATTGCTTGCTGAACTTCGCTCTTGTTCTTTGAGGAGAGAAGCGTCTTGACAACTTCGGCCGAGTCTTCAATGATCCCAATGAACTTTAGCCCATCTCGATATACCTTTTTGAAATTCTCGAGCATCTTCACTTTTGTGGCGTTTTGAATATCCTCTTGTTGCTTTTGGATGGCAGCCGCCTGCTCTGCCTCTGACATTTCGCTCGGATGCTTTGGCTTTTCGGGTGAGGCATGGTCAGCCTGTGTGGCGTCCTCTAACAGTGACTGGTCTACGGTTGGCTCGTCAGATGCTGTCCTCTCTTGCAATTCGGCTGGTGGTTTCAGTTCGTTGATCTGGGCCTCGCAGAGTTCCAATTGTTCTGTCCACTCTTCCCGTTTGAGCATTCCTTTGAAGTAGGGGTATGGATGGGTCCGGACTAGTTTCTCGAGAAGGCTGATGGCATTCCGACGAACGTTGCTGCTCTTGTCTTCCAGACTTTCTGCTGCCAGTGCCGCTGCAAACATGCGCTTCTTGGATGGAAAATTTTCCAGATCGCAAAGCTTCACATATACTTGCATGACTTTGCTTCGGCAATAGGGGTTCAGATCGAGAAAGCGCCGCTCGAGGACATAGTAAAAGTCCAGGATTTGCGCTTTGCGGGTTTCGCTCCTCTCGTCTTCCGGCTTCTTGCTCAGATCTTCAATCAGATAACCAACCACTTCGATCAGAGCGCACCGAAGAGTGTAAGACTGCCATCATGTTAGTTTTCCTCGCGGAGATGGCTGCGATCGTCATACCTCGCTCTCGAGAAAGCTCTGCAGCAGTGTCATCTGCTTAATAACCACATGTGGCAACAGTGCCGATATTCTAGCTAAGAAGTTGGACACAAATTTTGGACCTTTGGGGTCGTTGCTGTCGAACTGCTTCTTGCTGAGTTCCTCTAGCACAGACTCGGTTAATTGCCTGTGGTCGTATTCGTTGTCCAGAATCTGAAGGCACTCCGCCATCGGCTCTGCAAGATGCTCGTAGTAGCACACTTTTTGCACCACATGCGTTTGCGCAGCTGTGTCTTGCGTTAGTGTCCGCTCTACGACTACCTCGTGATGTCCTTACCACTGCCGTGGCCGTGATGCTTGACTGCAATGTTGAGGGGACGCCAGCAGTTCATCCGGAAGATCTTCTCCTTCATGCGCACCTCGTTGTCGAGGAGGGTGTAGATAGGATCCGTGAGCATGCTGATGAAGGTGTTCTGCTCGGTGCTCGTGACGAAGATCCGCGCAAGCCGGAGCTTGAATGTCTTGACGATGACCGACAGCGCGACCTGGAGCTGTGCTGTCGCATCCCAGTCACCGTCTCGTGCTGTGCCGGCCTTTGCTTTTGCGCCCTTCCCGCGGCCTTTGACGGGCGCTATGGCGGGCCTCTGCAGCGATGCCGTCTCGATAGCCTCCAGAGCCCATCGCAGGAGGAAGGCGAGCACCTCGAGGAGCTGTTTGTGGTGCTGGATCGTGTCCTGCTCGTCCGCCTCCAGGTCTGCGTGCGCGATGTCGACCTCTGCGGAGAGGGCCGAAACCACGAGGTCCAGGATTTTGCTGAGGGTAGCGAGGGGTATTTGGGCTGAATTCCTAGAGCGCAAGAAGAGGGTACAGTTAGGTTCTGCTTCATATGCCTGTTGTTCGGGCAGAGCAACGGGGACGCACTTGAGCAGGAATTGGATCGTGTCAAAGTTGGAGCTGCGAGTGATCGCATCTGGGCTCTCTGCCACGGCGTCGACCACAGGATTGAGCTCGCTGTTGATCAAGGCAGGCGTGAGCGAGTCTGGGTCGCCCTCGCAGTCCACCAGCGCCGACGGGGCCTCGGGCGTGGCTATCTGCGAGGGGTCGACGGCATACTCGGTCAGCGTCTTGTTGACGTCGAACACGATGCAGTCGTCCATGGCCGCAGCGTCGTGAGGAGGAGAGGAGAGGAGAAAAGAGGCGGGAAGAATGCGACGAAACGACGTCTCGGCTTGGTGCGTTGCAGCGTGCAGCGTGCAGCGTGAATAGAAGTGGCACAACCACCGGCAAGGCGCGTCGTTGTTGATTGTTATGATCTAGCCTGTCTGGGCTTGGGGTGCTTCCGACGTCTGGCGCAACGGGCAGCCCCACGGCCACGGGATCTCGTGCAGCATGCCCGGCACTCACAACAACACGCCGACACAAGCGAACATGGCGAAACCACGCGCCCTATCGCAAAGGCAGCTGGACCCGCTCGACGCCCAATTGCACGCGCTCAAGCCAGACGAGATGGGCGAACATCTGTTCGAGGAGAGCCGCGACCCGCTGGAGGAGAGCGGCGCCACCATGGACAGCAGCGACGAGGAGATCGAGGAGACGGTCGCCGAGGACATGGCGCGCTTTGAGGACAGCTTCGTGGGCATCACCAAGCGGTACCGCCTCATCAACCGCATTGGCGAGGGTGCGTTGCCCCAATTGGCGCCCCATATGCAGGGACTGACCACCACGCAGGCACCTTCTCGACAGTGTACAAGGCCGAGGACCTGGAGTACAGCAGCTTCGACAACAAGTGGGACGTCGACGAGCCCGAGACCCGCAAGTGGGCGTCGCCCTCGCAGAAGCGCCGGTCACGGCGGCCGCACTACGTTGCCATCAAGAAGATCTATGTCACCAGCAGTCCCATCCGCATCTTCAACGAGCTGGAGCTGCTGCACGACCTGCGCAGCTCCGACTCGGTGTGTCCGCTGATCACGGCCTTCCGCCACCAGGACCAGGTGGTCGCCGTCCTGCCCTACTTCCAGCACCGCGACTTCCGCGACTACTACCGCGACATGAGCATCGGCGATATCCGCCTGTACTTCCGCAGTCTGTTCACGGCCCTGCGGTCGGTCCATGCCAAGAAGATTCTGCATCGCGACATCAAGCCGACCAACTTCCTCTACAACCCCCAGCTGGCTCGCGGCGTGCTTGTCGACTTTGGCCTGGCAGAGCGCCAGGGCACCGACTGGGTCCAGTGCAACTGCACGCTGCAGGCTGAAGACCGCCGCTACCGCATTTCCCACAGCGTGTATGCCCAGACGCTGCAGTCCACCACCAGCCAGCACTCCAGCTACCCTAAGAACGACACACGGTCGAGCCGCCGTGCCAACCGAGCAGGCACGCGTGGTTTCCGCGCCCCGGAAGTTCTGCTGAAATGCACCCAGCAGAACACATCAATTGATATGTGGAGTGCTGGCGTCATTCTCCTGACCCTCCTCTCACGACGCTTCCCCTTCTTCCACAGCGCCGACGACATTGACGCCCTGCTCGAAATCACCGCCATCGTCGGCAAGAAGAAGATGAAGGACACCGCCTTCCTGCACGGCCAGGTCCTCGAGAGCAACATCCCCAGCTACACCGAAGGCGGCCACACGCTGGAGAAGATCATCCTGTGGTGTACCGGCCGCACCAAGGACGAGACGGGCGCCAAGAAGGAGCTCGACGACGACGAGAAAGACGCCGCCAAGTTTCTCTACCGCCTACTGGAATGCGATCCGGCCAAACGCATCACAGCCGATGAGGCGCTCCGCCACCCGTTCATCTTGCAGGCTCTCGATGAGGGTGAGGATGAAGATGTTGATCTTATGGATATGTAAGGGAAATAATGTATGATGTGACGTTTCGTACCTTCAGCGGCTTGATTGGACGTCTCGCGCTGAAGCATGATACCAGGAGTTCAAATGGTGGGAAAAGAGGACATGTCGCGGGCGGGATACTTCATTTCGCTACTAGATACCCTTTGGCTTTGTATGATATGGTTTTGTCGGAATTTGGGGAGCATGGCGGTATGAATGGATTTTTGTTAACTTATCGACACATTTATACTGTGCTGTATTGTACATTCATCTTCCACAACGTGATGTCTAAAGATCCGGTATCCTACATCTCTCCAATTGAGTGTCAACTCTCCACATGCGCTCATGCAGCATCCTCCACCTTCGTCTTCTCCTCCTTCCCCTTCCCCTTCTCCTCCTTCCCCCCCTTCTCCGCTTCCCTCTCCCCCTGCGTCTTCTCTCTCTCCAACCTCCTCCTCTCCCTCCCACTCAACGCCCCCTCCAACAACTGACTCCCCGTCTTCTTCGCCCCCGTCCTCTCCGCCTCCTCTCTCTCCATCCTCCTCGTATTCGCCATCGCCTCCTCCATCGACGGAATCCTAATCCCCTGCTTCCTTGCCTCTTTTATGCGATCCTTGCTCGCTTTGCGGCCGCGCGCAGCGGACCGCACGTCTTTGAGCAGCCGCGCCTGGATCTGCGAGTCGAGGTGGGCGGAGGGGGAGGGGATGGGCGGGCGCTCGTTTACGGGCGCGCCGAAGGGAGAGACGATGGCGGTTACGATGTGGCGGATTGAGGGGGAGACGCGGTGCCCGGACGCGATGCGGACGAAGTCGCCGATGCGGAGGGAGTTGGAGGGGTCGGATACTAGGTGGTGGGTTGGGGAGGGGAAGGCCTTTTCAGTAGTCTGTTAGCACCAATTCAAATCATGGAGTATGCTTTTATCTTTGAAGGGATTTGGGTAGCTGGTGGGTAGAGGGTTGGCTCACCTTTCGTATCTGCTTGTTCCATTCCATGCCCGCTATGCGCACTTTTACTGCTTTGTCCATTTTTCCGGCCGAGACGACAACGCCGTATTTTGTGCTGGAGATACCTTGGCGGACTATGGGAATCGAGGACTTCACGGCGGTGGTAGCCGCCGATGCGAGGGTAGATGCCATCATATATGAAGCGCTGCAGAGGTCGTGTGGTAGTCGGGCGAGGTGTGGGCGCCAGGCGCCAGTCAATGGGTGCGGGTAAAGCTGGAGGTTACTGTTTTCGAGGTAGTGAGCGTAGATTCAGACTCAATTGCGTGTCTGGGCGGGACATGTGTTCATGCTGCTTCCCGTTCCTCGCATTGAAGGTTGTCGCGAGAAAGTTCGACCCTTGTCGTTAATTCGGAACAAGTATTATTCCGGCGGCCGCTATTGGCTGCGATTGGCTGGGGGCCAGCTTCTGGTTATCTGTCCGTTTTCCCATCAAGCTCCCGCCATGAGACACTTGTGCACTTAAATGCTCGCTCCGCCCCGCCAACTCCCCAGGTTTTGAAGGGTTTCAGTTACTCGACCTCGTACGCGTCTACCTTCATGTAGCTTTCTTGTACCGATATTCCACTTTCGACCACTTTCACTCGCTTCCTGGAGAATAGCAATTGCAGACCGGCGCGATGCTGGTGAGACTACTGCTGCTGGTAGGGTGTCTGCTGGCGCTGGGGTTGGCAGCGGAAGACTTTTACAAAGTAAGTGGAGCTCCTACTTCTTTTTATGAGGGATGCGCCAGTCCTTGCGTTTTCTGTGCTCCTCTTGAGGACACCTTGACTAACATTGACACCTAGCTTCTCGGAATCGAGAAAGATGCCTCAGAGCGCCAGATCAAGAAAGCGTACCGCACACTCAGCAAGAAATTCCATCCCGATAAGAATCCGTATGTCAATTCCGACCCCACGAGCGTCACAGAGACCACGTTTCTGGAAGTTGAATTTGAATCAGAGTCTGACAGAAGATAGTGGCGATGAGAGCGCACGCGACAAATTCGTCGCAGTGGCCGAGGCGTATGAAGTCCTGGTCGACGAAGAAATGCGCCGCATATACGATCAATACGGCCACGACGGTATTGCGCAACACAAGCAGGGCGGCTCGCCGCGCCAGCACCACGACCCCTTCGACCTCTTCTCGCGCTTCTTCGGAGGCTCGGGTCACTTTGGCCATGGGGGCGGACAACGACAAGGGCCCAACATGGAAGTCCGCGTTGCAGTACCGCTAAGAGATTTCTACAATGGAAGGAAAACGGAGTTCACAGTCGAGAAGCAGGCCATATGTAGCACCTGCGAGGGCTCGGGAAGCAAAGACGGCAAGACAGAAACCTGTGACGTCTGTGGAGGACGAGGCGCGCGGATACAGAGACAGCAGCTGGCGCCAGGATTGTTCCAGCAGGTCCAGACTGTGTGCGACAAATGCGGCGGAAAAGGAAAGACCATCAAACACCCATGTCCAGTCTGCCACGGCAGCAGAGTGGTCCGCGAACCGGAGACCCACGAACTTCACATCGAAAAGGGTATGCCGAAGGGTGTCCGGATCACGTACGAAAACGAGGCAGACGAGAGCCCAGACTGGGTGGCCGGCGACCTCATCGTGCACCTCTCAGAAACAGACGCCGCCCTTGGCCAACAGGATCACGAAAGAACAGACGGCACTTTCTTCCGCCGCCGAGGCAAGGACCTCTTCTGGCGCGAAATCATCTCTCTCCGCGAAGCATGGATGGGCGACTGGACACGCAACATCACGCATCTTGACGGCCACATCGTGCAACTCTCGCGCAAGCGCGGCGAGGTCATCCAGCCCAATACGGTCGAAGTCGTCGAAAACGAGGGTATGCCAATATGGCATCAGCATCTCCCCGAGGGCGTGGATGAAGCATTCGGAGCGCTGCATGTGGAGTATGTGGTGGTGCTACCGGACCAGATGGAGAAGAGCATGGAGAAGGAGTTTTGGAGCGTGTGGGAGAAGTGGAGGAAGAAGAAGGGCGTTGTCCTCGACAAGGAGAATGGGCGACCGGAGGGGCCGATCAAGATGCCGGATGGTCATGATGAGTTATAGATAGTGCAGGTTGTTTTCGTCGATTGTATCAATAAGATAGACTTTGAATTGAAGAGTTACCTCGCTAGGCACGACCATTACGTCATGCTTCAAGAACGACCTCCTGCCTGATTATACCGTCGAGGTAGGCACGGGTGTTTACGCACCATCTTATCTGTTTAGGATGGCAGTCACCCAAACTTGCATATACCACCCATATCGACCATAGGCTACACCCATTCGTGTGGCTGTCAGCCCCGTCGTGTACCCAAAACCAAGGCAGGTGGGGGCCAGATGTTCGCTTCCTGCGAGGCTAAATCGGACGTCAGCTTATATACATATCAATCGGAGAATCCACTCGCCCACTTATGAATATTCAAGACGCTCTATATTCACCAAAGTCAACCGGTGTCAACACAAAGCATCACAAGCCGACGTACGGAGCCAGGTCAACGTACAATACCGAGCATGGCAGAAGGTTACGGGGATCCGATTCCCATAGCCACGACGGAAGTGATATGCTCCACTTGTAGAGAAATCGATTTCTCAAAGGTCGCACTTCCCTACGCAAATCAGCCTCACGCCGACCCAAATCCAAACCTGTTAGGGGAGTTTATCGATCTGAATGCTTCCTTCGTGGAACTCAAATTGTCCAACTGTCCCCTTTGCCGTCTATTCGGATCCATGGAACCTTTGGATTATGAGCCTAGTGAAAACAAATCATGTCGCCTCATCGTTGTCTCGGCACTTTACACATTCACTAGGTCGGCCTACAAGATGATCGAGAATGCGGAGATGGTGGATTACCCACTGCTTGTCGTGTTCGACGGCCCTCGGGACGATGATAAGATCCGCAGCGTCTCCTCACTACTATATTATAATGTTGAACACCGGGTTCGTCAGACAGGATACCTTTCTCCATTCGAAGACGATCGCGCCCAGTCAGGCTTTGGTATTCGTCGCCTACGCTGCGATCAGGTTGACCTGAAGTTCGTTGAGGGGTATCTGCATCACTGCCATAGCGTGCATGGAGTCTGTTGCTCAATCCCACCGTCATCAGTCGTTGATCTCAAGGTTATCGACTGCAAATCACAACGAATACTGAATGCCCCACCAGACTGCAAGTACATCGCACTATCTTATGTTTGGAGCGAAAGCCCGAGCTCGACTATGCCTCTGTCGGAGACAATGGATATGACAGAACTCCACGAAGTACCCCAGGTGATCAAGGACTGTATGGATCTCGCTGTATCGCTTGGGTATCGATATGTTTGGTGTGATAGATACTGTATCAATCAGGATGATGAGGAGAAGAAAGCTGCGCAAATCGCACAGATGGACTTGATATACGCACAGGCACAGATCACTGTCATTGCGGCCGCTCCCGGGGATGGGCTCCGAGGAATCAACGGATCTCAGCGCAGGAGGCAGCCTGGTCTCAGAGTAAATGATTGGACTGTACTCTCTACGCTTCCCCATCCCGCCCACACAATTAACGCCTCCAAGTGGAAAACCAGGGGATGGACCTATCAAGAAGGCTTGCTTTCAGTACGTCGGCTGATCTTTGGTGAGCATCAAGTCATTTTCGAGTGTAACGGGATAAGCTGTGCAGAAGCCTCCGTATATCCTCTTGCAAAGATGCTCCCAGAGGAGGATCTCGACCCCAGAATTCCAGGGGGGAAAATCTTCACGCCGGAGTCTCGCCAGACAGCGATAGAATCAGTAGCCTTTAGCCTCGATGCGTTCTCATTTATGGACCCTATATCTTCTTACTATAGTCGACAGCTCACTTTTCCGAGTGACCGGCTGAAGGCCTTAGAAGGCATCTTCGCTGCACTTACCAAAACTTACCGACCTGTGTACGCGATGATGGGCATTCTCATGATTCCAACGGATTATGAGTTACTTGGTCCACAATTAGTTGTTCCTCCACATATCCACGCAAGCCATCGATTTGTCAAAGGCCTCACCTGGAGGCACATAATTCCCGGCATTCGAGAATATGAATTCCCAAGCTGGACCTGGGCAGGGTGGAAAGGTGGCTCTCTGGATAAGGCCCTTGCTACTAAAGTCGGGGTGATAGGCAATGATTGGATCAAGTTTGACTACTTTGCAAACATCAATCTGTGGATTGATGACACTGAAGAACACTTGGCTTTTCCAGTATTCGAGACTCTGCCACCATTCGCTGAATGGGCGCGTCGAAGTCCAAGGTACATCTACATTGAGGGACCCATTATTGATATCAGCATTGTGCTCGGCAACAGTGAGAGCCTTTATGCTTCCAGGAAATGGACACCTCTTACCGGTGACCTTTCCAGCTTCTACGAGTGGTACGCTGAAATCGAAAGTACTGAGACTGGAATCTATTACGCGCCCATCAGCCTCAGCCGCCAGGTTAATAGGCCTATGGGCAGTACAATCGGGTTACTGCTGGAGCCATCTATATCGGGTACTCGAAACGATGTTCACAATTTTGCGACAGTATTAGTGCTCGAAGATATGGGCGATTATTTCGAACGCCTCGGAATTTTCACGTCGTGGGAGGGCAAATTGATTAGTGGTACCTCAGTCGATGATATATTTCATGTAGAGGACGGAGAAGGGCGCCAGTGGTGGCGAAGACTAACATCCACAGCGCCGAAAAGGAAGATCAAAATTGGTTGAAAGCATGGTTCACCAACAGAAAGAAAATGTACGGTCCACATGTACAAGCGCGTTATCCCTACCACCCCAACACACATACGTGCAAATATTCATGCGAAGCTGATTGTGCATCTTCGGAATGTTGAGAGTTTATGCGCGCTCCACTGAGGAATTTGCCCACCTATATAACAACTGATCCTGCATCTTTCAAGAATCTACCCTTCACAGCAGGAAATTCGTACAGGATGATTTCCTACACGGCTTGGCTCTTACGCTCAATAATATCTCTCCCGTCCAGCATTTTCCAACTTCGTCACAAGACACTCCCAGCCTCACGCTTTCTCCTCAAACCATTCAGAATTATCAGGCCACGATGGAAGGCTACCCCCAGACAGTCGGACTACGGACGCAAGCGCCGACACAGAAGAAAAACTTCGATGGATCTGGCCCAGTGCGCTGTGGTGATTCCTGTCATTATTGTCGTCTCAGCACTTGTGTGGGCATGGCACTACCACAAGGAGAAGATGAGGAAAGAGAAAAGAGCTCAGGAGATTCGCGAAAGTGCTATGAATCTGGCACCTCCTCTGGACTGAGCGGGCTGATAATAAGCCCGAAAAGGTCGAGAGGAGGTGATGCTCAAACAAGTCGGTGGTTTGAGATTGGTCAACTGAGCGTTCAACCCCTCGCTTCGACTGGTTGGATTCGACATGCAAATGCACGATGATGGGCGTTTTCATTGGTATCTATCGAGGGAGATGTGGGGTTGTGGCGACCCCTGTACTCCTGTGTACCAAACGCTCAGTCGAATCCAGAGACACTCCCCAGGCATTCATGTAAAAGAGAGAGGTCATTGTAGAGAAAGATTGGCCTAAGGGACATACAAACATCCCTTGCATATGCCGCCTCCCCATCATTCCGAAACTCTGTGTAACATCTTGAAAATGTCTGCCTAGAATGCCCGACTTGCGATAGACCAAACTCTTTGATATATAGGAGGTGGTTGAAGGCCAGAAAAGAGAGCCGACGATATCACCTATCATTCAACATGTTGCGAGCAGTACCATGGCCAGCACGGTTCTTCAAACCCAACTCCATCCCCAGTTTCCCGCGAGTGGTCAAAGCTACCACGACATCACCAACCCCAAAGGCAGTAGAAAAATTGACGGCCGCTGCCGAGCACAGTATCTCAACCGAACGCTCCTTTGCTCGCAGACTTTCACACACATTCTTCGGCCAGAAACCCCCCGAGAACGAAGTGGAACAAGCCCTTCTGCGTTGTGACACAAAGAGGAATAAGACAAAGCAGATGCAGAGAACTCAAAAGAAGAAGGAACAAAAACGAGTCGGTAAGCGGAGACGCCTTTCTAGAAGTTCTGGTCCAAATCTGGCATGTCGAACTGACGGTATACTCTTGCGCAGAGAGGCAGAAAGAGCTTTGGGAGAGGAAGAGGGAGGAAAGAGAAAGGGAGAAGGAAGAACATAGGAGGAGGGATAAGTGGCAGGAGAAATATAAGATGGGGTTGGAAAAGAAGAAGAAACAGAAGTAAGATGTGGGGGTTGGGCTGTGTTCTTGATTATCTTCTTCGATTCTTTGTCTTATTGTAGCGCTAGCAACCCGGACAATTGGTGGTTATCACACAAAGCAGGCTGGCCTGCTGTTTCCACGCTTATTCAATACCATTCCGTTTACTCAACATTTCCTCCTACAACACACGTTATTGCCTCCCGCCATCCCATGCACCCCAAAGCACAACTACCAATCACAACAACTATTCCCTAATATCCCCAACTCCAAACCAGCAGCGAAACTCCCACCCCTCTAACCAAACACCACATAGCCATCAACGTACATACACATGAGCTCCTTGCTTACCCCCATCTTTTCTAGACACCTCAATGCATCCATTACCAGTCTTTCTCTTTCCATGCGTCCATCCCTAATTTCCCCATCCTCATTATCCAATAGTACCTTAGTCTTCGCAGTATCAACAAGAAGCCTTTGGCCAGCCTTTTTCTTTCAACATCTGTATGCACCTTTGTACACTGGCTCTTCAATTCGATGAGTATGGCTCCTTCTTTCTCCGGACCTCTTTCCACCTCCTTCGAGCCCTGATCCCTCCCTGCCTGAGCGTAGGCAAGGGTAGCATATAGACATGGAGAGGAAAGTAGCAGAGCGGACATTGGCACTGGGATCACTGCGCCAGCGCAGTCGTCACAATATCCGCCCGTGTGAGATTTCATATCGGGGAAGATGATACGTCCTTTGGTGCAGAAGCGGGAATCCCTCTCCGCTCTATTCATGTCAATCGAGACTAAACCTACAAACCGGTGGGTGGGATCGAGATACCAAAACCAGATGGCATCTCTCAAATCCCAATGTCCAAAAACTACCCATACGCAAGATGCATTAAACGCACCACCCAAAACCCCGAAAAGCCCAGACCCAACCCACCTACCACTATCCCCCCCTCACCTCTTCAGCATAGCAAACCTCTTCGCCAACTCATCCACATCCGGAATCTTCCCTCCCGGGCCATCCTCTTTCTTCCCCTTCTTCGCCTCCGGCACCACCTTCCCCTTCCCCGTCCCCACACTCCCCGGCAACTTCAACTTCGGCGCAATATTATCCGTACTCGGATTCGGCGGCGTAATCCTCAGCGGACTCTGCGGACCGAATTTCTTAGGCGGTGTAGCTTTAACGAGCTCCTCCCGCTCTTCTTGCTCGCGCTGTTTCTTGGGGTCGGCGTCTGTGTCTATGGGAGGAGGGACAGTGCGTTCGGCTTCCAGCGCAGGTTCCAACTCGGGCGGGATTTCCTCTGCGAGGCCGGTACTCGGATCCTCGTCGTCGTCGTCTTCGTCGTCCGACGGCGGCGTCGCAGGCCCGTACGGCACGCCATAGAACCGCGCAATCTCGGTCAAATACGCATCCACCAACTCCGCCTTGGGCGTCTCCAGCTTCAGTTTATTCCGCACGCGATCCGCCACCTTCTCGCCGTCCATCGCCTGCGCAGCAACATCTTTGCCGAACCGGTCGATCAGCAGACCCCGCGTGTTGTGCAGTTCTTTGACTTCTGTGCGGGGCGCGGCGTAGATGATGGAGTGGACTGCTTCCTCGAGCGCCTCGTCGAGCTCGATGTTGGGCGTGGTGGAGGAGGCGCTGTGGGGGGAGGTGGGCTGCTCGAAGAAGAAGGACCGCGCGAGCAGGAGCTCGCAGTAGAGTTCGAGGATCTCGTGGACTTCGGTTTGGAGGTCGCTGCGGATGATGTTTTCGACGCGGATTTTGGCGGATTGGGTTTTGCCGGCCTGGGGAAGGTTAGTATCATAGGTAGTCACTATATGAGCGGCATGATGTGGAGTAAGAATGCCGAGCATGGTATGGGAATGCGGAGGGTGGGGAAGATGTAAATACCTCAAGAAGCTGCGCCATTTCCCTCCTCTGCTGCTTCGCCTTCGCTGTGTCCTTTTGCTGCACCATCCGTAACCTCGAGACGGACAGCTTGAGCTGCACCTTGAGCTGGTTCTGCGGCGTGTCAGTAGCTCTCTGCAGTAGTTCGCCTCCCGAACAAGCTACGTACAGCTAGGGATTTGCGGTTCTGCATGGCGACCGATGCTCTGAGATGTTCTTTATATAGGTATGGGAAGGAAGGGGAAGTAAAGTCGAGTTGTGAGTGGTGTTGGGAGAGAAAATGGTCGGTTGATGTTGGAACCTGGACCTTGGAACAGGGAGGGCGTTGTGGACTGCGGGACACAGCGGGGCAGCCGCGAGTGGCGCAAGGTGTGGCGCACCGTGATCACAGCTCTAGAAATCTAACATCACTATTGTGAATGTGATCATGGGTGACTGAGGAGTAATCAGCATTACATTGGTATCACATTGTGCCTAGTACATATACATAGTAGCTTCCCATATAAAGCCTCACATAGAAGTACCGAAACGTCGCCTGTTATTAACATCCATCTACAACGCCTGAATCCCCTTAAAGAACCCATTCGACATGAGCGCCTGGTTGCCCTTGACCAATTCCTTCATGCGCTCCACCTGCTGCTTTTTCGTCAAACCCTGACTCTCAACATCCGCCTTCCACTTAACCAACATCTGCTTAAGGAGTTTACTACCCTCTTCAACCTCCTCTTTGCTCGCTTGTACGTAGCCCTCTTCATGCTTGCCCGAGAAGTCTTCCAGCTCGTCCGCCTTCCTCTTAGCCATGTTGATGACCTTCTGAGGGAAGCGCACCAGCTCTGCGACGTGGATACCAAAGGACTGGTCGCAGACTCCTGGGTCAACCTTATACAAGAGCGTGACCTCCCGTTTCTTCTTTGGCGCATCATCTTCTTGTGCACCCTCTGAAATGTGCGCTACGACGTGTAGGTTCTGGACCTGAGGATAAGTATCGACCAGAGCGGTGAGCTCATGAAAATGCGTCGCGAACAGCGCAAACGCCCCGATTTCTTTGACAATGTGCTCAGAAATGGCCCATGCAAGACCGAAACCATCATATGTGCTCGTACCACGCCCAAGCTCGTCGATGATGATGAGTGACTCCTTGGTCGCAGATTTGAGAATATTCGCAGTCTCCAACATCTCTGCCATGAACGTAGAGACGCCCTTGATCTGGCTATCGCTCGCGCCAACTCGGGCCAGAATGCAGTCGAAGATGGTTAATTCGGCTTCCGAGCACGGTACAAAGCACCCGATCTGTGCCATGAGAGCAATGACACCTATCTGGCGGATGTAGGTTGATTTACCGCCCATATTCGGACCAGTGATGATGACGAACTCGCTCTCTTTCCGCACAAGACTGACGTCGTTCGTAATGAAAGAGATGTCATCTTGCATTTCCATACACGGATGTCTGGCTTCTTTGAGTATTGTGTTACCAGTACCGCGAGGATGCATTGTTGGCCGAGTGTATGAGGTAGGAGCGTGGACTGAAACATGCGCAAACGCAACAATGACATCGAGATGAGCGAGGACTGCTGCAAGCTTCTCTATGACGGGAATGTAGGAAGAAGCTACTACGACGACTTCGTTCACCAGGCCGGACTGTGTACGATTGTAGTTTTCGGAGAGTTGGTCAAACTCTCGTCGCATTTGTTGCAATGTCGATGTCGTGAAGTAGACGCCATTCTTTTGCGTAGAGCACTCTTGATATTGCTTCTTGTTGCGAATGCAGCTCGCTTCATTGCGAGTGAGCCTGAAGCACCATCCGTGGACTTTGTGATTCTCGAGGAATAGCTTCTTCTCCGTATCTTGGTTGAGATCCCGTCCAACCTTGTTGTGCTCAGAGTCCATATCTCGCCTCAGCTTGTCCAACCTCTTCCTGATGGTGCGTAACGACTCATCGAACTCAGGCTTGATAATGAACTCGTGGCTGTCCAGGGCATCTAGGTCCACCGTGGTTTCTACCATCTGCACTAGATTGGCAAACGCTTTCGAGTAGTCCCGGATCTTGGAGGTGTACTCAGCCTCCAAAGGATCCTTGTACTGTTCATCCATGACAGATTCGAGAGTGTCTAGAAAACCAGGGAGACGAATCACAACCTGATATGCGCGGACCACATCCTCTAGATTTGCCGCCTTGCGCTGGAACTTCTTTGCAAGGCGATATAGATCTGGGATCGATCGGAGGTGCTCCTCTTGCATCGTCTGCCGCAGTTCGGTATCGTTCACGAACGCTTCGACCAGCTGCTGTCGGCGCTCGATCTCTGTGGCGTTCATCAGCGGCTGCTTTAACCACTGCGCTAGTAATCTGCTTCCGGTTGGTGTCTTGCAGTGGTTGAGTAGCCCGTACAAGCTCATTGTCTTCGCCCCGTCTCTTGGGCCAGGCATCAAGTTGAGTGCCTTCAATGCTGCCGCATCGAGCTTCATATACTGTGACAGATCATGCTGATAGAGCTGATACTGTCCAAAGTTTGAAGAATCCGACATGACGCCCAGGTACTTGATCAGAGCAGCTGCAGCACCCATTGCCTGCTTCAAGTCGGTCAAAGGGAGGGAACCGGCAGCTCTCTCATCCTTAAGCAATCGAGGAAGATCTTGCTCGATATCTTTTGTGCCAAAATCGCCAACTGCTCTCTCGGCCACAGCACATCCGCAGTTGTCCGCTATTGTCCGAAGCTTGTTGAGTTCGACATCCTTCTTGGCGGTATCTCCTTGAATAAGGCATTCCTTGACTCCCAGCTGGATGAGCAGCGATTCAAAATTCGAATACAGGTCGTTGTCCAGAAACTCGCTGACACCAAGCTCCCTCACACTCGCGTCTGCGAAGCACACCCCCACAGTCCGTGCCTCCGACGCCTTCGCCGAAATCTTGACCGCCAGTATAATCGGAGCGTTCTCAATCTGTCCGCCGAGTTCATCTTCGATGTCTTGGAGATTACCAGGTGACGCCTGTCTTCCGATTAGATGCTTTCGCCTCCTTCGCAGCCGCTTAGCCTTACCTGCTTCGTAACCTTCCAATCCATCCTCTTCCCCGACGACTGCCAAATCTCGACCCTCTTCCCCAACCTAAACAGCGCCTCCCTCAAGAAATTCCGAAACACCATCACCGTCATGGTGACAGACTCAAGGCCTGGTTCTCGTCCCAGCTTGCGCAGCACGGCTGTCGTCCGATACACCTAGTCACCTCATCAGCACTACCCCAACACTAGACACACACTGCAATACATACCGTAGCAGCAATGAACTTCGCATCCTCCCCATGTGCCGAATAGTAATCTCCCCGGTCGAAGATGCGCATCGTGTCGCCATTCTTCTCTGGCAAATTGCGGAAGAATTTGCAGAAGCTGGACTCGTCCTCTTCTTTTAGTTCAGGTCGAGAGGCCATATCGAGTGTAGGCGGAGGAGCGAGGGAGTGCGAGGGTGGATGGCGAGTGATGTGGGTGTACTTGGCGAGGAGGTTCCTTTCCACTTTAACAGGGAGACGCGACACGAGATGGCGGGACGCGTTTTCTGCCACCGCTTTTAGCGCGCTAGTCACATGGCGTTGCACACAGACAACATCACGTGATCTCTTGCTGGTGAACATGACATGCGATCTGGATACTCTGGCAAGGTACTGTTCTACATATGGTATTGGAACAGCAAAATTGGACACTGTAGTGATCTCCGCACAGTCTCATTTGTGCACTATCTACACAGCAATATACAATACACCACTTGCTCCCTTGACCTAAACCTTCCAACTCATTGATATTTGGAGGAGTCTGAATTCCACAGACTAGCTCCCGGGCTAGTTCAATATGCATGATAATACGACATAAATAGCATCGTGGTTGAAGCCGAAACCCAAAGAAAGAGAAGTAAAAGCAGGGACTCACCTGCTGAGCCCCTTATTAGCCACTGATTTCAATATTTCCTCCAAGGGCAAGCAGCTCGTAAAGGGGTTCCAGCAGGCACTCATCCACTAATCCACCAAGTTCCCAACCGCCAACCTCAACTTATCCTCAATCGACAACCGGCTTGTAGTCGGATTCTTATTGACCGCCTGCCAGATCTCGCCATGCCTAGGCTCCGCAAACGCAATCTTGCCCAACAAATCTGCCTTCTTCTCCTCCGTCCCATACTCCAGCAGGAATTTGTAGTACCAAACCCAAGCATCACCAAAATCCGGATTGGCCTTGATGGCCTTCAAGAACCACGTATCGGCCTTGTCCAGCTTTCGCTCAGACCAGAAAATGCGCGCAACCACTGCGAAAAGCTGAGGATCGGCTTCAACACGCTTGATGGCCTCGAGGGCACGTGGCCGCCGCTGTGTTCGTTGCTCAAGGCGCATGATTTTTTCGGACCATAATAGACCGGAAGTGGGGCATTCTTGCAGGGCGACAGACATGAGTTGCTGTGCGGCCGCCTTGTTGTTGGCACGGAGCTCGAGGCGGACTGATTCGCAAAAGAGGATTTCGGACTTGGTATTCTTTTGGCGGCCACGATCGAGTGTTGAACGAGCCTTGATGGTGGCGCCTTGCGCTTCTTGTAGATGTGATAGTAGGATGTATAGAATTGGGGCGTTTGGGCATGCGCGCGTTCCGACGGAGAATGCTTCTTGGGCCTCTTTCTTCTTGTCCATTTGCTCGTAAATCTGGCCCTTGATAGCGTGCAGTTTCCATCCCGCGGGAAAGAACTGGAGACCCTTGTTGACCATATCGAGAGCCTCATCAAGAGTGCCATGATCACGCTCCAATGTCGCTGATTTGATGTAGACGCGGTCAGTGGCGGCATCCTCCCGAGCACCTTCCAGCCAAAGCCGAGCCTCAGAGATATTCCCGTCCTCAATCTCCATCTCGACGAGATGTAGATAGATGTTTTCGTTGTCCGAGAGCTGATCCATGGATTTGGCAATCATATTACGCGCCTCCTCTTTTTGACCAGAGTCCCACATTGCGCGGATGTATAGTAACCATAGCTCTTCTGAGTTCGGACAGGCTGCTATAGATCGTTTTAGGATGTCGAGTATAGTATCGGGGGTTCCATATCGCTTCTCGAGATCTGCAGCCTTGAGCCAGACCTTCGCGTCTATAGTGAAAATGCGGATCGCATAAGCAGCAATGGCTCTCGCTGTAGCAATGTAGCCGCTGAGAGCGCTGGCCTCCGCATCATTGAGCCACCTTTCCCGTCGATCGTCGTCCTCGTCCAGACTCCACCCGATCGTGGACTTGATGATAGCAGCCGCCGTGTGGACCGCGCCCTCTGACTCGCATTTATGGGCATTCTCAATCCATGTCTCCCTCTTTGGCATCGCAGTGTCCTTGGTCAGAGCCTTCACAGCACGCTCCATGATCTTGTCGCACATGTTGCCTCGGCCCAGCTGCTCTTGCAGTCTACACGCCTGGATCCAGATCTGTGAACTCGTCGGAAGTGCCTTACGCGCGGCGTTGAGAATCTGCTGGGCCTGTTCGGGATCGCTGATGCGGGCGTATGAGATCCAGAGCTCTTCGGAAATCCTCACCGTTTCAACAGCCTTAGCGAACAGCAGGCGGACGTTCTCAATATCTGCTGTCTCGTTGATCAACAGCTTCCATAGTTCAACTGACTGTGGGTTGTAGTCGAGAGCCTGGCGGATGACCTTCTTCTTTTTGTCCGAGCCGACCTCGAGATCGATCGCCGCGAGCCAGAGTCGGACAGATTTGGGATTCTCCTCGATACCCTGCGCGGAAATCACTTTGGCGTTGCGGACACTGTCTTCTCTGTGCATACGGATAGCCTCCTCCCATACGACGATCGACTTGGGACAATTCTCGCAACCTTGCTGGAGGACCTTCTTTGCGGTGTGCTTTTTACCAGCGAGCTCCTCAAGTCGGGCCAAGGCGACGTAACTGGGGCCGTTGTTCTTGTTTGTCCTGACGGCGGATTCGAGGAGGAGTCGCGCGCGATTCACATCTTCTACTCCATGTCCAAAATCTGTTTGGTTCAACTCGGTTATATATCCTTGTGGGTCGACAGTTGTGGATGTTCCTGCCACCGCGGTCCGCGTGCCTTCGGTCTTCGAAGCCGCTGTGTCTAGTCGAACTTGCAGCGCCGACACTTGTGCGGCACCAATGGCTCCAAAGTTTGTCATCGTGCCGTCTCCACCGTCGGCCGAGATTGAAGTTTCGAATTCCCCAGATCGAGCTGCTGCTGCCATGACACTATCTGGGACCGCATATGATCGCAAGCTGCTCATGCGTGCCTCTCGCGCTCGTTTTGCTTTGCCCGTCATGTCGCCAACCTCCGGCAGCTGCGCCCACTCCTCTTCTGACATTTTCTCGAGGTCTCGTTTTAGATCCGCGAAGACCAGGGTAATCTTGGGGTTGTTTCTCTCATGCTCCTCCTGCTCCTTCTTCTCTCGCAGCTCCCTACGAGCACGCCGCCGCCGATCCAGCTTCTCGTCCACCTCTTGGTATATGCGATCTGCTTCATCGTCCTCGGCGTCGTGCGCAAGACCGCTTGAGAACAGGCCGACCTCGTTGTCTGGGTCCTGGAAACGGTCGTCCTCCTCGTCCTCCTCCTTCTTTTCGGTTGCGCCGTATGCTGTCGGTGCGGGTTGACCAAGCTGTTCTGCGCGCTTGGCTAGCATGGCCTTCATCTGATCTTCCGAGGGACCCTCGCGAGCGGGACCAAGGTCGCTTCGCGTGGTGAAGCCAGTTGCGCCACGCCCGAGACCTGCGACATAGTTCTCGGGCGCCGCCATGGTTAGGAAATTCTGTCTGGCCGACATTTTGGCGGTTGGGAGCGAAGTAGAAGCCCGGCGGGCGGAGAATCCGGTAGATGTTCACTCTCCTAGATGGTGGGAGTGGGATATCGAGGGTGCGTAAGTCGGTGTCAGACGTCGTGAGGTGGGGCGTTGGTGTTGAGGTTGGGGCACAACTAAATCTCGAGCTGCTGTCGGTGCCAAGGCTCACATGAATCCAATGGTAGCAACACTAGGCAGAAACGGGAAATTACTCACGTGATAGCGTGTCTGCCTTCCAAGGTTGCTCCGAGTGCCGGCGGAAAGGCGAACTTCAATATGGGTGAGGAGTGAACTATAGAGTAGTTCATTAATCACCACCTGAGTGGTCTTTTCCATACACCCGGAATCCAGTCCCTGGTAATGTCTACTGTGGTAGAACCACATAAAGTTTCTTTGCTAGTCTGTCGTACGACAGTGAGCCGACCGAGTGCCGGTGGTTCTTGGTGCTTCACCATCTCTGAAAGTCACGCAAACTGATTCAGGCATGAAATAAATAGCTCTACAGCAGGACTAGTATATACACCTTTTGGCTTCGTAGTTGAAAATAAGAGATATACAAATAGATATATTGTTGAATTGTGTAGTATGTGGTCTTGAGCTTGATACTCTCGTCGCATCGTTTGGATATGAAAATTGTCTGCGGTAGCGAACTCCAGATTGTGTCTAAACCAGCTTCCTGGGATCTACTTGGCTTGGGTGTACAACGTCTACACTGCAGTACCAGCGACTACCGGCGCTTTTCCGTTCGCTATTTTGGGGTGTGGGATTGTGGTGTTCGTCGGAGGCGGTGACTGGGGCATTGTTCTGATGGACATTTCACTCCTCAGATCCTTCGAACTCTTTGATCGTCGTGCTTTTCCGAACCATTTCTTGAAGCCTCTTGGTTGGCGCTCTGTCTGTAGCGGGTTGATTACTATTCATGCTTTTAGACATATAAGAACGGGTGGGGCCTACCTTGTCGCTGCCACTGCTCTCCTCCACTCGTCCTGCGTTACTGCTAACGGGGCTGCTCTGACTAACACTGCCGTCTTCTTCGAGGGGTGGCACCCATCGTTCTACGTCCCCATTCACAACGACGAACCAGGCGACCTTTTCTCCTGGCGCGACCTTGTCTCTCAGCTCAGCTAACGCGGCCCACGCCTCGTTCGCCACCCCTTTGCCTCGCACTTCGTCTACATCTACGCCGAGCTGGACTTCGTGGATCTGATCGCACACATAGGCATAGGGCTGGTCCTTCGATACCAGGTCGTCCGGATCATACTGCTCGATAAAGCGTAGTGAGGAGAGGTTGGCCATGATGTCTGGATATAGCGTCTGTAGGTTTTCTATCAGGGAGGCACTTGTCGCCGGCCCCATGAGCCATTCGGCTGCGGCATCGTCGATATTATTGAGAATGATGTGGATCCGAACAAGAGGCCGTGGCCATCGAAAGCCATGAACAAGCCAGGTGGGCATCTTTCCAAGCTCTCGTGGACAACACGTTTGAGCCGGAATGAAGTTGCGTATTTGCGAGTTGATATGGAAGATTAACCGTCTAAAACCGGGCACGGAACTTGGAACCGACTTCCCAATCCAGCAATTTGATATCCCCAGGGCTGAAAGGAGGATTTGGAACCCTCGTAATCGGTGTCTGGCACCTGGATCCTGCCTGCAGTACGGTGGGGAATATGGGGTAGATAGGGTCGAGCCGAGCGGGGATGTCGCACGATGGGTCGCTGTCGCCAACGCTCTTGCCCTCTTCAGAAGTGGCCTGCACTTCCCTCGTGCATATCTGGGAGGTGTGGAAGGTGGAGAACGCAGCGAATGGGCGGGCCTTGGGAGCGGAATCGGCGCGGGAGATGGTTCAGTGACAGTGAAGTTGCGAGGGCTGGGACAGCATTGGGCTGGGCTGGGCTGGCTGGAGAGGACTGCAGGTGGTGTGCTGGGCGGGCGCCGTGTCGTGAAGCAACTCAAATATCAGCGCAGGCGGAAAATTGCAGCGAGGGCCGGCGAGGGAGGGCAATTCATTAATCGAGGGCTGGCCCATGATGTTGCACCAACACATGGGGGAGGTCCCGAAGCTTGGTGCGACGCTGACGCCAATTTTGGGCCATGGTCGATGCACGCTGCCTCCGAGACCGAGACGTCCATCCCTGCCGGAGCTCTTCCCCGCGCCCCCCTCCGACTCCGGTCCCACCCCAGATACATATTCCCGCGGTCGCGAATAGCTCGCGACCGATTACGGATTTGTCTTGCACCTCGTCGCCCAGCTGCCGGGGCGTGCCTGAAGATGCCTCTGTACAGTGCCCTCCGCACCTTATGCGCCTCCCGCGATAGCATTGACTGACAAATATGCAGTCATCTTCTCGGTAAGAAGTCGTGGAATGTCTACAACTCAGAGAACATTGCCCGAGTCAGGCGTGATGAAGCGGCGGCCGCCACCGCCGAAGCTGCAGAGGAGCAGCGCATGCAAGAGCAGGATGCAGCGCGGCGTATGAAGATCCTTCGCGGCGAAACTCCGTCCCCTCTACCCGAGCCCGAGGCCAACGAGAAGGATAAACATCGGCGGACAGATAAGGGAGCGTCTGGCCACGACCGCAAGCGACGACGCCTAGCTGGCGAAGACGACACGGCGCGCGAGATCCGGCTGGCAAAGAGCGCTACGGCCCCCAGAGACGATGAAGACGTTGCCGTCTTGAAGCTCAGGAGACCCACGAGCGACGCGCCATTGACCGACCATGCCGGACATATCAATTTGTTCCCCGTGGACGAGAAGGAGGCCATCAAGCGCCAGCGGAAGGAAGAGGCCGACAAAGAGAAGAAGAAGAAGGAGCAAGCCCTCGAAGACCAGTACACCATGCGCTTTTCGAATGCAGCGGGAAAAGGCGGTCTAAAGGGGCCATGGTATGCGACTGCTGGGGGCTTAGGGGCTGGGAAAGTTGACGATTCGACCTCTGCAACGCCGGCAATCGAGTACACTGGCTATGAAAGCAAAGACGTCTGGGGAAATGAGGACCCGTCCCGCAAGGAGCGCGAACAGAAGCGCGTCTTCTCCAACGACCCCCTAGCGCTTGTAAACCGGGGTGTGGCAGACCTGAAGAAGTACAAGGAGCAGAAGAAGAAGGTATCAGAGGAACGTACAAAAGAGCTCGGTGAGCTGAAGGCCGAGCAGGAAGAGGAAGATCGAAGGAGGCGGCAAAGGAAGCGGAAGCAGCAAGACGACGCAAGGCTTTCTGAAAAGTCAAGGAATGACAGTCAGCGGAGAGCAAAGGACCACCCTCCCCGAGACCGCCATTACCATAGACATCGTAACAGGAGCGAAGAACGAGAGCACAGAGCATCTGCCCGGTCAGAAGGAGAACGAGACAAGAGTCGAGACCGTAGCCACAAGTCTCACGAACGCCGCTCTCTTCGCGAGCGTCGTCATAGTGAATCTCGGCCTCGAGAGAAGGACAAAGAAGAAGACGGAAATAGTCTCCCTAGGTCCTCTCACAGATATGAGAGATGACTGGTAAGACATGGGCGGTGTAGTTACGCAAAACGCTTCGTCTGACTGACATGGCCATGCGAGTACCCAGCTACATCCACCGGCAGGGCGCCCAGGATGTTCTAAAGATATGATACAATCATGATTTACCCAATCCGCTGCTACATCTCATAAGCTCCATCTCTATTTCCAAACTCCGAAAGGCTGATCGTACGGAGCCTACTATCTCCATCAATCCCTAGTCCAACGAGTACCGTTCTCAGGGCGAAGCTTTTTCGATTGGCGGGATCTTACCTGTATAGGTATAGCGTACTTGCCTCTTTGGGAATTATTCGCTAGCGCGCTTGCCGAGCTTCCCTTGAGGCTGCATACGAAGTACGAAAGTTCCTGGAGGCTACACAGTGAATTCGTCATCTTTTGCGAGAAGTATCCTTAAACACCTCCTCGATGGAGCAAGAAGCAGCTCGGTAGCAGGGGTCTGAAAGGTATAAAACGGCTTCCTTTTCCTTGCTCTGAATGTAGTCAATTCAAACTCTCAATTCTCTCGATACAACAACAATCTTACAATCTTGTTTACATCTTGTTTGCTCGAAACGTTCAAGCCTACTACTCATCATGGCTTCTAATAAACCTGGAAAGTGCTGCACCGAAGGTGTTAAGCATGAAGGCATAGCTCAAGGAGAGTTCAAAACTGTCGGTGGAGGTCTGTCACCACACCATGACATTCGACGTGAACTCTTCTAACATTACACTGCCAGTCCGATCCTACGTCATCTATCCCGAAGACAAGAGTACTGGAAAGGCGATCCTCATCATGACTGGTAAGAGCACTTCCACAGACACAAAGAGCAATCACTAATCAAACCAAGATGTCCTCGGCGTAGACTCAATCAACGTTCAACTGTGACCATCCCTTATCCCCATGCCACACCCTCTTGCCGTCCTAACACCCCCCAGCATCGCCGACCAATTTGCAGCCAATGGCTACTTCACTGTCATCCCAGACATGTTCAATGGAAACCCCTACCCACAGAACCCAGCGCCAGGTGTCGACATTTGGTCGTGGATGAAATCCGATATGCCCAACACCGATAAACTGGACCCTCTGCTTGATGAAGTGCTGAAGGAGATGCGCGGTTCATACGAATGCAAGAAAGTTGGCAGCGTGGGGTACTGCTTTGGGGGCAAGTATGTGGTTCGGACGCTCAAGCCGGGGAAGATTGACGCCGGTTATACCGCACATCCGAGTTTCGTTGAGAGGGAAGAGTTGGAGGGGATTTTGGGGCCGTTGAGCATTTCTGCTGCGGGTACGTTCCACTTATCCATCTCTCCTTTCAGCCCACCTATTTTCGAAATGCGACATGGGGTGGCACCATAGGAGTTGTAACCAATACTGACCCAACCCCCAGAAACCGACTTTATCTTCTCCACCGAAAAGCGTCACGAAACCGAAGACATTCTCCTCAAACTCGAATCCCCCTACCAAATCAACCTCTACTCGGACGTCAAGCATGGCTTTGCCGTTCGCTCTGATTTAGCGAATCCGAGGGAGAAGTTCGCGAAGGAACAGGCCTTTTTCCAGGCTGTGCATTGGTTCGACCATTTTCTCAAATAGGTTCCCCGCGGACCCTCCCCATTCCTATCCAGTCCCTCTCGTTTTTCCTCATAACGTTCGACTCCGTGTTCGCAGCAAGAGTGGACGCAGCTCAATATGTTCGTATTCGGGAAACTCGCAGGGGTTTTGGGATGAGCGGTTGGGGTATAGCGGGCCGATTGTCGTTTGAGAGACGGGAGGCGGCGATTTGTTAAATAGGAAGGCGAAGGTTCTGGAACAGAGCCAGGAGGTGAAGAGGACGGTTAGGTAGAGGAAGTAGAAGGTGGCCCAGATTAGGTAGCTGGCGATGATGAATTCGATCAGGGTTTCGTTTGTGCTGCTGTAGGATGAGAGTGAGGGTGAGGCGTGCGGGTGTGTGCGTAAGGGGGAGTGGTGAGTGTGGGCCATCGGTGATGATGGTGGTGTTTGGTGAGTGGGGCGGTAGTGACGCGAGTGAGTGATCGGACGGTTGGGTATAATAGCTGGGTTGATGATGTGTAGTGATGTGAAGATGTGTCAATCTTAGGTCTGGGAACGTGAATATGCCAGAGGAAAGAGTATATTCCTTCGTGGTCATTCTTCCCTTCTGTGGCCTTTCTAGGCCGTCACTCCCCCTTCCAAGTCCTGTACATGCACGCATTCTAAGTACGTATTTTCCGTCCCATCTCCTCAAAGTTTGCCCACTTCGGGTGATTATATTCACCGCCTCGCATTAACAATATCAAAGGAAAGACTGATATCTCATCGCCATCTCAACATTCCTCTTGCCCTCTCCAAGGCTATATAAACCTGCCCTCCCTCAACTTCTACGCTCCTCACACCACTCGCACAGATATCTCAACAGTCTAAAACTTATACTCTCAAAGCCTAATGGTCTTTTACAGCTCTCTTGTGGGAACTAAAAACCATCGGTAAATTCTCGATGTGGAGTCTCGCCCCCTTTTCAATCCTAAAATAAACCCGCAAGTAGAAGAACGATGGGTTGCTTCCTGATGGCGAACTAAAATTGCTTTGGGGGTTTCTACCATGGCGGGGCCTGTTTTCTTTGCTGAAGATTGTTGTTTCCCAGAGCTGGGTTTGAAGAACACTGAAAGTATAGCCTAAACTGGGCTATGTATTGCTCTGTTTCCTGCTGCTCTTGTCTTCTAGTGCAGTGGAACCAAAATATTACCAAAATCCTGGATGCACAATCAATGCGCCAAAAATTGCGACTCACCATGTTGTGTTTTTCTTTCCTGAGACAACTAAAATCTGGATGACACAGCCGCTATGTTCGCCCTTTTCTCCTTTCTGGATCTCAAACATCCTTAGCAAGGGGCCATGGGAGATCCTTGCGCCTCCCCGGGGCTCCAAAAATGGATCAACGTGTTTTCGATGATTAGTTTTGCCGTTGGAACACGGGAATTTATACCCCCACAAACCTCCTAGCTATTCGTCCCATTTTTCACTCCCAGACTTGCTATTTACTTTGTTGGGTGTGATTGCCCGCAATCTTGATCAAAAGTCGCAACTTCTCGACAGAATGACTGGCGCTTGTTTACCTCTCCAAAGTAGTAGTATCAACTCATGAGCTTCAAGATCTCTCCCACATCACATAAACCTTAAGAGCATGGCTGAAAACCATACCAAGGAGTCGAAATGCCGTCTCCTTCGTCTCTCTGCCCCAACTTCTTGCTCAGACTATGTATGTTGTGAGATGTGGGTTTTCGGTAAACCCAGGGAGGAGACCAGTTATGCGAAATTCCGAGATCCCTCTTTGCTATTTCTCTCTGTTCAAAAAGCTTGAGAATGTGGTTATGTTTGCTGGGCTTAAACTGCCTCTTAAAGAACGACACTATGTGAGCTATGTCGGTGTCTTGCCTTGTCCTGTATCAGCCCGCGGATGTTTTCTTACCCTTCTCTTAAAGCTACGTGAATCATCCAAATCAAGGAACCTACAAAATCGCAAATATTTTCTCGTGACATCCTCACATTTGGGAATATTCTCCTCAATACACTGTTTACTTCCATGTATATTGTACCACTCGCGGGGCAGTAATTTTGGGATAGCTTATCCGTTTCGACAATACTTCTGTGAAACCCTTTCCACAACCTGCTCAAATGAACTGATATGACACGTTCTCCCAGTTGCGCAAAAGTAAAACAAAAGCTATGCTGGCGCATGGTTATGTCCACCCTTGCTAGGGCACACGTTCACCACAAGAAAAGCTTTGTTGCTACACCCCTATGAGTTGGAGACTTCCCTGTTCTTTGAAAATATTTCCAACCCTTATCCATTGGATCAATCCATTCGCTGGCTCTGTTATGTGAAGCAAAAGAAAGTCCGTGGTTAGCCACCAATGTGGGCTGGATTTTGGGAAGTTTCAAGGGATATGGGCGACGCCATATGGGCTTGTCTTCTTCTCGGACAAAGATTTACTACAAAGGCACACCGATCAGATTTTATGTCTGTCCCCTCCTTCTCTTGGCCTTGAATAACTCAAAGGTCTATGTCTCAACAACATGAATGAACTACCCCGGCTTTATCACACAGACTAAATAGAGACGACCCTGACTACATGAGAACAAAGCTTGTGCCACTAAATACCAAATGATCAGACTAAAAGCGCTGATCTAAGGTGACATTACTTGTGAAGAACCCAGCACCACATACAAATCCCTACTCTTCCAACAACCAAGTTGTCAACAACTGTTAAAAGCCGCCTCACAATCGCACATGCCTCCTCTACACCGAGACTCCCTAAAAGACCACGACTCTGCAAAATCGGAGTGTCAATGACTCATGTCTCTTCGCTCCTCTCTTCGGCAACCACCCGTGATGAGCCCAGGCGAATGAGCTCGCTCGGAGGGAAAGAAAACTATTTAAACTTGTTCTGGTCTTGGGAATGGAGCTTGCACCTGCACTCACAAAGACCATCTCCCATGATAAAAAACCACAACAGGATGCCGAATGTCTCTTTTTCTCCCTTTGGGAACTAAAACTTTTGGCAAGCGCTATTCATGAGTTTTGCAGAATGAGAGTCCATATAGTAAACAAACATCAATATGTCTCCCCTCTCCCCTCTTCCCTCCATAAATAAAGTATCGACGGCCGTCCTGAATGACTTGGGAGATGGGGAATATTAAACAAGTTCTAGTACTGGGGTGGAAGTTACGACTCGTACACTTGACCATACACAAACTTTCTCTTCTGACAAAAACACTGCACCTCAGTTTCTCATGTCTCTTCCTCTCCAATTGAGAGTTGAAAGTTTGATGAGGCGCTATTCATGAATTTTGTGAAGTAACACTATAAATGACCGCCGCTTGGGAACCATGGTGTTCCTGCATCGACACTTTTGAATCTTTATTCCTCCAAAGAGAATCAATGCTGTTTTCTTATCTACCTTAATTCTCTCTTTTTCAAAAGATTTAAAAGGCGAAGGGAACTTGGTTAATGGCCTCGCGAGAGGTCTGAAAAATTTACAAAGCGCTCACATGGGACAGTGTCTTGTTCCTGGCTGGTCTTGCTAAAATGAAACCCCCTTTCTACTCATGTGTGGACTGTTGGACGTTGTGGAATTTGCTAAAAATCGGGCATAATAATGGTTCAGGGGAACTTGTTGGCTGACGTTGATACTCTGAACCATTGCATGATTTGTGAATGTTCTGTTTCTCTTTTGCTGAGCGATATCTTCGCATTCAATTTCTCGACCTGAATACCGATGTGTGCTTTCCCTCCTCAAGTTATACCTTAGACTTAATTTTCTCATAACCAACGCAATGGTGAAAGCGGCATGGGAAAGAAGGCCGTTGTTTCCTATTTATCTAAAATGTATAGAGGATCCTGGACATGGGAGGAGTAAGAAACTATGGGAAAAAGGTGCATGTGGCGTGTTTCTGGACTTGGAATGCTGGGTACAATGTCTGCATCGATATTATTTTCTTTTCTAAAAACGATACTCGGCGGACGTCATGGGGTATGGCTTGTCCTGTTTTGGCGTATAAAGCCTTTTTCCCCTGTTGGCTGGCGGGGATATGCTGAGACAGAAATGGTGGTGGTGGTGAGAAGCAGGTCCACAAGCCAAAGATGGCAGATTAGTGAATACTGCAAAGTATGGGGGCTTTGCCTCATGTGCGATTATAGCTATCATAGATGTGCATTTCTGTTCCGAGGTGCTATGACTGCTCAGTGTTGTGCACAAAGCAAAGCCAGTGAGCTGCTCAGGAGAAAATATAGAGATTAATTTAATTTGCTTGAACTCATGGTAAAAGTTGCATGGACTGCGATCTAGCAGACTCCCTTTGTATTTATTCGCAAATTGGCGCGATCCATTTGTGCTCACATCGATGGTTGTTGGGACCATAGGGATGTTGTTCCCAAGTTACGGCCGCTGATTCGCGAACCTCGGACTGCCGAACACACGACACCTCCCTCCTCCAACCTCACCATCAGCGCCTTCCATCAAACCACGCACCACAACCCATCGGATGCGCCAAAATTTGACATAAATCCATCTCCTTCCCACCCCGCGATTCACGCGCTGCGCTTTGCAGGGCGTCGGACCTCTTCGTTCGCCGTCGCCTCCACTCCGAAGCCTGCAAACCCGCGCAGGGCGGCCGCATCTCCATCATGGCGGGCACGATTCGACCCGATGCCATCAACGTCTCGACGACGCCCATACTGTCCTCCAAGACGCTGCCGTCGCCCGCACTCGTAATCAAGACGGCAGAAAAGCGCACCGTCACAGCGCCGCGGATAGATGTCGAGCCACTCTACACGGCCGTCAAGAGCGCGGTGGGGGATGCCGACTGGGCGGTGTACAAGACTGCTACTTCAGAGTTCTTGTTGGGTATGTGCATAGGAAGGGTTATATAGATGCAGATGGATGCTAACACTTGCGTGTAGGAAAAATCAACCAGGAAGAGCTGACCCGCCGGCTGTCCCCCATCCTCAACACGCCCGCCCTCGAGCACGCCCACAACCAATTGGTATGTGCCATTTACGGCAACATATTCCGTGATGCGCCGGAGCCGGGCGTGGCATCGTGGGTGTCTGCAAACGACAAGCCCACGACGAGCACGAAGCCCACGACGGGCGACAAGGCGGAGAAGCGGCTGAAGGCAGAGGTCATGCAATTAAGCCGGCGCGAGCGCAAGAGGCTGAAAACGGTGCAAGAAGGGAGCTGGGATCCCTTCAGTGAGAGCATGAAGGAGTACAGCGACTTGCGCAAGATCAAGGCGCCGGACACGGGGCCTGCGAGTGCCGGCGGCTTCCAGAAGACGAGTCAGTCTTTCTCTTTGATTCACCCCTCTTCCTTAACCACTCCAATACTGACATGTAAAAATCAAGACTGGGACCTTGAGATCCGCAAGCGATATACCCAGCCCCTCTTCTCCGAAACCCACGAGTTCCCCGACGCCGACACCATCGCCTCGCGCATGCTGCCCATCTGCTACGAAGCCGGTCTGCCCTCGGGCCATGCCTCTGACTGCGCTGCATTTATGAACACAGCAACGGAGACCTACATAAAAGAAGCCCTGATGAACTTCTTCGAGCGTGTATCCGCCAATGGCGCAGGGCACATCCGCACCGCTGAATTCAAGCGCAAAGTCGAGCGCGAGGAAGAAAAAGTCGCCCGGGGCGAAATAAGCCGCAGCGCCGCCGGTCTCCTTCCCATAGAAGTCGAGGAAGAGCGCAAACGCCGGCCCCTGTGCATGGAGGACCTCCGCGTTGCCCTCCAGCTCGGCGATCCATTCCTTGGCCAAGTCCCACTCATCTCATCCGCCATCACCAACTCGAATTTCCTCGACACACAAGGCATCGAGAGTCTTGCGAACGAGGGTCCGAGCAAGAGTCTGACGAATGGCGTAGTCAGCGGCATCGGCCCTCCGAACCAAGGCTCAGCCGGCATGGTGAACGGCATGAACGGCGTGAACGGATGGAACGTCGAGCTCGGGGATCCGATGGTGATAGACGACGAATGGGGGTGGCAGGGCGGCGGCGTACAGGATGTTGATGGGCTGGATAGTGTGCTGGATGGGTGTTTGGCGATTGGAGTGTAGAACTCTTCCCCTGCCGAACACCCATCTCCTAGGTATGATCTCGACTCGTCGAGAACAGTATCACCCGAGGAGCACGCACACACCGGAGACACAACCTCGTCAGCGTCGTCCTGTACAGCATCTTCCGTCTTCAGCGACCGACAACCGTGAATTTCCGCCTCTCCCTCACGCTCGTCTTTCAATCTCCAGCACCGGCCTCGGAATACTAACCATTTTTTTGTCCTTTCCCTAGCATTTCTTGCGCGGACGGTTCTATTTCATTTCATTTCTTTGCTTCCTTCATCATCATCATGGATGGCGTTTTATCTTTTTTGGTTGTTGGTTTCGTTGGTGTTGATTTTGGATTGGGCACGCATGGGTTATGTGCGCATGATACCCTTGGGTTTGGTTTGGTTCGGGGTGTTTTGGTTCGGAGTACTTTGCTTTTGGAGTCTTGGGGGAGTGTGTAGGTAGCATCATTCATTGGTGGGTGGGGGTTTTATTGATTTATGGGTGGGCGGGATATGTTGTAGGGGTAGAGAGAGCGTGGAAGAGAGGTTGAGCAGTCGAGAAATCCGATCATTATTCATCAGTACAAATTTGTCTCGCTAGCCACGGTGTGCGGCTACACTCATATGAGAAGGGAATGTAAGTTAGCGCAAACGAGGAATATCATAATCATGAACGCTGACACTCCATTTTTTAATCCTCCACATATCATACGCATACCATCACATCCCATCCGATTCCAATCCCCTCAACACTCCCTCCATTTTTCAACTCCCATCCATTCCTCCCCCCTCCCTAACCCTCTACTCCCCAAAAACCCCCTCCCCCAAATCCACCTTCCCCACACTCCAAACCTCCCTCTCATCCTCCACCTCATCACTACTCAATCCCAGCCCCCCTTGGCCTCCCTCAGCCTCCCTCCTCTCCCTCACCAACCCCGCCAGCCTCAAACTCACCCTCTTGAAATAATCCGCCATGCTCCTCTTCCGCTGGTCACCTAGCTCCTTCCCCTCTTTCTCAATGTACTTGTCAAACACCGCAGCGTCCTCATCCACGACAGAGAAGAGGGATAAGAATGCCGCTTCGGCGCTCAATTTGATGGGGATGATGGGGTCGCGGACGCAGGAGAAGATGGGGGGCGCGAGGAGGGGGATGTGTGGGCGGATGAGGGGGTGGGAAGTTCGGGAGACGGTGCGCAGGACGACGAGGGCGAGACGCCGGGTATCTGTGGGATTGCCCGGGGGGATGATTTCGCCGAGGGATTCGAAGAGCGGTTTGGTGTGGTCGTAGGTTTTTAGCGTCGTGGGAGAGAGGAGATATTTTCCGGCTGCTAGAACGGCGTTGTCGGATATGGTTGGTTGCTGTGAGGGGTTAGGGGATGGAGAGGGAAGGGGAGATGGAGGGAGACGTACACTGTGTGATATGCCTTGGCAGATTACGGAGATGGTGTCTTCGGCGAAGGATTCGGTCAGGGCTTTTGGTGCGTCTAGGAGGATGGCATTGAGGGCGAGAAGGGAGGCTTTGCTGAAGTGCGTGGTCAGGACGCGGGATTTGACGAGACTGGCTGAGACATCAGGGGGAAGGTTGCTGATGAGAGCGCCGAGGAGGCGGGCGTTGGTGATCGACATTGCATCTATAGCTGTGTTAGTTTCTATATAGAGAGATAAAGTAAATAAACTTACCATCGGTGTCATCGAGATCATTGTCAATGAGCCCCAAGATCGCGTTCCTACTTGCTTCGTTCATATTCGCACCGGCCTTGCTCACCACCTCGAACAGTGCCTTCAACATGGCGTTCTTGACGGCAGCATCGTTGGTCTTGGATCCAGTTACCAGCTCAGCAATCAGGGGATCTATCCTCGGTGTGAGCAAGATAAGAGTGCCCAAAGCCTTCGCTGCCCTGGTTCGCAACACCTCCGAAGAAGTATCAGCCAACGACTTTGCAAATGTACGCTGCAGTTGGGGCATGAACGGCTTGAGGAAAGTGGGGATCTTCTCCATCAAGTTGTTGAGTGTGAACAGAATAGCAGACTTGACCTCCACCGAACGTTCTGTAACAACACGAATTAAAGGACCCGTGATCTGTGTGGTGAAGGGCTGCAGTGACTTGGCATCTGTTCGGTCGATTATATCCGAGATGGCCAGAGCAGCTTGCGTTCGCTGGTCTGGCGTGCCGTTCATAAGACCCTGCAGGAAGATGGGCAAAATTGCATTGATACCCTTGGGGAGAGCGAAACCAGGGAGATTTGCACCCGCAACACCAACTTGGTTGAGCGATTGCCGTGTCGAGATGACGAGCGACTCCATTTCTTCCTTTCGTAGGCGCTTGGTGAGCGCGCTGAGGGCTTCCCAGGCAGCCTTTACAACGTCCTTGTCACCATCGTCAAAAGCGATGAGCAACGAACGGATGAGATCGGGGTAATATCTCGAGAAGTCGACCTCAGTCTCGCTGAGGAATTTAGCGAGATGTCTATCAGCTGTTGCACGACGACGTTCATCGTTGTGTTTGACCAGTGCAAGCATGACACTCATGGCCGTGTTCAAGCCGTCAAACTCGTCAACTGAGAGTAGCACTGTATCGAAAGAAGTCTCCAATTCTTCTCGGAGTTCAGCATCCTTGGTGGCAATGATGTTGTCCATGAGTGCATTAAAGATGTTTGGTAGTCTCCTTGTCATTGCAGAACTTGCTACCTCTGCCAAAGACGCCAGAGCGCGAGCATTGAAAGCAGAGATTGGAGACGTGAGTAGCGTTGGGAGAAGGTTCGGAAGAATCGCGTTTGATCTCTGGTGATCCGTGAGCAGGGTAAGAAGAGCAGATAGAGCATTCTGAGCTTCGTCTTCGTCGCGGAGCAGACTGAGCAAATGCGGCAAGACTTGGTCGATGGCCCTCTTTCCAAGGATCTGTTGCAAGGCATCGAATGCTTCAGCGGCAGCTTCTCGCACATCAGCGTCCGAATCAACAAGTGCAGTTCGCACAACTTGAATCAAGGTCTTCTCGTAGTCTTCGAGCTGCTCAGGCGAGGCAGACGAAATAAGTTCGCGTAACGCTATGCAAATACCCTGCTTAGCATCGGTATCTGTAGAGTGCAAACCCTCTTCCAATGTAGGCAGCAACGTTGCCAAAACGCCGTCTCCAGCTTTTCGGATGAGCTCTCCGAGTGCATTTCCTGCAATGACCTTTTGTTCCATATTGGAGCTGGCCAAACGGCGAATAAGGAGCTGTGTAAGCGTAGGAACGAGCTCGCGCAGGGTACGTGGTGTTGCCACCAACGCTTTCCAGACGTTGATCGCTGCAGTGCGGACCAGCCCAGATGTGTCGCAGCGGCAGATGTAGAGGGCAGAGAGAACTTTGTTGCGCTTTTCCTCGCCAAGTACTTCCAAAAGGGATGCGCCTGCCTCTTTAGCACCCTCTTCGACTTCCTCTTGCTCTTGCTTGCCACTGATACCAGTGAGATTGAAGAGCAGATCGCCAACAAGCTCGACAGAGCTGAGACGAATGCGGTGACTGTCGTCTGCAAGCCCTCTCTCGAGTTCGGGTAGGAGCAGGTCGATGGCCTTGTTCGCAAAGTTCTTGACCAGAAGTCGACCAGCACGCAAGGCGGTCTCGCGAATAGATTCCACATCGTCCGCGAGTCCGCCGAGGATAGGTGGAATAATCTTACTAAGATAGTTCGCGAAGCTGTTGCCAAAGCACGCTGGCAAGAAGATGAACAGCGACATGAAGCCTTCCCGAACGGATGGTTTGTTGCTTGATACGTTTTGTAGGATACTTGGTAGAGTCTCTTCGAGACGTCCAGTTCCGAGACCGGCGAGGACCTCGGAAAGTGCTTGCGCAGATCCCAGTCTGTCTCCTGCACCAGTGTCCGACTTGAGAGTGGCCATGAGACTGGGAATGAGATCTGGAAGGGCATCTTCTCCAAGTTTCTCGATGAGTGAACCGAGCGCTTTGGACGCGGTGGCCCTTGTTGTTGGCACGGGATCTACGATTGCCACCCGCAAACCCGCAACTAGAATGGGTAGATGGGATATGAGATCTTTGCGTTCAGTGAGGTGGGCCAGGCTGCCAATGATCTGGGCAGCCTTCCTCTTTGTCGCCGAGCGATCCCCCAAGCCTCGCTCCAGGATGCGGACCACAAGAGCTAGTGATGGGGCATCCAAGTAATGTGCGAAGGAGACCTTGATCAAAGCATCCAGCGCATCGTCTGTGTATTTGGTAGGATCGGAAAGAGCTTTCAGTAAGATGTTGACCACATTCTTGATCTCAGGGTTGCTGATGACCTCGCCGAATCGTTGAAGACTGCGGTTGGCAGATGATCTCACTTCTTTATGGCTGTCGGTGAGAACGGTGGTTAGGGGTGGGATGATATCCGGTAAGCTCAGTGCAAGTTGATGTGGATCAAGATATGCCATGGCACCGAGAGAATCGCAGGCACCCTTCTTGCTTCGCCATTGCTGATCATCGAGACCTTCGAGAAGCATTGGTAGGACTTGCTTCACGCCATATGAGCTAAGTTGTGAGAAGCACGTCTTTGCTGCATCTAAGCATGCCTCGCGAACGTCGGCGCTTGAATCGCCGAAGCCTGCCAGAAGTTGGGGGACGCATTGAATGATGTAAGGCTCGAAGATACGGGCAAGAATCAGAGACAGAAGCTCGTATACCAAGAATGCTCCTTGACGCTGATTGACATCCTTCTTGTTCTCGGTGGCATTTTGCAGAGTTGACATGATTCTGTATTCACGGAGAACACCCAATCCTTTGCCCCGAACAATGCCGGCGAGACCGTACGCGGCTCCCCGGCGAGCAGCATACTTCTTGGAAGTAAGCAGTTGCTCCATCATCTGCTCGATGTAGCTCGATAGCTCCTGTTCTGATGTTCGCACTAGAGGGGGGAGGCACTGGGCAACAGCATATTGTACAGTCTCTGAGGGGGTGCTCAGGGTAGCCAGAAGTCGCTGAACCACTTTAGGTACTCGTTCGTCTCCTGCTTTTAGATGACGGCCGAGAGCGCCATAGAGAATAATGACTGCTTCGTTAACCTGGTCGTACATTTCGGACTTCCGATCTGGGCCTTCTAGAGCGTTTTCGAAGAGTGTCATAAGTGGTTCAACCTGAGATTGTGCTTTGGACGTAATGACTGTTGTAGCAGCTTCAATCATTTCGTCTCGGACTGTTGCACTGCGGTCACCTAATGGGCCGTCATAGACAAGAAACTGGAAGAAATCGACTAAATCTTTGTCTTGGAATGTTGGCGAGATTTCTTTGAAAGCAAGAGCTATGCCGTCCCTTGCTTCCCACGGGTCTTTGAGATCAATCTTCCGAGGCATGCCATACTCGTCGCGCTCCGGTACCCTTGGTTTCGCGAGCTCCTTGTATGAGGCTTGGAGAGTCTGGAGTAACTTCTCGAATATTTCAGGGAAGGTTGTGACTATCTCGCCAAGTGATCGTGCCGCGGCTCTCCTCAATTGCTTGTCAAGTGATTCGAGATATGGCGTGATCTTGGATGCAGCATCCGGTTTCAGTTCCAAGTCATTGTCTTCCCAGATTGTTCGGGCAAGCTCTACGTTCTCTTGTACGTCGTCGTGGCATTCTAGCCAGATTTCTTCACTGAATGTCATGTCGTTCAGGTCCAATTCAGCATCGATTGCTTGTAGTGTGGATGTACGAACAGCAACCTCAGGGACAATGGTTCCACGCAAGAGTGCTCCCAGCTCTTCATTGTCGATGTTGGGAGCAAGGCCACGGGACAAGTCGGTTAAACAATCTTTGACCAGTTTGTAGTGTTGTGGGTATCGCTGCATGGAGAAGGTCAACATCTCTATGAGGTATTTCCGGGGTAAGCGATAATCCGAGCCTGTGAATCTTGTAAGCTACGGTAGCGGGAGGAGTCATGCTATTACATACAAGAACCTGTGTGGAATGAAATAACTTCTGTGGCCAATACAAGTTGCTCATCTGCCTCCTCAGAAGATGAACGGCCGATGCCGCCCTTCTCTAGGACGAGGAAGACAAGTGGAAAGCAATAGGCAAGTGTGACACTGTCCAAAGGTCGCTGCTCGCCCATGAACCGCAACCGATAGAGGACTCGGGTGACAAGGTCTATTCAATTGTTAGTGCTAGAGAGGGTATGGTAGATGTGAGACTTGCCTCCTAAATCCTCCTGTTCATACTCCTCAGAGAGCTGTATACTTCCTATAGTTCGAAGGGTACCAACTCCAATGAAGGGCCGAAGAACTCCGAGTCGATGCGATATCCGCTGAGAACATTTGATGTACGCATCGGCAGGTAAATCCCCAAGTATCAGGCCTGCGCCGGCGCGAATAGCTTGGATCAAGAGGTTTATCGCTGGCCCCATCCATTGCTCCGCCTCTGTGGGAGGGCCCGTCGCGAGCTTTTGTATGATACCAACACCACGCTTCATGTTTGTCTCAATCACTTTGATCTCTTGGCGTATGGTGGCCTCTTTGGCCAGCTGAGCCTTGACCTTGGCTTGCTCGTCCGGTGTGAGCTTCTTGGACTGGCCTTTCTTTTGCGCGAGCTGTGCTCGAACCTCTTCCTCCCACTTCAATGTATCATAATCTTTGGTATTCTTGTCAAGGGTGGTCGGCCCTTTCTTTGACAAAACGTCAATGTACGCAGTTCCTTCCGGGGTTCGGAAAATGGCCGCTTCAGTAGGACCAACTGAGTCCATCTGCTTTGGATCAAGGTCATCGCTGAACTGCTCCACGATTGCTGGCAAGGCTTTATCCGGAGCAACGAAAGCAAGATCAGTGTACGCAGCGTATGCCGCCTGACTGATATTTGGAAAGCTGTCATTTTCACGACGCTACGCAATCGAATCAGCAAAGATGTCTCCAAGACACATGGAGCAGTTCCTACCGTGGTGATATCGAGTATCGAGTTGAGACAATCATCCAGATTCTCTCTTACCAGCTGTCCTGGATCGATGCCCATCTTCAAGCAGAGATTGATCCACGATGTGCGAGGCATAATCTCGGACCGGGTGAGAATGAGAAGAGCCACACACTGTTGGCTCAGAACGTCAGACGAGATGTCTGCACCATATTTCGTCAAAGAGTCTTCAGATAAGCAAAGACAGTTCAAGACTATATGAAGATCGTCGAGACCAGTTTTCGCCGCTACTGCCGGACTGTCTTTCTCGCTAGATTCAATCGCCTTGTACCAAGACCATAGGCCTTCCACCATGGCTTGTAAGATCTTGGCGGGTGCTTGGATATACGCTTCAGTAAGGGCTTGACGGGCAGCCGATTTTGCTTTGGATGAGACGCTCTGGCCAACAATGAAATATATGAAGACTTGCGCCCATGCCGTCCGCGTCTCAGCAGCGGAAACCTTGCCATCAAAAAGCCAAGCCGCCACAGCTTTGAGAGCGCGGAGAGCTATCGTAACATCCTCCTCCGTTGAAATTTTCGAATAGACTCTAGGGTTGAGCAGAAAAGACGGCTTTGGTGAGAAGGCCAGAGATTGGGACAAAATGTCCGACTTTTTGTATATGGACGCAAGTTTCGTGTCTTCTAGTGGTCGAACCTTGACGAGAAGAAGTGCTGCCACATAATGACCCACAGTCACCAATCCATTCTGAGTAGCTGGAACTGGATTTGACGCAACCTCTTGTAGCAGTTCTACTAGTTTTGGGAGAGTGGCTTGACAAAAGGCGGCAACGTCTGGTCGAGCCAGCTGTTCGGAATTCAAGTCCCACCATATGTTTGCTGCGCTGATTGCCCATAGCCTCCGTATCGGTATGCGCTTATCGTTTATTCCCTTTACAAAGGCATCGGATATGGTCTTGTCGAGTGCAACACCGGTTGACAAGCCAAAAGCAAGATGCTTGGACATTGCGGCAACTTCAGCTACCACAGCTTGTTCGTTGGGTTCCTTCAGTGCCACGGGAGCAATGCCGACAGGGATCTTCTGGGACAATGGCACTGATGCAGTGAGAGCTGAGAGGAACTGCCCATACAGTATCTTCTGGTCTGCGGCTGGGACTTTGCCTTGCTTCAGCGGATTCAAGATTTCGTCTGCGACCTTTCCAAGGAGTGCATCGTTGTGGGACCTTGAAGCGAGAGACTGGAACGTTCGCAGAGCTCCTGCTCGAATTATTGGATTGGTAGATTTGATATTTGACAAAAGTGGTTTTAACAAATTGCCATGAAGGACTTCAGACAAATCCAATGTCGCCGGAAGAGCCAAAACTAGCGGAGCCACAATGTCGTTCAACACGACCTCTGGCGCTCTCAGAAGGGCTTTCTCAATGGGTGGTACAACTTCTTTTCGCAGCTCTTCCAACGGTGTGAAGGACTCAAAGAAGTCGTGAAGTGCGTTGGAGATGTGGTTTGGCAAAGCTGTCCGCGATCCAAGAATCTCTCGGATATAGAAGGCGTAGTAATCCTGCTTGTGCTTCTCGAAGACTGGTTTGACCTGGGGTAGCCGAGAGGAAACACCCGCAATGACACCCAGAAACACGGCATTTCCAGGCATTGGGCTTGCTGCCTTGCTTGTGAGGGTCTTGATAAGCTGCGACACTGCTTCCTCTCCAATCTTCTCTGCGCGAAAGAGGCGCCGCAGCGCCCGTCGGGTGACGACCAGGGCAGAGTGCTGGATGCGCCCGCCGCGACGGTCGCCGCCGGAGCCCACACATGTATCCAACACCCTCGCATCTGCAATGGCAACATCCATGCCCCATTTTGACCATTTTTCATGCGACTTCGCAAAGTCTTGGAGCACCACAGAGCACCACTCGACCAGGACGAAAGCGTTGGCATGCGCAAGGCTGCCCTTGAGGGATTCTTTCTTCAGAAACTCGACGATTGTGGGGAGTGCGGCCGCAGATTGGGGGCTGTCTATGAGAGCTTTCAAGCATTCTTCTACTGCTCGGCGGGACTCGCGGTCGTCGTAGAGGGGATAGGTCGAGAACAGCACGTCGAGGAGGTAGTGGAGGTCCGGCGCAGCGAATGCTATATCGGAGGCTGTATTAGCTGTCTGGAGCTGCGAATTGCCTCACTCCGCACACTGCATGGCTAGCACTCACAGTCAACGCCAAACTGGTGCTGTAGGCTTGCCAGCTCTGCAATTCTGCGCTTGGTTGAGCTTGTCACGAGACCTCGCCGGAGCTCCTCGCGGTCGATGGGGCGGGAGTTGTTCTCCCCAGCCGCGGCCATTATGTGATTTCCATAAGAGCGCGGGGCGTGTTGTGGTGGCTTCTCTGAAAATTGCGGGATGTCGTCGGAGGTCGTGCTCTCCCCAGGAATCTTTAGCCGAGCGCCAAGGCTCAGTCATTAATTTGCGCCATCATGGCAACGCCCTTTACTCTCACGCCTCACATGCAAACACCGCCCTTGAACGCCATAACTACCATTGTCCAGGCTGCAGGAACACACCCCCATGGGTTCGAGGAGCACACCCAGCCACAACGCTAACCTGGATCTTGCCAAAGACCAGGCCCCGTGGTTCTCTATACAAGATTTACCCTAACTGACCCACCCATTCCACCCACCGAAATCACGCTTTTCCACATCTGCTCTTTCTTTCTTTATCGTGTGTTAAATTGGCCCACCGTTGCATATACAGTTCTTATGGCGAAGAAGAAGAAAGCCGCAGCGAACCCTGCACGTGGTTTTGCCACCACATCCGTTGCAAGCAAGCCGAAGGTCGAGAAGTTAGAAGACGTCGAACCAGCGGCACCCAAAAAGGAAGTCCAGAATGTGCCCGAGCCAGTCTCACAGGTCCTATCCGCGGCTGCACCTATCACTAAACCTGTTCAACAGACGCCAGAAGAGCTGGAAGCTCAACTTGAGCATGATGAACTCCAGCTTTTGGTTGAGAAGCATGCCTCAAAGACCCGCAGGGAGGCAAATCGACAAGTCTCGAAGTTCCAAACGGACCGCAGAGTCCTCCGATCGCAGTCAGAAGCCATCACCGTCCATGACTGGCTTCCACGTGACATCCTTGACGAGATCATCGTTCTGGCACAGACAGAGCTCAACAGCACATATCGGAAGCAGGGTCAACAATCCCTTCTAAAGGTCCTTTCCGAGGAGGATGCTACTGCTAAGCTTTGGGCTCTGGATCTTACTTTCCGTGAACTGGGCTTCACTCCTGAACATATACAGCCCGTTCTCACGTGGTTGTGTGCACACGCCGGCGATATTGACGCATCAGCCACTCTCTGGGGTTTCCAGGAAGGGCTGGAGTGGCTTGCCTTGGATCAATGCGATGGCCATTCGTTCTCATACGAGGAGCCAAAACCGAAACCTATAGTGATGAGCTCGCCGAGCATTTCTCGGCCGGGGACGCCCCTGCGAGGAAATACATCGGCAGACTTGTCGAATTTAAAGACCCCCAGCAAAGGGACACCCACAGCCGCGACTCCCAACAACGCCACGCCTATCATGACGCCCGCCGAATCAGATCTCAGTGATGTCCCAGTCAGTGACCTCGACAGCGACCTCGAACCGGATCAGCTTATTCCGACATATCTCAAGATCAAGGGCAGACTCTTCGAATTGGACCCTGAAACAGCGGACTCCAGTTCACGCAGACAGGGCAAAGGATCCAAGGGTCGTGGCATGGGTGCCCCGACCACTACCAATCCCGTGGCCATCCGGAAGTTGATGTTACAGCTTCAACAACTTGAATCAGATGCCTTATTCGATCGGTACGAAGCGGATGTTCAATGGCCGGAGAAGCGGAATCAGATCGCCCAGGCCATGGCAGTTGAGAGACAAACGCAAGGGCCATCAGTTCAGCCAAAAGCCCAACAGACAGTTTCCGAGTCCCCGCCTATCTCGACGCGGACGGCATCTCCGGCTCCATCTTCGGTCCCTTCCAGCAGCCTTTTTGAACAAGAGGAGCCCGATATGCTCGGTGCTATGTTCTCTGCCATCCCTGACGAGGTTCTTCCAGCACAGGCCACATCTTTACAGCTCGATGCCCCTGATGTTTTGTTAAGGGACTTCGGAAAGCAGAGCGGTTTGGCACCTCGAAGACTGTTGGAAGAAGCGGTGCGTGCTAGAGATCCAAGCGCTCGCGTAACATTTGCCGTGGTCTCCCCGACTCTATACTCTTGCCGGCACGCATTAAGCATCACCTGGTTTAAATCCCACGATTTCTTTGCAAACGAGCGTGACGTCCCGGGCGTTACGTTTGTAACCGAAGGTTTGCGAACCACCATCACAGCAACAACCATTGCCACTGTGTCAGTCGAGCAGAGCGAAAACTTTGTCTCCACTGCTGCACTATTCTCTCTCTTCTCGGGCTCGTCTCGAGAAGAGAAAACACACTTGAGGCTGCCAGCCAATTGGAGGGATCTCTATCGAGAATTTTTAGAGTTTCGCAAAGAACGAGTTGACTCAGAAGACCGAACTACCATCAAACACCTCCGATCCATCGTTCGGGATCAGATCGACAATGAAGAGTCGGATGGCGTCGTACTGACCAACCGTTTCCGGCTCAGGAACCAGGCAAACCAGACCACCTCTAGTCCCTCCGGCAGTGGTCGAGCAACTCCATCTCTTCCGTCAGAAAACTTACAGCAATATTGGTACTACAAAAGCTCTACGCCTTCGTTCCAGCATATGCTCGCTGTGCGTAACCGTCTGCCCGTCTCCGGGTTTCGTGAGTCTATTCTATCCACGATTGATCAACATCAAGTGACAATCATTTGTGGTGAAACCGGCTGCGGAAAGAGTACTCAGATTCCATCGTTCATCCTTGAACATGAACTTTCCCAAGGCAAGCCTTGCAAAGTGTATTGCACAGAGCCTCGTCGTATTTCCGCTATATCACTCGCTCAGCGAGTCAGTGAAGAGTTAGGGGAAGGCCCAAAAGATATCGGAACATTGCGATCTATTGTTGGTTATGCTATTCGCCTGGAATCAAAAATGACACCCCAAACCAGGCTCGTATATGCAACCGTAGGAGTTGTTCTCCGGATGCTAGAGTCTGCTGGCAACTTGAATGAAGTTAGTCATCTAGTGATCGATGAAGTTCATGAACGGAGCATCGATACCGACTTTCTACTTATCATCCTGCGTTCTCTTATGGAGCGTCGGCCGGAGCTCAAAGTCATTCTCATGAGCGCGACTGTGGATGCTCAGCGGTTTTCCAGGTATCTAAATGATGCTCCTGTCTTGAATGTACCTGGGAGGACTTTTCCTGTCCAAACGAAATATCTAGAAGATGCTATCGAACTCACTCACTACGTCGCCTCGGAGGAGAAGCGGGAAGATCCTGAAACAAGCGAGGACGAGGAAGGCTCCACAAAAGAGAAGTCAGGAATTCCTAGCAAACTCCCAGGCTACAGCTCGACCACACGTTCTGTTCTCAAGAGTTACGACGAATATGCCATCGACTACGAGCTCATCGTTCGCGTGATTGAGTCTGTTGCATTTGATCCACAGCTCGTTCTCTACAGCAGCGCATTCCTAGTCTTCCTTCCGGGCCTCGCTGAGATCCGTACTCTCAACGATATCCTCTCTAGTCATCCTTCCTTTGACAACAGCTGGCTTATTTACCCTCTACATTCTTCCATCACGAGCGAAGATCAACAAGCAGCCTTCGTAATACCACCCCCTGGAATGCGGAAGATCGTGCTTGCGACCAATATCGCAGAGACTGGTGTCACTATTCCAGACATCACCTGTGTCATCGATACTGGCAAGCACAAGGAGATGCGCTTCGATGAGAGGAGGCAATTATCCCGTCTCACTCAATCTTTCATTTCTCGAGCCAACGCGAAACAGCGACGAGGTCGTGCGGGACGTGTTCAAGAAGGATTAGCCTTCCATTTATTCACCAAGTATCGGCACGATAGCCTAATGGCAGAGCAACAAACACCTGAAATGCTTCGACTTTCGCTGCAAGACCTTGTTATGCGCACCAAGATCTGCAAACTTGGTGATATTGAACGGACGCTAGCCGACGCGTTGGACCCTCCATCTTCAAGGAATATTCGTCGAGCAATTGATGCGCTGATTGAAGTGGATGCTTTGACTACAGGCGAAGAGCTCACGCCGCTTGGTCGGCAGCTTGCGAAGCTTCCGTTGGATGCTCATCTGGGTAAGCTTGTATTGTTATCCAGTATGTTTGGATGTGTCGATGTTGCCATTACTATCGCTGCTATTCTATCGTCGAAGTCACCTTTCCTCACTCCATTTGGAGCCAAACAGCGTGCCGACATAGCAAGGTTCGCTTTCAAGAAGGGTGACTCGGATCTGTTAACTACATACAACGCCTACAAAACTTGGAAGAATGTTTGTATCACAGCAGGCCGATCAGAAGCACAATTCTGCCACAAGAATTTCCTCTCCGCCCAAAATCTCGGAAACATCGAGGACCTGAAGGCCCAACTCCTTTCCTCTCTCTCCGAAGCTGGTTGCATCCAACTCTCCCCCGACGAACGCCGCAACCTAAGCCGCTACCGCTCCACCACGCGACACCGCACCTTCGTCTCCGTTCCACCACAATACGACATCCATACCGAGAACGACATCCTCGTCAACTCGGTCATAGCCATGGCCTTCTACCCCAAAATCCTCATCCGCGATGGCAAAGGCTGGCGCAATATCTCCAACAACCAAACCGTCAGCATCGCGCCCACGTCGGTCAACAAACCCACGGTCATCAACCCCATCACCGCGAAATTCCTCTCCTACTACCACATCATGCAATCCAGCAACAAATTCTACAACGCGCACTCGACTAATATCGCGCATCCCCTGCCAATGATATTGATGGTGGGTGCCGATATGGATTTCAAGTTGCATGCTGGTGTGATACAGTTTCCGGGTAATGTGCTGAGGTTTGCGGTTAAGGAGTGGAGGGCTATGGTTGCTTTGAAGGTGTTGAGACGGAGGGTGAAGGAGATCTTGGCACAGGCGTGGAGAAATCCGGGACGGGCGGTGGGGGAGAGGGATAGGGAGTGGATGGAGCTATTTTTTAAGGTGTTTGAGGAGAAGTGGGTGAAGGAAGAGAAGGTTAGGGAGAGGGCGGGAGGGAAGGGGAAGTAGAGTGTTGGCTTGGAAGTGGGTGATTTGGCCCTTTTGTTGTATGTATGTTTGGGGTGGGAGGGGTGTTATCTTGTCTGGGGACTTGGAAGTTTTGCATTGGAGCTTGGTGGTGGAGTTAGAATGGTGGGCTTAGAGGCTAGATTGCAAGTGTTTATAGCTGAGATGGCTAGTGGTTCAGGACAATGGCATATGTTGGCAATTAAGTGTTGAACCTGTGGGTTTGGGGACTTGTTTATCGTGGGTGGCGGGCTTGGTAGTTCAGTGCGGTAAAGACTAGAAGGTGGGTAACTTTAGGAATTTGTGGCATTGGGATTGTGGGATTGGTGTTTTGTACTTTTGGTCCCATGGTATCACAACAGTGTATTTAGTGCAAGTATATCTACTGGTCTTCTGGTAGAGGTATGTTTCGGGTTCGTTTGTCAAGATGTGAATATACCAACCTTGGACTATGCGTCGCGTGGTGTTATACTATCTAAGAAGAATCAAACGGCTCTTCCTTCCTATGTATGTATGACCAGCTAATGCCAGCCCAGCGCATACCACGCCCAAACCTCTATCTACAACTACTCTACGCAGCCAAGCACACCTACCACACATGCCCCTTCGCCTGCTTAATCCCAATAACATTAATATCCCTCCACATAAGCACACCCGCAGCACCAACAACCCAGCTCGCCGTCCCTGCAACCAACAACCACTTCTGCGCCTCCCCATACGCCATCTGAATAGCCAACCGAGTAGGCGACCCAACCGGGTACGACAACTGCGTTGTGATATCTCCATAGATGAAGAGGAAATTGGGTAAGTCTTCTACGGGAAGCAACTCCATGAGTTTCTTGGGGAACACGTCTTGCCAGATGGCTGAAGCGATGGTGAGACCTACCGCGCCGCCGATGTTGCCAAACATGCCGAGCACAGCGATACATACCGCGACGTGCTGATGTGAGGCGGCGGCCAAGATGGCGATTTCGTCGCAGATGATGACGACGCCTGCTGCGACGGAGATGAAGATTTGGCACATGACAATGTAGCCAATATTCCCATTGGGCGTGCGGAAATGGATCATAAGGCCAAGGCCAAAGATGCTAAGTGGGACACCGAGGTAGAGTGCAATTGGCTTGAAGCGGCCAGTGTAGTGGATGAGCGTCCCTGCGCCGACGGCACAGACAACGGAGCACACGGTGTATGTTTGGACGACATAGCTTGCTTTCTCGACGCTCAGGTTGTTGACGACTTGGAGGAAGGAACTGAAGAAACTGCTCCAGCAGAAAAAACTGATGAAGAGACACATGGAGAGGAGACAGGCGCCTAGGACGGTACGGTCAAGCAGGAGGGAGTAGGGGAAGAAAGTGACAGGGGCAAAGAACTTTTCCCATACGGCGAAGCTGATGATGAGCAAGATGCCGACGACCAGCATGCTGATTACGAGGGGAGAGTTCCAGCCTTTGGCCTGCAGCGTGTAAAGGTTGAATGGGAGGAGAAACAGTGCCACGCCGGCGGATATCAAGAGTAAGCCTATGGCGTCGAATTCGCGACAGTAATAGAGCACAGACTGTAGCGGTGTACGATGACTGTCGCTCTTCTTCACCAATCCCAGTCTCTTAGCCTTGTTGTAGTTCTTGATGAGGAGGCCGAAGAGCGGTAAGGTAATGGCAGGCACGAGGATGGAGAACATGCCAAAGGCCCAGCGCCACCCCGGACCCTCCAGGAAACCCTCCGAGATAGGACCTGCCAGCCAGCAGGTGATTAGATTGGGCGACGTGACAATGGCCTGCATAAGACCCCGGTTACGCAGTGTTGATGTGTCGGCGACAAAGACACTAAGACTGTACTGGAGGCCGCTGTTTCCGACGGTGTAGAAGACCTGCGCGGCTGCGTAAGCCTCGACATTGTTGCAGGCTGCCATCATGATGAGGCCCATGGTCGCAATGAAGATGCAGAAGAGGTAACCTTGGGGACGTCCGAAAACATCGAGGATCTTGGCGATAGTGAGATTTGTGACACCCCCGATTACACTGCTGAGGATGCCAACAGTCGGTGTGAGCGAATGCAGAGCGAAAGCTGATGTGACATAGGGGGACAACGCGCCCGTAGTGCCAGAGAGCATTCCCTCGACAAAGTACGTGAGCCAGATCATAGAGTAGGCAAATATCAGGGAGTTGCGTGTCCAGGCAACAGTGACGGCCTCCATGTCCTGCACACCCGGCTGGGCTTCGGCATCCGGGAGAGAGTCCTCGTCGATGCCATCGGGGAGAGAGTGCACTGTATCATTCTGCCCGTAGTCCAGGGCACCTTTGGTGTTGGTTTCAGTGTCGGTGGGACCCATGATTGGTCTGCTGCGGGAAGAACACTTCGTGTGTCTGACGGAGAGTCAAAGAAGGAGAGGACGAGACGGCTATGGCACCTCAATGCACCGTCCACCTCGGGTCTAAATGCTTGCAAGGCCATGACAATTGTGTACATTTCTCTAGCTAGATAGGGGTGGTGGAGACGTCTTGCATTCTTGCTCATTATTTGTGCCAAGTGTGCGGTCGGTGGATGGTGGCGTGGGGAACGGGCCGGGGAGTACCACCCCAGAGGAGCAAGATAAATTGCTCACATGCAAGCCACTCGCACACTGCCCAGCTTTCAGCGGCCTCAAGCGCAGGTCTAGTAGCCGCGCGGTCCGTCCTTGTTGATCCTCCCGGGTCGGGGCCAAACTCTAAGAGCACGTTTGAGCTGGTTGACAGCAAACCGAACCCTGTGTTCGTATCGGTCTCGGCACGCGTATGGTGTTGGGGATACTCTATTGATGAAGCGCTACGACAGACAGATGCTGACACGATCTTGTCGGGCCCAAAAGGCAATAGCAGAAAGCGACAGCGCCACTTGTATTAGCTGACTCTTGAGCCAGGCAGCACAGTCATCGTATGAGCGAAAAAATGTGTGTGTGTGTGTGTGTGATCAGGTGTGCGCACCTGTGCTGAGAAATACGCAGTTTGGTGGTTGAGATTCAGCAACGGATGGTTACATCGGATAAGATAAACAAAATATGCTACAAAATCATCACTGGACTATATGCCAATGAACAACAACAGACGCAAAGAAATAAACAATATACTAATCTGAGCAACTGTCCACAAGCTGTGCATACTTGGTAAATTGCTCGTCCGTTCGGAACATTTCCAATTCCTCGGGAAACGTCCCCAAGACGAGCTCCACCCCTCCATCCTCCTTCATGGGGAAAATAACAAGGAAGCGGAACCGACCATTCCCACGCTCAAGCTGCGGTCTCATAGTCTCGGGAGAGCCGCCATTGGCAAAAAAGCTGTCTCCGAAGTTGATCTCGTTTGGCTGGAACAGGATCATGTTGGAGATCATTGCATGCATATGTGGGAGTCCCATGTTGGCGGTAGAGAAGCGGGTATGGTCAGGAAGTGACTGCAGCAGGGTAAAAGCATCGTGGACCAGGTTGGTGGTGATGCGTGCCGCACTTCCACGAAGCAGGTATGCCGTGCGTCCAATGCTTGTTTGCGACGAGCACAACTCTTGGATGGGCATGCTGGATCGATTCAGGATGAGCATGCTGCCCATATATGTATTAGGCAGCAAAGAGGAGAAGTAAGGCCTCCCGTCAGTTGGCAGCTCGAGGATAGATAACTCGTCGGCGGCAAAGGTCTCGCCCCGAAGCTCTGTAGCCACACGGTATCGAGCCCTGATGGCTGAGCGCCAGAAGAAGGCCTGCACTATGTCACTTATAGATGTGATAACGCCCTTGGCTTCAGGATCAGCCAGTACTTCTTGCTTCATCTCCTGCACCTTCTCGGCCGAAATTAAGAACAAAGTCGTATTCAGCGCCCGCTCGGCGCGAGGCAGCGGCCAGACAGAGTGGAGGGGATAGGGGTTCTTCCTTATCTCGTCTGGGGGGAAGAACGGTAGGAAGTCCCAAGTCTCTGGGTCGATCTCCTCCGCAGGATGGGCGTATCCTTCTTGCTCATGCAAGATCTCCGGCAGGCTGTGGTTGAAACTTTCTGGGTCGTACCAGTCGCACGTGGCCGACTTGTCACCTTGCAGATATCTGCAGTTCTCTGCCCAGGCCTTGAGAGCGACCATGACGCCAAGGCCATCAAGACAGCAGTGGTTCAGGTTCACTGCGAGAATGCAGCCTCCCTCGACGAAATTGGCTTGCGCCACCAATATGTTGGCGGGAAACTTTGGGAATGTGTCTTCTGGAAGGACAAGGTCGTCCTTGAAAGCGGATGGCACGAAGCCTGCCTCACGCAGCGTCGCAAATGATGGAAGGTCCTTAGACAGATCCTTGTACATCAAACGATTCTTGACCAGAGCAGATTTCGAAAGAGAAGGAATTGCGACGCTAAGATCGCCTTTGACATAGCCAATTTCGTGCTCGGAGGAATCCATCATCTTGCCACCCAGAGCCGGAATCAAGTCCAGTGTGCGGTTGAGTCCCTCTTGTAAGTTCTGGAAAACTTGCTCGTAGCTGACTCCTTGCTGAAGAGGGAAGTAGAACATCAGGCCCATGTAGTGATTGGGATTCACATAGTCAAATGCGTTCAGCTTAAACGACTGCCGTGCTTGATGTTGGGCGATCATCTTCCTCATCTTCGCTACCTCATTATCCACAGTTGGAGTCATAGCGGTGCCGTTGGGATGTTTTGCCTCCTGTACTAATTTTGCGACAACAGCAGAGAACTTTGCGAGGGTAGGGTTCGCGTACAGGTGTCGAGGAGCAACTTTGTCGTAGAGTCCGGGGGCTGACTTGAGCTTCTTCACAGCCCCAAACACGCCGAGAGAGTCCAGCCCAAGCGCGAAAAGGTCGTCATCTAGCGAGGCTACGTTGATTTCGGGCAACACAGATGCGAGAATCTCCCGGACCGAAGATTGTATCGATGCTGGAGAACTAGTATCAAAGGCCACGGTAGCGACATTGTCACTGCGAGAGCTGTAGAACCGCTCAATGTAGTCTGCATATAGTGCCAGCGTCGCAGTTCGCTTTACAGTTCCCTTATCCGTGCGGATGAACGGCTTGTCTGGCTCCGAAAAAGTGATGAAGTCTCTGAGGAGCTGGTTCTTGTGTCGAGACATCGAGTTTGCCTTTTCTACCGTGGCCCAGATGCTATCCAGAAGCTGGTCGGTCTTGGATGACGTATTTTTTAGCTCAATTAGCAATGCAGCTTGAGGCTTTCCTGTCCCAATTACAAGACAACCTTCGATTGCGGGGTGTGTGGTGACGAAGGCTTCTGTCTCCAATGGAGATATCTTATAACCGTTGGACAAAACGATGAGATCGTCGCTGCGTCCCTTGAACGCCCACAGATCGGGCTTGGTCGGATGCTTCTTGTACAGGTCCTTGAAGTTGACAGATTGCTTTTCCGGGAATGTGTGGAAGATGCCCTGGAAGAGGGAAGAGTGCTCGTTCCGGTGTACCCAATGCTCATACGTGCCGGGCTCTAGCTCCTTGAACTCGAAGCCCGAGTATGGATGAAAGGCGAACCAGAGCCAGTCTTCACGCGGCACCACTAGATTGCCGATAAAAAGTCCCTCTGTGGTTCCGGTCAAGTTCAGGACTCGAATCACTTCGTTGACTTTGCCAGCACTGACTGGACTCACGGGACCTTCAGAAGAAGAGAGTTAGCGATTATAAGAGAGCGGTGATGGAAGTCGCATGCATACCTCCAGATGCGCATATGAACTTCGACGACTTAAACTTGGCTAAGACGTCAGGAGTCTCGCCTAACTCGTCAACGAGTGACGGGACCATGCTCCAGATGTCGATCTTTGCGTGGTCTGCGAGGGACTCCACAAGATCGATATTCGGCACAACACCCACAGGTCCCAAGACACAGTTTAAGTCGAAGAGAGCAGGCATCAGAATATCCATGATGATACCAGCACCCTGGAACCCTATCGTTAGACTACTGTGATAAGAACAGCTCGGAATTGAATACGTACGTGGCTCATAGGGAAGGATGAATAGATTCTGTCCCCTTCTTTCCAGTCTGATGTCCAAGGAACCAATCCACCATCGCCCTTCGTCAGCGGAAGTAGTCGAACAGCATCCATGGTGCCAATCAGGCCATGGGACCATGGAATGGGTTTCGGTACTCCAGTGGTTCCAGATGTATGTAAGAAGCAGAACGGATCATTAGCGGCTTCTTCAAATGTTTTTGTGTAAGGGAAAGGCATCGCAAACTTTCCATCTAGAAGTTCATCCAGTAAAGGAAGTTCAAGCACTTTCATCGGGCGTTTCTGCAAGACGTCTTTAACAAGAGACGACATAGGTGACTCTCCCGGCTTCACCCAGAGGCTGCATTTGACAGCATCCAGAACGGCCACCGCACCTTCGACGTTGTTCTTTGGTGACAGATACAGTGCCTAAATTTGTAAGTATCAGCGGTGATATGATGGTGTATAGACGACTTACAGCATATCCGACCTTGATACACGCATAGGTCAATAGGATATGACGAAGATCATGAGGTCCGATATAGCCTGCCGGCTGAATCGATGCAGGTTTTCCAACTTGGTTGTGAAGCCACCAAGCGGTTTTGTCAACCGCCTTCGCGAACACGCGAGCTGATATGTACCGGAACTCAGGCGAGCCGTTCGTGAAGCTCGCCACGGTGAACACGGTGCGATTTGGCTCGGTAGACGCCAAGTTATCCATGATCTGGGGAATGAGTCTACGTCCATATGAAGTCGGAGTAAATGAGCCGTTTGTGAGGACTGGAGAACGTGTATTGGGCGTGGTGCTGGGTGTGCTGTTTCCAGAGGTGGCGCTGGACGCTGAAGAGCCATTGGATGATCCTGTAATTGGTTGGGAGCTTTTGACAAAGCTTGTTGCACTCTCACTGATCGTTGGTGCATTGTCCTGCGGCTCCTTTTCCTTGAAATAACTGGGTCGACCGTCCTCATACACGATTTCCAGTCTGGGATCTTCCTTAAAGTCTCCCATAGGGGCACTGACCCACTCTCCATTGGCCAACAAAGCGACACTACAGTGCCAAGGGGTTGTAAAGCCAGTCCTTGTGTTCAGCAGACTCATGGATACTTTATGCTCGCCCATTGATGCGTGGATAGAAAGGCGCAGATGGTTTGGGTAGGTGTTCTTGATCGCGCCGGCGAAGGCCTGGATAAATAATTGGTTAGCACGCGGTATTACTAAGACTAGGCAATAGATGATACTTACATAGCCGCGAATCAGCATTTGCTTTGCGAGATACTTCACATCCTTCTTGTAGGCATTACTGGTCCGGTGTTTCCCAAGTGTGAATATGTGCTTCAAGTCGGATTCGAGGAATCTCCGATACCCGAGATAAGTCAACTTTGTGTCGGGATTGGTTGCGATCTCGTGGTCGATGTTGAGGTTTGGAATGCCATACTTGTTCAGGAGCACTCGACGGAAATTGGTGCAGTTGGCGACATAGGTAATCTCTCTCAATTGGTCTGGCATTGGAAAGTCGAGCAAGTCTTTTATTCGGGAGAAGCCAATGTTCCTGAACTTCTTCTTCATGACCATGGCACGCAGAGCCTCTCCGTACGCCCAAGTATCGATATCTGAAATGGCCAACAGGTCGTTGTAGGTAATTCCATCCGAGATGATGGTCACCCTTGCGCCAGGAGGATACACATCTTTAATGCGCAAGCACATCGTGTTCAGCCGCTCCATAGCCAACTCCTCGGCCTTGTCAGGGAGAGAACCGAGCACTTTGTAGACTTTGTTTGCCGATTTGAACGGAAATGCAGGGAGACATGCTTCCACTCGCGTTCCCGCTGCAACGTAGGAATCGATGACGGACAAGAATTTGGCTGCACCGGCGGCAAGTCGGTCTTTGGAATCTTCGAATTTGTTGAGAGCGTAGTCAAAGATGATATCTAGGATCTGAAAAGATACCTCCCTCGCCTGTGGGGCGGACCCCGCGTGCGGAGAAGCGTGCATGTCGATCTGGGAGAGCACAGAGCCGTTAGAAAGGCCATTTAGAGAATTCGTTTTCTCCGTGGTGGTGTTCGGTGTGGCGCTGAGGCTGTCGTCAAGCCCGACTACCTCTACCATAGCTTGCGAGACGATTGAGGATTTCTGGCCCACCATGGTGACTGAGATGTTGGTTTGCGGCTCAATGAGCATAGTTAGGGCACCGATGGCCAATGTCCGACCCGGACTTCAAATAGGATGATAAGAGGGTAATGATACAGCAAAGGACCAGCTCAAGACCTCTGTGGCTCAGTTTGGTTGAGCAGGCTGACAGGGATGGGAATGCATAGTACATTTAATACATCCGGTCTTTACCGCCTCCTCGAGTCATTCATTACCGTTCCAAGAAGAATGCGAAGTTAGACCTCGTTTTCCTGTCAGCTAATGGTGGTCCCAAAAAACAAAATGGAAGGGGTTGAGCAAGTTGGACGCCTCCACCAAACTCGGTTAGGCAGGAGTCGTGAATGCTAGGATCGAGGACGGGCCGGTGTGGGGTACATGCAACCTTAATGGGTGTGCGCGATGAGTATGCCAATGGCGCATGCACGGTGCATACGAATACCTGAACCGGGGCGGGCGGCCGGGGGGCGCACGATGCAGATGGTGAACGTGGGTCGGTCCGAGGACCGGGTTGTTATTGCTGCAGTGTGATTGCACTAGCAAAACCCGCGCATATGCTGGGCTTACTCTGGTGGCGTTTCGCTCACCTCATACAATGCTGAATGTATTGGCTTCACCGCACACATTACACAATAACCCGAGTTGAATGCAGGATGGGTACGAAACCAAGGATTCTTGACCAGCGCCCGTATTCATTCCTCGGAGGATACACCCACGTCCCGCCTCCTGGTCGCTGAAGACCACTGTACCGAGGCAGACTGTGTCTTGTGGCCTTGGATGTCCGTTGCTTGCTATTGCCAAACACTATACCAATTTTTACTCTTTGTTATATCTTTTCTCTTTCACTCAAAGTTGGGCAATGGCAAAGGAACTAGATATTACGTTTGCAGAGACGAGGTCTTGCAGCAGTGTCACAAATGAAGAGGGAGAGCTGATCAATCCATTTCTGGCCACTGAACATGCGTTCCTTGATCCAAAGTCACCCAAGTTCCACTCAAAGACATGGCTGAAAACCTTCATGGGGATCACATCTCGGGATCCTCAGAGATATCCACAGAGGGTTGCTGGTGTTGCGTACAAGAACCTGTCCGCCCATGGCTTTGGTGAACCGACGGACTACCAGAAGACATTTGGGAATTATCCCCTGCAAGTCTTTGATATCTTCAAGGGCTTTCTGAGTCAGGCATCGAAGACAAGAGTCCAGATTCTCAGGGACTTTGATGGCTTGGTTAAATCTGGAGAGATGCTTGTGGTGTTGGGGCGCCCAGGAAGGTTCGTACTGTTCAACATCAACTGGTAGAATTCTGCTAACAAGGAAAGCGGTTGCTCGACGTTGCTCAAGACTATTGCTGGAGAGACTGCCGGATTTTATGTCGGTCAAAACTCCCACTTGAACTACCAAGGCATTCCAAAAGAGACAATGCACAAAGACTTCAGAGGAGAGTGCATGTATCAAGCTGAGGTTGATGTTCACTTCCCTCAATTGACCGTGGGTCAAACTCTCGACTTTGCTGCGCGCGCCCGGGTATGTTAGTTAACTCTGTGGATCAGCACTTGACTGACTTTTGGCAGGGCCCCCGCAACCGCCTCCCGGGCGTGAGTCGCGATGTGAGTGCCTTTAAACCATAGCGCGGCGAAATAGGGCTTGTTTCTAACTCCTCTTCTAGATGTATGCGGAACACATGTGCGATGTGACAATGTCAATCTTTGGTCTGAGCCATGTTGCCAACACAACAGTTGGGAATGATTTTGTTCGTGGTGTCTCTGGTGGAGAACGTAAAAGAGTCAGTATCGCCGAAGCGTAAGCCAAAGTCCTATCAATCACCCAATCTCCACTTGCGCATCGCTAATCCGTTCACTCTTCAGTGCCATTGCGGGGAGTCCCCTACAGTGTTGGGATAACAGCACCCGTGGGCTTGACAGTGCCACGGCTCTTGAATTCGTGCGAACTCTGCGGACGTCCACCGATCTGACCGGGGCGGCGGCCATTGTGACACTCTACCAAGCCTCACAGGCCATCTACGATGTAGGTCAAACAGAACAAGATATTGCTAGACTAACGTTTGAAGGTTTTTGACAAAGTTGTCGTGCTATACGAAGGGCGACAGATCTACTTTGGTGACATCAATGCCGCCAAAGCCTACTTTATCAACATGGGGTTCGATTGCCCACCCCGGCAACCAACCGGCGATTTCCTTACGTCCTTGACAAGCCCAGCGGAGCGAGTCGTTCGCACTGGCTTTGCGGGCAAGACACCTTGTACACCAGACGAGTTCGCGGCTGTGTGGCAGCAAAGCGAGGACCGAGCACACCTACTCAGAGCCATTGAAGAGTTTGACAAACAATACCCGCTGGGAGGACCGTCACTTGCAGCCTTCACGCAGGCGCGGAAGGCTATGCAAGCCACATCGCAGCGTGCGCAATCTCCATACACACTCTCGGTCCCCATGCAGGTCAAGCTGTGCATGCGGCGAGGCTACCAGCGGCTGCAGGGAGACCTGGCTGTGACCATCACCAGTATTGTCTTCAATGCAATCATGGCTCTTGTTATTGGCAGCGTGTTTTACAATCTGCCTGATAACTCCAATGCCCTCTACAGCCGCGGCGCCCTACTCTTTTTTGCTGTGTTACTGGCCGCGTTTGCAAGCGCATTGGAGGTTTGTCTCGGCCTGATGATTTGCGGATTGTGCTAACATGTCAAGATCCTGACGCTTTATGCACAACGGCCTATCGTGGAGAAGCAGACCAAGTATGCTTTCTACCATCCTTTCGCCGAAGCCATCTCATCGATGATCTGTGATTTGCCAAACAAAATCGGCACAGCGGTCGCATTTAACCTTGCGTTATACTTTATGACCAACCTCCGTCGCACACCCGGCCACTTTTTTGTGTTCTTGCTGTTCTCCTTTGCATGTACCCTGACTATGTCAATGTACTTTCGATGCATCGCGGCGCTGTCACGCACATTCCCTCAGGTAAGTCTCATGTTTGTCCTTTCACTGGATCCGTGCTGAAACCTCAGGCTATGGCACCTGCCTCTCTCTTCAGTCTCGCGTTGGTCATCTACACGGGCTTTTCGATTCCGATCAAAGATATGCATCCTTGGCTTCGTTGGCTCAATTACCTCAATCCCGTCGGCTACGCCTTTGAATCACTGATGGTTAACGAATTCCATGGCCGCACAATCCCTTGCACACGCTATGTTCCGCAAGGTCCGGGCTATGAGGAAGCCAGCCCAGATCAAAGAATATGCGCAACAACTGGAGCTGCTGCAGGTGTCGATTTCGTCGATGGTGACACCTACTTGGCGGTGAACTTTAATTACGACGCTGGTCATCTATGGAGAAACCTTGGGATCATGATAGCTCTAATGGTGGTTGGATGTGCTGGCTATCTCGTGGCTACCGAGTACATTTCAGCAAAGCGTTCCAAAGGTGAAGTTTTGCAGTTCCGGAGACATCATGGTCCGCGCCTAGAGCTACTGCGTGATGAGGAGACCGACAGCGACGATAGGCTTGATGCAGAAACGCTCGCCCGTGAGAAAGCAGCGCCCAGCACTCCCGCTAACATCCATAAGCAGACTGCCGTGTTCCATTGGGATGCCGTCTGCTACGACATCAAAGTCAAAAAGGAAGATCGAAGACTCTTGGATGAGGTAGATGGCTGGGTGAAGCCTGGCACGCTGACGGCTTTGATGGCAAGTAGTTTCTTCCACAAGATTGTGAACATGTTAGCTGACAGTAGCGTCCAGGGAGTTACTGGTGCCGGAAAAACTACACTGCTCGATGTGCTTGCAAATCGTGTAAGCATGGGCGTTGTCAGTGGAGAAATGCTCGTCGATGGGCATTTACGAGACGCTGGGTTTCAACGGAAAACAGGATATGCCCAGCAACAAGATCTTCACCTGGCCACATCAACTGTACGAGAGGCTTTAGCATTCAGCGCTGTGCTACGGCAGCCACAAGCCACTCCCCATGCCGAGAAGGTAAGATACGTTGATGAAGTTATCAAGATTCTTGAAATGGAGCCGTATGCCGATGCTGTAGTTGGGGTGCCTGGTAATGGCCTCAATGTCGACCAGCGAAAACGGCTCACCATTGGAGTTGAACTAGCAGCGAAACCTGAGTTGTTGCTATTTCTCGATGAACCTACATCTGGTAAGCTCAGCAACCTTGTACATACAACCTGGAATTAGATCACTGATGAGAATACAGGTCTGGACAGCCAGACGGCTAGCTCCATCTGCACCCTTCTCCGCAAGCTCGCCAACAACGGTCAGGCCATTTTGTGCACTATTCATCAGCCTTCGGCACTCTTATTTCAAGAGTTTGATCGCTTACTGCTTCTCGCCATGGGAGGCAAGACACTCTATTTTGGTGAAATTGGCGAATTGTCAAAGACGTTCACAGGTTACTTCGAGCGGAATGGAGCAAGGCCGTGTGGGCATCACGAGAATCCCGCGGAGTGGATGTTCGAAATAACTAGCTCTACAAGCACTCAAGACTGGCCAAAGATCTGGCACGAATCTAGTGAGCGTGCAGAAGTCAAGGCCGAGCTTGCTCGCATGCGCGAAACACTTTCTCAGAAACCCACTTCGCCGCAACTCAGCGGCCCTGATGCCGCTCGACCATTTGCTGTTGCGTTTGGCACGCAGCTTTATTTCGTGCAGGCGCGCGTCTTTCAACAATATTGGCGTACCCCGTCCTATTTGTACTCTAAAGTCGCGCTTTGTCTCTTCAGTGTGAGTTCAGTTCAAGGCAATACCAAAGAAGCATGATCCCGGATCTAACGAGAGCAGGCATTATTCATTGGGTTTTCCTTCTGGATGACACCCAACTCCCTCCAAGGTTTACAGAATCAACTCTATGCCGTATTCATGCTTCTTACAATCTTCGTCAACTTTTGCACGCAGATAATGCCACATTTTGTGGAACAGCGCGCACTGTATGAAGCTCGAGAACGGCAGTCAAAGACATATTCCTGGAAAGTCTTCATGCTGTCTAATATCGTCGTTGAGATCTGTTGGAACGCACTGATGGCTGTTCTTGTCTTTGTGAGCTGGTACTACCCCATCGGGCTTCGCCAGAACGCCGCCGAGGCAGGCCAAGTGGCTGAAAGGGGAGGTTTGATGTTCCTATTCATTCTCGTCTTCATGGTCTATGCGGGGACATTTACACACATGGCCATTGCAGGTGTCGAAACCGCTGATGGTGCAGGAGCAATCATCAATCTCTTGTTCTCACTTTCATTGATCTTCTGTGGGTATGTGGCATCTAGTTCACCCTATCCCTTCCCGAGCCTCTGCTAATCCAACTACCACAGCGTTTTGGCCACGCCTGATGTCCTTCCTGGCTTCTGGATCTTCATGTATCGAGTTTCTCCCTTCACCTATCTGGTATCTGGGATGTTATCCACCGGTCTCGCGAACGCGAAAATATCTTGCTCTAAGGAAGAGTTACTACATTTCTCTCCATCACCACTTTCAACCTGCTCCGAATATCTCGCGTCATACATCGAATTATATGGCGGCTACGTTGTCCCCAGCAGTATGAACTCTACCACCGAATGCATCTTTTGCAGCGGTAGTGAGACGAACATCTTCTTGAAAGGGGTCAGCTCCGAGTATGAGAATCGGTGGCGAAATCTCGGAATTTCCTTAGTCTACGTTGTGTTTAATATCGCAGCGGCTGTAGCGCTTTACCGACTGGCTAGAGTACCAAAGAGGAAGAATTGACGGAGGGAGGACTTTGTGAAGGCCAAGTATAGCGGAAGTAGCGGACATGGTGTAGCGTAGCCGATGAATCATCCCTGCAGAAATCTTTGTGATATTCAGTTCACACGAGCAAATAACACTGATTCATAAACCCGCTCAGCCGCGCGATCCTAACGACCGCATTATTCCGATACTATTGAATCCAGATACCAGGGTCGGTAGCCAACATGGATGCCCACGTGTCCAGGAGATTTTGGCAACGGTGGACTGGGCTGTTCCAAGGGCAGCCCCTAGTGTATCCCCGTATTGGGCGGGTAGGCAAGTTAGGAGGCTGGGTCCGCGGGAGGATTTCTCTAGCCTGGATACGCTAAAGTGGACCACATGCATGAGGCAGTGAGACTGCAGATGTACTGCATTGCATGTGAATTTGTACCGGGCTTGCAGTTACGAGATGAGGTGGCCATACCAGCCAGCGAACCCCACGCTTGGAATCAAGCAGCCAGAGCTCCGTATTGTCACATAAGGTCTGCTGGCGTACGATTCCTCCAAGCATATCGCTTTGCCCTTCGCTCTCAGACACAATGGTGGACCCCAAGAATCTAGAACAGCTTCGGTTACTGGGTATAGAACCCTAAAATGGTCCTTTCTAACCACGCACGCTCTGACGTTTTATGATAGGTAAACTCGAGCAAGTCTCAGCAGTCTGCCACCACCTTGGCTTCTATCAAAACGTCGGACTGTCGGCCCACTACACGCTATCGGGTTCTTCATCCGTGACTATATCACGCCATCTAATCTTCGCTGCGCTGTCAAAGGTCATTCGCAAGCATAGCATACTGTCTGCTATTCCAATCGATGAAGATACTCTGGCTCCATACTTTGCCCGCCTACCTTTAATCGACTTGGAACAATTTGTTTTCATCATTGATCGATCCAAACCTTTCACTGCCCTTGACGGGACAGAGGACAGAGAACTCGACGAGATCCTCCAAACACAACACAACACGAATTTCAAGTTTGAATACGGTAGTCTGCCGTTTTGGCGGCTGCTTATCCTGCAGCACACTGAACTGAAGAATGAGTTCACCGCGTCCTTCATTTTCCACCATGGAATTGGGGATGGAGTATCGGGCCTGGTTTTCCACAGAGCGTTTCGAAATGCCTTGGAGGAGGCCTCACCACTCATTCCAGAGGGCGAAAAAGTCGTATTGTCGAGCACCGACCCGCTCGTTCCACCTCTTGAAGAGCTTCACCCTATGCCCATCAACACCAATGCTACCCCGCCACCAACACCAGCTTTGAAGGAGTGGACGGGCAAACCCATTCATGCCCCTTGCGTATCTCATTACCGCACGCTCTACATTTCGCCAACCGCCACAACCGCCTTTATCCAAGAGTGCAAGAAACAGAAGGTTTCGGTAACATCCGCTCTCGGTTCATCCATCGCAACAATCCTCTTCGACATTCTTCCACCAAGCTTCGAAGCTCTGACCTGCATAATTCCTGTCAGCTTACGTCCTTGGCTTAGACTTCCGCGCAACGTGGCCGATGACGCAATCGGGACGTATATCGATGCTTTCAAAGCTCAGTTCACCCGCCCAGCAGATGGGACCGCAGATATATGGCCTGGAGCTCGCGCCGCTTCCAAAGTCATTTCAAACTATCTCACCAGCAACTTGTCGCCCTCTGGGGAACCATATACGGCAGTGGCCATTTTCAAAACCATACCGGACGTCTCCATCATTTTCAACTCCACGCTAGGAAAAGATCGTGATGCAGCTTTCGAGGTGTCGAATCTGGGATCGTTTCTCTCTGGTTCGGCGGAGGAGGGAACAGATTCACTGTGGAAGGTGGGAAGAGTGACATTTAGTCGAAGTTCTGTTGTCTCTGGGAGTGCTGTCACGATGAGTGTTGTTTCTGGCGGAGACGGGGGGCTATCCATTGGGTTTAGCTGGCAAGAAGGTGTTGTGGAGGATGTTCTTGTGGATAAACTTTTTGATGGGATGAGAACGTCTGTTCTGGCGTTTCAGTGAAAGAGAAGTGATCAGACACAATTTTTCCAAAAAAAAAAAAACCTATTCCGCTATTTGCTCTATGCATTAGCACATAAACTCAGGCCTCTCGTTCCCAAGCCGTCTTGGTCATTAATTTGATCCTACTCGTACAAAGACTTGGGGGCGGGATTCAATCTCATTCGTATTTTGAAGCACGCCAGGGTGCGAATGAGCACGATCGTCACCCCTGCAAACGTTCACATTAAGCTTCAGCCATACTGGGAGAGGCGTTTATATGCGCGCAAAGAAGCGCATTTAAAACCCGAGCCACCCGCCCATCACCAAATCCAACGATCAAAATGTCATCAACTCCTATTCCTTATTCTCAAGCTACCAAGTTAGATCCCAGGATCAAAACTCCACGACCCATCATCGATCCAGTCTTAGCCCCAATTGTCGATTTCTTCCCACTCCCCGAAGAGCTCGATGTCGGCTTCCTCCGCAGCCTGACAGCTGACGCCACAATTGCCGAGACTGCCGAGACGATCCTTGAACAAAACCCGCACTTAGCGCACGTTGAGTATTCTGCTCTTGGGCCCGACAACACCAAAGTCATCCTATCCGTTTTCACACCCAAGACGCCGACCTCGGCTGCGTTGCCCGCGTTATATCACATTCATGGCGGCGGCATGGTATCTGGTGACCGCTTTGGTGGCATCACCCCGATGATGCATCTCCTCGACGGCATTGAGTGCATTGTTGTCACTGTCGAGTATCGCCTAGCACCCGAAGCGCGAGCCCCCGTGCCAGCAGAAGATTGTTATGCAGGACTTGTCTGGGTATCCGAGAATGCCGCTATCTTGCGCATCGATCCAGCTGAAATTATCGTATGGGGTGTATCAGGTGGTGCGCCTCTAGCAGCAGCAACGTGTCTCATGGCTCGTGACAGAAAGTCTCCTGCCAGCCCCATCAAGGGCCAGATACTATCTTCGCCTATGCTGGATGACCGATGCGAGAGTGTGTCAGATAAGCAGTTTGAATATGGCATCCCATGGTGTGGCGTTACAAATCGGATGGCGTGGGATCAAGTGCTTGGGGATGATCGTGGGACTGACAAAGTTACGCCATATCAGGCTCCATCACGAGCGACAGATTTGTCGAGTCTTCCAAAGACTTATATAGATGCTGCTGAGTGCGAGGTGTTTCGCGATCCCGCAGTGATGTATGCTATGAACATGTGGCGGTGCGGGTCTACCTGCGAACTACATGTCTGGCCAGGAGCTTTCCATTTGTTTGATGGGATGGACAATCCTGATATACCGCTTATTCGGACGGCGTTCATGTCGAAATCCAACTGGCTTAAGAGAATCATGTTGAAATAAAATAAACCAGAAGATCTTCCACTATCATATCTTACTGTTCCACCAAGTTCTGATCTCAGACACAACCTGTGGCCTGTTCAATGTTCGCGGACTTTCAATAGTTGGCTATTTACTGGACATCTGTTATTAGTTACAGTAATTAGATGTTGAAAGGAGAAAATGGGTGCCTTATTCCAGATTCAGAAAGCAAAGAGCTTACACCCCTATACATTATGCCATGACCATCAGCCTTCAACCGAACAGTTGACTTGTCAGTACGATATACTACACTTCCTCATGTCCGCTCTGTGTTGGAGATAAGTCGTAAGGTTTTGCGATGTTATCTGCAGTCTCTATTCCGTTACATACCTACCTGGCACTGCGTTTCACTGAAAAGTGTTGAAAATAATCTATAACAGGCTCTTCCAGCATAAGAAGACGGGATTATGGGACCAATCAGTGCTCTTTGCCAACTAATTATCGTAATAAGATAATAAGATGCACCATTAGTCCAAGATGCCCACAGTAAGAAATCTTGGTCATGGAATGAGTGAAAAGATACTCGAATCATGATATTAGCACTTCTTCTCAAGGCTTTGAAACATATGAAACAGAGTCTAGAATACTAGCCATTGGTAAAAAACACTATTTCGGATTCGTTCCACCCAATGTTTATCTGTCCAAAACTGCTTATGATCGTAATGAGGTATAGACTAGACTAGCCATTGATGACATGTCAGTAGTGATACAGAAGGTCACACCTGACTAACCCACCAGATTTGATATGTTACATGGGACCTCTTACTGACGTGTCAAAGCCTACCTAGACTTGATTTGTTCTCCATGTCTCTAACATCCCATCGGAAAGGACTATGGAGCCTCTTGAACCCAGCAGATTGTGCCAGGCTTGCCAACATCTATACTTTGATACCCTCCATGACGGGAGCGGCTGCTCTTCACTCCACTTTACATACTGGATGCCTATTCATCGGGGTGTCGACTGCTTACATTCCCTCGAGTGGCCTTTCTATCCCACTTTGGAGGCTTTAGAGGACTCTGCCCTTTCGGGCTGTCATCTTTGCTCTCTGATACCTGGGGAGTTGCAGTCGTTCCAACACATTCCCATAGATCCACTCAGATTGCATCCTTACCGTACCGGAGTTAATGTTCAATACTTCCAAGATCATGGGATGGAGATCCTCCAGGCACGCTGTGGATCAAATCTTGGTTTCTTAGAACTCCGAACTTTGACGATCGTAGACTGTGAACTGCGGGGTCGTACCAACGCTATTCTTTTAGATCATATTAGCTTTCCAAGAGAGCTTAAGTATGATGACCATCTTCAGTACGATTGGGACGAGAAGATACATCCGCATCTTTTTACGACACCTCAAAACGACAAACTTCCACAAGGGCCCAAGGGCTTTGTCCCAGCGGATGTTACGACGCCTGATATCGCCAAGCGAATAAAAATGTGGCTCAATATCTGCGACACCAAGCACACATGCATCTCGGCGGGTGGCAAAGAACATCGCAATCACCCTGACCCGGGCTCTGGATCTAAGATATCTTTGGGTCGACGCAATGTAAGGGCAAGCTTTAAGAAATCGAATAAGTACTGACCAGTACATAGAGGCATCATCCAGGGCTCTACCGAAGACTGGCTCCGTGAAGGCACCCGCATGGATGTCATATATGTAGCATCGTATCTCACTATTGCCGTTGACGGCGCCCATCCTGCGCAGGACAGATTTCTCTTCGAAGAACGAAATATACTCTCCATAACAGATTGTACGCACCCGCATCTTGTTGTGCCCTTTAGAATGTGGATCCACGATACAGTGCATCACCAGTCAAGAATAAACTGCCCTGAGCTTGTACTGCCACGTTTGAAACACGATCGTAATGTTTTGAGCAGCCGCGGGTGGACTTTGCAAGAGCGTCTTCTTTCGCGTCGAATAGTTTCCTTGAATCAATACGAAATGTCACGGGAATGTGATGAGTTGGAGGAACCAGAGCGGATGCAAGCAGGGGCAAACAAATGTCTGAGGCAACTCACTATCAACTAAATCCTACCTACCAAAGACTGTGCGCCTTACCTTGCATAAACAAAATGGGCTCCTGGCGGGGTTGCGAACTTATCGGCTAGACTCCGCACACAAGCTTTCGGATATCGGTTTTTTATGGCATGAATTGGCCTCAACATACGCCACTCAAAGTTTATCGGTTCTTTAAGGCAAGTTACTAGTAATTTCTGGCTGAGCAGGAACCTTCGATAAAGCTTGGTCAATAACAGTTGGAAATCATGTCTTCGGTATGCAGGGGTACACTCTTGTCGCTGACCTGTGTTGGGCACGAGTTGAAGCAGCTGGAAGTACACCAACTATACATCGCATCCCGGCGATTCCTTCATTTTCATGGGCAAGCGTCAGCTTCTTAGTCTGATTTCTCTACACTGAGAAACCTTGCAGCGCTTTCCATCCACCACCCAAACCCATTGAATTTGGGGCAAATATGAGGCTTGACGACCCTCCAGCCACTATAATAGATCGAATGGCTACGTACAACTCGAGGGCGTTCTTCTCAGCGTCAGTAGCATCCTCAAACAAGACCCATGCTTTGGGTGGAGTGCAGAGTATTTTAATAAGAGCGAAACCATCCGGCTAGATGACATTGTCACCGGTGCTGAAGTTGGACAGCTTAAACCCGCCAGTTGCCTGCCTATCTGCATCAACATCTTCTGTCGTACAATGGGTGGCATCATTTTAGCCCCTCATGTTATTGCAACAGAATTTCGGGGCGGGATGTTGAGCTACCACCCGGATGGATACCACAGAGGTCAGGAACTGACCAAGATGGCTAGGGAAATATTGTGAACCCAAATAAATTATTTAAACGGGTGGGCTACCCCTAAATGCACCCCATCCCGGACCACTACGGCACGATGGGCAGTAAAGTTATCACAATCCTGTAGATGGGATTATGTCGCGGCACATTGTTACCTTCTCTTTGATGTTCATTCGGACGCTACCACGACTTGATTATTTCAGCTTGTTTCACATAGTATCTTGAACATAGCTAGTAATTTGATAGAGCCAAAACACTGGCAAAGATTCGTACTAAATCTTCAAGCACCCACACAACGTTCAGATATATAGGTTCCATTATTCTATCTCTATTGGTGAAGACTTTATCCTCTCTTCCGATTATCACGCGGCGATGATAAACGTCATCACAATAACCACCACCCTTTCCACCATAAATCCTCCTCAAACCCAGCCTCCAATCCCATAAACACGTCTCAAGTAAAGTTTTACCTACTCCAAGCCACCACCATTTTTTCGCCAAGATTTTATTCACTCACATGGCTTATGCTGTCTAATTCCCATGTCAAAACCTTGTTAAAGTACCAGGAGGGAGAAAGAAATGGAGACAGTTCAGGGGATGAGTATTATGTTGAAAAAGGCAAACACCAGACATGCTCCCTAAGTGGCGAGGTTTTAAACACCAAACCATCACCAGTCCAAACATATACCCAGGCCGGATACATTTTCGACAAGTTCGCTCCAGAGACACACGCATATTTTGTAAAGTTGTGGGATCTTAGATAACTCAAGTTCTGAGCTCTCATGTACAGAAGAAAAGAGGAGTAGGTAGGAGAGGGAGTGAAGTGTTTATCTCGCCCCTTACCCATCCCATCTCCGTCTTCATCCCAATATCTAAACTTTGGTTACATATCAAATAGAAATGTCCCACAGAAAATCCACCGTTGTGTTATCAAACACTCACCATGGTGATCACCATCTCTTCTTTTGACGCCCATAACCACCACTATTGCCATTTCATATTAACCGCAAGAACCAAGCCCACACATGTCGTTGATATTTTCATGATTTTACTCTCACCCTTGCCCCCCTCTTTCGCTCCACATATGCCATTCCACCTGAGACTTTTAATCCATCTCCACCCCCACCCCCAACACAACTCCCTCCACACCACACCACCCATTCTTCTCTTCTACCAACATTTTTAAACTCCCTCTCCATCCCCATCCGCGTCTCAATCACAATCCCCACATGTGGTTGTTATCTGGTTTATTTTATTCCACTCTCAACGCTGCAACACCCCACAATCCAACAAGACACATTCTGGCTGTGGTATTGGCTTTATAAACCCCCCATCCACTCCCTTCCCCGCCCCAACACCCATCTCCACATATACTGTTTGGCCCTGGTATTTTATTGCAACCCCAACGCTGCAAAATCCCCCCAGACACACATGATTCCCTTTGACAGCGACTTTCAGACCCAATCTCCATGCCCACCCGCCCACCTCCACCCCCCACGCCACTCAATCCGCACCACATTTTACCCCATCCCCAATCCTACCATGCACAGCCCAACAAGACACACATGCTTCATACCTGGTCTGACTTTCAAACCCCATCCCCACATGCCCATCATTCTCATTATTTTTATTCCATCCCCATCCCCATCCCCATCTCCAGCACTAGCTAACCTCCGCTCCACACATACCATTTTCGTTGACTGATTTTCTTCATCTCCGACGCTGCGCAGCCTCGCACAGCACGTATACAGTACATATACACTTTTTTAGAACCCCTTTCCCGCTGCGGTACTCGGTGTAGAGAAGAAGAAGAAAGGAGAGAAGGGCGAGCGGACGGCGGGGGATTTATATATACCCCCTAAATCATACTAAAGTAGTGGGGATGGGGTTCAGATGGGAGAATGGCAAACAGCAGATTCCGGACTCATTGATGCGATGAATTTCGAATGTTGATTTGGACGATAGAATGTGCATATCCATCCATCCACCTATCCTCGCACTGCCAAAGAGCATAATACGCAACATCCACCGAATACCCATCTCCTTCCTCTGCCCCCTCACCATCACCTCTATCAGACGTACGGACCGTGTCTCCAAATCACCAAAAGAGAAAATCCCTGAGCGGCCATTTCGACACGACGACCAACACCGTAAACACCCCAACTTTCACTCCAGATCTACAACTCGTCGCCATCAACATCACACACAGCATATTAAACAGCAAGGATAATGATATCGCAAACATACTCATTGCTCATAATATCTCGGAGCCTTACTCGCACCATCTACAGTGCTAAATACCACTCACGCTCCACTTCCCCTCCATCATCTCCTCCCCTTTGCCATCTTCCCCCATTCCCTCCACAATCCTTAATCTCCGTCCCTCCTTCTCCCATTCATACATTCATAAAAGTTCAAACGCCAGCCCCCCACCCTCGCAAATTCCAGCTCAGGGCCTTAAAACAGGGGGAGGGGGGATCAAATGCATATGCCCAAAACCCTTACAAGATTCTTCTCTCCCATCCCAGAAAAACACCATCCCAGACCAACCAATAACACCAAAAACGAAAAATAGTCATATCCACCAAAACAAGCAAATGTGTTGGATGGCGAAGGAGGAGGGAACCTGCGCAAAACAGAAAGACGCGGCCGTAAAAAGTCATGATGCCGGGGATTCAGAGTCGATAGCGACTGCGCTCAAGATGAACAAAGTCGGGTGTGAAGGTGAATCCGAATGTGGCGAAGAGGTGATGCAAATGCTGCAGAATTTTGTGTTTTGGGTAACCGCCTGGTAAGGCGCCAAAACATCATACAAGATGATACACGCGAGGTCGATCGCGAAATGTTCGCTCGAAGTAGGGTAAGGTATCAAGTCCGGAACACGTGTCTCCACATAACTGTATCGACAAGGACAACAAACCCCACATACCCAAGAGAGCGAATCGGCTCAAAACAACGAGATGTCGAATGTCGAATGCAAGATGCCGAGTGCTGTGCTGTCCAAGCAAAAAGACCAGAGACCGGGTGTATACAGATGGTGGAAAACGACGAAACCACATGGTGAACCAATCCAGATCAGACATCTAGATGGCGAGAAATCAAGATCCGAGCTAAGCCCTTCAGCTGGTGTCCATCATGTCTTCGCCCAACACTTCATCTGCCGGTCCCCAATTGCCCTCGTAGACGGTGGCACCAGCGCGGCGGCGCCTCGCGACCCATTGGCAACCTCCAAACATATACACCTGATCAGTCGTAGGGCGATATTCAGGGTTAGGATGCATCATCCACTGAACACACCTATCCAGGGACTCGTTGTCGTTCGGGTCGATCATGAAGTTTGGTGGCGAAACCAGCTCCACGGGATGATCAGATGAGGACGATTCAAAGATTTTGAAGGGCTCATCGTTGGCGTCGGACATCAACAAGGTCTCGGTTGAGCTGTTCATCTTGTGAGGTGTCATCGGATCGCCCTTTGAGTTTCGGTGGAGGCTGCTCTCTGAGCTCCAAGAGAGGCCGGGCAACTCGGTGAAATCGCCGCTGCGAAGTCGCAACCAAGACGCTCCATTCTCGGGAAGGACGATGTTGGCTGAAATCTCGGTCATGATCATGCCGAGAGTATAGATATCGGTCGTCTTCTCGTAACGTCCAGAGAGTGTCTCGGGAGCGAGATAGTGGCGATCGCCTTCTCCATCAAGATGGGGAGGAGCGGGCCACCTGCTCGCAAGGCCAAAGTCAGCAATCTTCAGCACACCTTCAAAGGTGATGAGAATATTTGCAGGCTTCATATCAAGGTGAATGAAACCGCTGTCGTGGATATGCTTCAGGCCCTGTAGATTGTCAGTTATCATCTTTTGTTAGCGCAGGGGATACGTACCAATGACAACTCCAGTAGGATCTTCCAAATACGGAAGTCATCGAGGCGGCTCTTGAACCCAGCCTGAGACAGGAAGTCCTTGAGGTTTCCGTCTTCACAAAACTCGGTCTGGATGTAAAGACGGTTGCTCTCTTCCCAGTGATCAATGAAGGCGACAATGTGTTCGTTCGGCTGAAGGGCACTCAAAATCTCCACTTCTCGCAGCTTGCGCTCACGGTCCTTGGCACTAGTGTAGGGCTTCTTCGTCTTCTTCACAGCCCAGACTTGGCCTCGGCCTGAAGAGCCTGGAGTACCGTTCTGGTTTGAGGGCCGATTCTCAACGCGGAAGACTTCCGAGAATTCGCCTTTGCCAAACGAAATAACAGAGTTGAAACGGGCGGTTAGGGCCGAATCTATATCATTTTTGGTTAATCCAACGATGGGAGCAATTTCAGGGTGTCCGATACCGAAGAATGAAGACCTCATATCTCGAGATCCTGTAGGTGTAGCCGGCAGGGCTTGCGAATTCGTGCTACTATTGAACGGGGTCGATCCACGGCGATGTCCGGAGATGGTTAGTTTGCTCGCGTCTGGGGGCATGAAGAACTCGCTCGGCGTCTGCGGGGATCCATCGTGAACATTGCCTGGATGCATGTTAGTGAAGATCTCATGATTGATTGGCGCAGGCTTACCATTTGTGGAGAAGTTGGCCTGGGGAACATCGATGATGGGTGTGCCTGGGGCAGCAAAGGTATCTGTACCAATGGATGTGCGCTGGCTCCTACCAAACGTGCGCCGCCTCAGACTGCTCTCCTTTGATCGACGGCCAGATCCATCATGCTGCTTCGTTGGCGTGGGTGGCATATCTTCATTGCTCGAATGGCTATCCGTCATGTGTTTCCCGGGGGGCGAGTCCGCCGTCTCTTCCAGGTCGATGCTAGCAAAGCTCCCTCGACGCGCGTGATTGCTCCCGAAACTACCAAAGATATTGACGCCCTTTCCGAAAGACTGGTTCGCGTTCTTTGAGGTGGTCAAGCCGAACGGCGTGCTCGGCGTCCCAAACTCGTGGCGGGGCTGGTCAAAGATGCTCCGACCGAAGAAGGGAGATTCATCAGTCTTTCCGGGAGGAAACGACATGCGCTTCGCCGGGGTACCCATGGGCTTTGAGGGAGTATCTGGCATGACGAAGATGGTCTCTGGGTCATCCATGTCTCGGTTCTGCTTCTTGGACAGCAGGCCAGTTGAGCAGAACGGCGCGGGGTCAGGTCGGGAGAACTTGATTCCAATCGGAGTCTCGAATGAACCCTCCATACCGCCCATGGATGCGGGGGGCAGTTGTGGTCGAGCGGTGCCGATGGGCAAGGACTTGGAGTGCATGGGATTGCGCGGGGTAGGCGGAGGGCCGAAAGCTGGCGGAGCAATGCCAGTCGCAGGGAAGCCAGAGGTTGACGGGGACGAATTCAGTGTGTTCGAGAGGGGATGGGGGGCATGGCTGCCTGCCCCGCCGCGCATGAAGGCCTGCGGGAAGAGTGGCCGCGAGGGCTCCATAGTGGACTTGCGGGCGGGGGTCTGGGAGGCGCCAGTGCTGAAGGAGAACGAGCTGTCCAGCGACATGCGATTGCGCGACTTCGAGGCAGCGGGGCCGGGTATCGCAAACTCTCCGTCAAACAGAGGCTTTGATCGGGCAGTGTTCTGGCCGAAGCGCTGCGACGCGGTGGACTTGCGCAGTGACGATGTGCGGGCGAGCGGGGTGCCTGGCACTATTTCCTTCTCTTGCATACGCTGTGTCTCGTCGACGGAGGGGCGCGGGGTGGGCGCCGCACTCTCGAAGACATCGTAGTCGTACTCGACTCCGAGCGAGGACGCGCCGTGTAGACTCCGCCGCTTTGCGACGGGGCTGCCCTTGTTGGTCTGATCCAGATTCATGACGCCGTCGCTGCGCTTGAGCGGGCTCGACTTTGCGGGTGCCAGCGAGTTTGCGAGGGGGGTCAGGTACTCTGGGCGGGATCGCGCAAACTCGAACTTGATCGGGGCGTCGTTGATGTTGTCGAAGTGGAGGGCGGGCTTGGGCTCGGTGTGGAAGATGTGGGGGGTCTCGGTGGCGGTGTGGCGGGTGAGGTTGTGGTGCGCGGTGGTGGTGTTGTTGTTTTCTTCGCCCGAGGTGCGCAGCACTGGGTATGGAGTCGCGTTCCCGTGGGTCGTGGAGTCGGCCAGGGCTCGGCGCGGGCTCTTGGAGGGATTGCGGTTCCGCGGCGACGAGCGGAAGGGCGCGGCGCGGCGGAGCGTGAATTTCTTCTTGGTCGTCACGGGCGTGTGCGAGCCCAGCGGTGAATCCGGGTGCGCTGCCGCGGCGGCCGCGTCTTTTGCGTGCTGCTTCGGGCTGAACGCGCGCGCGAGGGCCAGCGGCGAGAGCGGCGACCGCGGCGAGTCGGCGCTGCGCAGGTGAAAGCGCGAGGGCTTCGAGGGCGAGCGGGAAAGCGAGCGCCGCAGCTGCTGGATCGAGGAGAAGTCTTTCATGCTGTAGCTGTGCGGATGGGTGGGCGAGTGGAGGTGCAGCGTGCCGCCCGGCTCGCGGTGCGGCGAGTAGGCGAAGTCCATGGCGGAGGGCGAGGGTGCGAGGGTGCCGGTGGTGTGAGGTGTGCGAGGGGGCGCGCGAGGCAGGAAGGAGCGGACGGTCGGTCGCAGTGGGTGCGGTGTGGTTGGGATGGCAGGCGGTGGTTCGGCGGGGCGGCCGTGTCGTTCAGAGGGGCCTGGCGGATGCGGTCATTGAGCGGAGGGCAGTGGGCAATGGGCAGTAATCGATAGCGATAGCGCGGCTGTTGGCAGGGCTGCGTGGGTGCGGGAAGCGTGGTATGAATGCCTGGAATGCTGGCGTGTTGTCGCGGGTCCGCCGCGAGGGCTGTCGGGGGGTCGGTTGTCAGTCACGTCACGTCTGGTCGACAGTCACCACAGGTCCGCCTCAACGAACGACGGCCGGGCGCGCGCCTCGCTCCATGCAAGGCCGGACGGGAGTCTGCTGCGGGCGGGCGTGGGGAGAGTCGAGTGTCGCGCGGAGGGCGTGGCGGAGGGCGATTTGCGGCCTCGCAGTGTCTGTGACGTGGTGCGGCCGGCGGAATGAGTGCGGTAAACAACGGGCAGCACTTGCGGGCACACAGAGGCGGGAAAGGAGTGTCGCGGCGGGTGCCAGGCGCGATGCAGTTGCGATGCAGTTGCGATGCAGTCGAGGCCGGCGGGGACTCGGGCGGGCGAAGCGTGCAGAGCAGACGTCAGGACCCTTTGTGCGTTGCCAGCTGCGATCGGACGGGGATGGAGGAGAGGAGACGCGGTCGGCGCGCGTTGCAAACGAAGGTTCTTTCTCGGCATCCGGGGTCGTCTGTTTGGAGGCCCCAGCGCCAACCACCCTGCAGCGAGCCGTTGGGCTGGCTTTGCCGAGGCCAATCGAGTCCACACCGCCAGCACACTTTCGACGCAGCCCAAGTCACAGCATGTATCACGCAGGAGCAAAACGACAACTGTGCACGAAAACGCAGCCGGCCAGCGTCTGTCGTGGCCGCTGGGAGACTTTCTGCGCAGCCACCACAGGTTCGGCCGCCCAGCGCCTGCCTGTGTTGTTGTTTACATCTCAGTAGATCGCCACACCATCCATGGCCCCGGGCGCCATCTTACTCCTCCCAGGCGGACGTGCACCGGGAAAGCGTCATCAGCCCACGATGGGCGTGCCGGGATGACCCCTTTCTGCGAGCACATCCCGTGATGAGGCCAATCTCACGGCTTCATGCGAAAACGAAAAGGGGCAGCATGTCGGGAGCGGACCGCAAACCGCAAGGCGAGCGCCCTCCTTAGTTCTCCACATTATGATTGCTTCTGCAGCCGAGGCGGTCCCTCACGTTATCGTCTATCGATTGTGAGAAGCGGACGCAGTGACAGCCACAATCGCCGCCCTGATACGTCCGCTTCGCTTTGCGGCACTCTCCACCGCGCTCGACGTCGCAGAATGAACCATCACAGACCAGCCGTCGCCCCATGGAGGACCGCCAGGAGTTCGTGCCTGACCCTTTTCTTATATATTGTGCGACGTCGGCCCGGCCCATGTATAGGAATAGTGTCTGTTCTATGCAATTTCCCTATACTGGCCTCTATGATTGCTAATATGTGCACGTCGGCGCAGTGCTATCCGCCTCCTCCTCCTCATCACACACCCTGGAGTATCGATGACACCTTGATTGTTCTTCAGTTGCCCGTGATCACACCCTTTGAGTACCGTGGTACTAGGTTATCCCGACTCATCAAAAGCAACCTTTCCAAGCATGTTCTTCGCAGACCTCGCCACGCCCAAGTCTTATCGAATCACCGCGGCCGCAACCACTCTCCGCCGCTGCGTCCCTGACAAAGCATGGTTGACATCGTGTCGGGCGTACTTTTCAATGCACAAAAGAAGGGTGCGGCGTTTCTATACATAACCAAGAGTGTCCCAACCGTGGGTTGGCCTTTTGTTTACATTTCCCGATTGAGCCGCAACACCAAACTGTCTCGGTAACACGTGCAGGGTCCTGTGCTTCACGGACTTCAGCTTAGGGCTGACCATCAACGCCTCACCTCGCCAGCCGGTCCCCAGTACTGCTCCGGGCCAGATCTCAGTCTCAGCGAGTGTCGCGACGCCTCATCTCAGCCTCAACTTCCGGCTTCTCGCATCTGAGACGGCCACGTTTAGGTAGGCCGCTAACCTCGCCGCCCCGCAATGCCACTTCACCCACAACACCACAAAAACCCTGAAAGTCATAAGCAAAGGATTTAGTCTATAGAACTGTGCATCACCCGAGCAACCCTGGAGATCCTATCGCGGTGGTAGTAATTCCGCTCTGCTCGCCTTGATGCCTGAAAAGCCCGGAATTTGCGTTTTGGATGGGAGGTCCCGGTCGGCAGTAGATGAGAGACTGGGTTCCCCAAGAACACCAACGAGGGGCTTCTACACACCTGACGTATGCAGCATTGAACACGACAACTTCCAAGCTTCTTCATTTCTTGCCACTCCTTACGCCCGACTTGCCTGTATGATCGGCCGAGCACTTGACGTTGCATGCAAAGCCCAGGGTGACGGATTATCTCCTCCAGGCGGGCACGTGTGTAGTATTTGACGCCATACTTCAAACTAATGATAGGCAAAAAGACAGGCTTTGTCCCATCCTCTAGCCACTACCCTCATACAAGGTTGCATGTCCATTCGATAGCGAAAGGATACAGCATTCCGAGCCCGAAGGTGTACCCACGCCACTGCCTTCAAGCTAAAGAAGCCGCAGGAGGAAACCACTTCACTCTCACTGGCCTAGCCTAAACCGAAATAGAGCTCGCCAAATGTGAGGAGTGTTAATGCAATAGCTAGCTATCGTTTTGAGCTTGAAAAACGGTCGCCAGCTCTTATCAACTATCCAAATTCGGAGCACAAGAGGCTTATAGGGGGAGATTTCTTCAAATCTTACATCGAGTCTACCGACAGATTTTTTCTTGTCTTAGAAATATCATGCGTTCCTCTTTCGATCGTCATCCTACAGCATCACCTGACACAGGTTCTTCTGCGCTATCTTCACACAAAAGTCCCAACCATTCTCCTATGGCACCGTTTGTCTACTTTCCTTGGGTTCTTGTACGCTCCCTTCCCAAGACTCCTCCTGGTTTGGAATCTCATTCCCCTACCGCAACACTTGTCTGAAGTCCTACGTTATCCTCGCAAGACTTTCTCAACGTCTCAAATTTCTCTTTTGATTATTCTTTCCAAGATATTTCCTCATCTTGTTGTTTCGGAACATTTTCATTAGCGTGAATTTCCAGATATATAAATCATTCTCAATCTGTCAACAATAATGTTTTCTTTGCTGCTTTGCCATGCACGCTCTCTGTCAACCTTGAAATACTACGACTCTAATTCAGACTGTTAACCGATTCCCCCCTTTTATTCAAGTAGCGGCAATATATCCATACAAATTCCGTCTAATTGTACTGCGAGAGCTCACTTGCGTCGTCATGTATGTTCCAATATCAGGTGGGCGGGTTGCGGAGGTCGTACTCACGTGACAACGCGAAGTCTTAGCGCGCACCATGAACGCTGCAAGCAAGCAACACTTTTCTTCTCTCCTCATTCATACATGTGTTCTCGCAACACCATAATGGATCACCACGAAGAGGCCGAATATGGCCACTTGAGTGGTTTCCCCAGCGGAAACCACGACTTAAATTATCCCAGCAATGTTGCTTCATCCGAGGCGACCAATTCGCAACCTGTCGAGGATATGATTGACAAATATATGGAGAACACAGAGGACAACGTTGCGTACACTGTGGCCAACGCGAGCGCTGGCGACTCTCATGACGCTGCTCTAGGTAACCCCACTCATACTAACGTGGAGGGCTGCGGATACGGGACCGCGAGAGCATACCACCTAAAACTGTGATTTTACATAAATGATATCCCGGAGTAACATCCAGGTGCGGCCAGCCATACAGGAACAAGAAAAACTGGTGGCTGTAGGCTATCTTCACAGAGCCTGCGAGACATGATGCTCCAAAATACACAGTTGCTATGGAGGGAGCTGAGGAAGCGGAACGAGAGAGACTGAAGAAGAAGCCCGCCGACATGGTCAAGGAAGACTGAATTCTGCTTAGAAACGCCACAGGTGAAGTCTGGGAGGAGTTTTGTGAAGGACACTGGCCACTGGATTCGTCATAACTGAGTGGTATTTGTCTCTGGTCTCTGAGATCGGGATGCCTTATATGTACTCTTTCTCGGTCTCTCTAACCTAGTTATTCTGGCTGTGGTTTCAATCAGGTCTTTTCAACTTGGTCTATCCAGGCCAGGTCTTAAATACAAATATCCATTCTAATCCCAACACTAATTTATAAGACGTTTTGTCGGAAGACCAGGGTTCGATCGAACGAACGTACGCCCGAAGGGCGTACCGAAGGGTGAGCAGGCACAAAGAATCTGATTGTCTACTGTGTGCTACTGTCTAGAGTGAGATGAGATGGAAGCTTTTATGCCCCTGCCAAGGCGAAGCCAAGGCAGGAGCCTCATCAGGAGCCTTGGCCTCGGCTGAGGCCTCGGCTGAGGCTGATCCTGATCAGGGAATTACGTTCGGACACGTTTATTAATTCAGAACATCTATTCTTATAAGAAAAAACGTGCTAATATTTACTGTGCTTGTGCGAAATGGTAGATATAAAATAAAGAAACCCTCTTCTTACTTACAGCCCTAGAGTTATCGCAGAGTAAGTGCGAAATCCAGAATTTGTAGAAGGATTTTGAAAGCACTATCTAAACACGCGTCCAGAGCTTACTATCTAGTAAGAAGTTGTGCTAGACTATTAAGTTAATACGTCAGGCTAATATACCTATAAGAGAATGAACAATTTGGTTATTCTTCGCCTCTCCTGGACGGTAGCAAACACGGGATTAATAGCTTCTTTATCTATAGCATAAAGCTCTATAGAGATTGCTAACTATAATTAGATGTTAGCAGCAAGATTAGGAATGATTGTTTAGATAAGTATCCAGAGTTTACTATCTAGAGACAGCATACGTAATCTCCAAGGATAAGATCGTTTAGTATCCTTGGTTGTAGGATTATGTCTGCGGGTGGATTGGGAGTGACTGCTAGATATTTGAAGCAGTGGGGTATTGTAAGCTAGTCTGGACGATGGCGCGGATTGTTGAATTATAGTCAGGCTCATATATTTTATAATCGGAGGAACGTATAGAGGCTCGTCTCAATAAATACCTAGGATTTGCCATCACAGCTGAGTTTTTAATATATGAGCCTTCGCTGAAGTACAAACAGAAGTAGCAGAGTGTGAAATGAGACCTCACGCAACGCATTGAGACAGAAGACGTTATACATTCTGGACACGTATTATTGCTTGGCAAAGACATTAGATATTATACTAAATCAAAAAGTATCGAGAGGATGAACTCGAGTTCAAAGAAGACCCAGAGAGGTTTAAAGACCTGGGTCAGGAATTGGACCGAAGTGGGATTTAGGTAAAGAGAACTCGAGTTCAGAGAAGAACCAGAGAGGTTTCAACACCTGAGTCAGGAATTAGACTGAAGTGATATTTGGGTAAAGAGAACTCGAGTTCAGAGAAGAACCAGAGAGATATGCCCAGGTCAGGAATTAGACCTGAGTTCAAATGGCGTGAAGATGGAAGATAGGGTATATCTAGTGCTCCTGCTGGCGGCCTCTGCCCGCCCAGCGCCTCCCTTCCCTTCGCTCCCCTTGCAATTGTGTGTTGGAGTTTCTTGGCGCATACGTCGAGTCGGTGAGACCGCCAACGTTGCCTGGCGCAGATCTAGACTCATACAAGGTGCCATAGGAGTGGCCATATGATTGACGAGGAGGGTAGTCAAACATTTGGAAATCCCTCTTTCTCATTTCGCTCTCCTGGGCGTCTAGATCGGCGAGAGCGGCGGCATCCATAGGATCCATCATTTCTCTTTCTTGAGCGTCCAGATCAGCGAGAGCGGCGGCATCCACAGAATCCACCGCCTGGGCAGCATGAGAGGGATAACGCGGGCTTCGGTGAGCACCCCACTGCTGGTAAGGTCGAGTGGAAAATGGCCGAGAGCCAGTGGGGAGTGGACGAGAGCCAGTGGCATGTGGATGAGAGGCAGATGCAGGTGGACGAGAGCCAGTGGTAGGCGGCTGATAGGCAGCGGTTGGTGCCCGCCGAATTGGTGTCATTTGCTCTCTAATGAGGCGTTCATCATGGAATCGCTTTTCGAGCGCTGTGCTGCGAGCCCGCTCGCGATCAGCTTTGGCCCCAGAATGCTGAGCATTTTCATGGATTTTGCGTGTGTATTCCCTTTCTTCATCTAGAAGACGGCGAAACTCAATCTCATCCTCCCTTCGCGCCATCTCCCCGTCCCTCCGCGCGGATTCAGACTCCTCAAGGGCATTTCGGAGCCTCTTGACTTCCCGGACCAGTTCGTCATTATCTGCTCCATGCTTCTGCCCAGTGCGGGATTGTTCGGTAGTGGAGCGAGATACCGGATCCGGCGCTAGGAAGGGTGATGGAGCTGGTGGTGGGAAGGCCGGAGTGAATGTGAATGGAGAGTCTTTCGGCTTGTTGTGGTGAGTGCGAGGCGTAGCAAATTTGCGCTGCACAGGCGCGGTTGGTGGCGGCCGAGGATAGGCATTTTGGAGGTCGATAGCAGCTTGTGTCCCTGCCAATGGTCCATGATCAGTCGCGCAGACATGTGCAAGGTAACCTGCCTCTACAAGTCTCGCTTGTTCAAGGGCTGACGGTCGCACCTGGAGGTACTCTGGGATCTTATCTGGAAACATGCCTAGCTTTTTATTGTATTGATTGACAGTTCCATAGACACTGGGACAAGTGACTCCAAGATGACTATTGGCGCCGCCGCAGCATCTGCATACGCGAGCGCATATACCATGCTTCAACCCAAAACAACGCTTGCAATGTGCGCCATTGGGGAACATGTTCATGGTATATGCTTGAGGCGGTGCACTCATTCGCTCCACCGCAAATTCGCAACCATCCACATAGGTGAGATTGGGTTGGCGCGGAGCAGTGCGACGAGTGCGGCCAGTGATAGCGGTTAAGGCGTCCGGGTCATTATAGCTGATGCGGGGGACGGCCGCGCTCGCATTGTCCATGTATTCTTCGATGTTATCATTGATGGGTTGGGAGCTGGTCGCCTCGGAGGCAACATTGCTGGGGTGATTGGATCCGTGGCTTCCGCTGGGGAAACCGCCCGAGTGGCCTTTTTCGACCTGTTCGTGATCCATGGTGTTGTGTGGAATGGTTGGATGAGGAGGGAAAAAAAAACTGCCTGCCTACGAGTATATTTACGGTTCGCGCCAAGATTTCATGCAGTCACGTGCAATGAAGCCGCATATCCACCGAAATATTGGAACACACATGACCGCGCACGTAAGCCCTCGCAGAAATAGAGTCTTAGTTGAGGCCTCTATGTGTGTAACAAGTGACAAGAAAAGAGCAGTTTACTGATAAATCAAGGACTACCTACGCAGAAGTTCCCCCGCAAGCAGAGACAATCAAATTGATGAAGATCCCTGACAAGAAAGTCCCGGAGTCTAAGAGAGAACAGTCTTAGAGTGTGAGAGAACCCAAGATAGAAAAGCCTTGGATAGATAGTGTGGGAGAAGCCTAAGACAGAAAAGTCTTAGGGAGATAGTTGGAATTGCCGTAAGCACTGGAGATATCTTAGGAGTGATTCTTGGAAGGGAGGCAACCTTGAAAAAGTCGAATGCCACGGGTGCAAGACATGGAAGATGTACGCTATCCAACATGCATCAGTCGCGCACGAGCCTCACTTTCGATAGACTCGATGTGATGTTTGAAAAGATCGCTCTCCGTAAGTCTCTTGCGATCTGAAGAGAGATAGCTGATAAGGGCTGAGGGCCGCTTTCCAAGTTCGACACGATATAGGATTATCGTATTAACATCGGATTTGCTATGTGGTGGTGTGTTGTCCCAGAGGAATTGTTCCGTTTCAGTAATGACGGTACCCCAGCTGTGGGTTGGACAAGGGATATATGGTATGAATTCACCCTCGACAATGTAGCAACCACAGTCCATAATAAGATCGTCTGCTGGCAATGACGTTAGAATATGTAGCATAGTTTCAAGGGGGTGCTGACTTACGCAGTTTATCTTCGGAACATGGGCCTGAGGAATGGATTTCATTCTCAGGGGCAGGCTCCGAGAGTTCAATTGATTCCAGCTGGGTTGCCAGTACAAAAGGCGAATCCGCTGCTTCTTCGTGGGCATCTTCGGTTGTTCTCATGTATGTAATTGGGGTGCGGGCTCGTACTGATTGATTCCCGGATGATGCAGTAGATGATTCTGCTGCATCTGCCGCAGTCGCAGCTGGGTCGGGCTCGTCCTCGTCAGAGCTCGAGAGCTCCACAATTCGAGGATTCGCTTCGGTGTAGCAATATGCAAAGGGGATGTGGCTTGTTCCCTCATCCTCATATCCATCTTCATCTTGAGACGTAGTGGTGTCGCGATCAGGCCGACTGAAAGCGGCATGTCCACGCGATCGATAGTCGTTGCCCCGTGTGGGCTGGGAGCGCCACCGATTTGCGCCTTCTTGGGGTGTTGCGCGCCGGTCCCAATAAGGTGGTGCATCGTACCGCTCATCCTCGTACTCAGAGGCAGGTCAGGACTGATGTTGTTGGTATGCATGGCGTGAAGGCGGTGGAGGCGGTGCAGGTTGGTGATGATGGGGCTACTCTAGAAAAGAAGGTTTGTTGTTCTCGCGGATAGTTTGAATCCGTGAGAGAAGGCCCTGATAGTTTTCGACGTGCTCTTCCAAGATATACACATCAGATGGGGAATATTCTCGTCTATGGCACTAGAAATCTAAGTGACAAAAGGCGGGATCAGGGAAAGACTGCCTAAACACGTATCTAGAGCTCAAAGCCTAGTGATAATAATGGTCCGAGGTGATCGCGCTGGAGTACTAGGATCGATGTACCTGGAGACGGTGTAGATCTATGAAAGATTGTTCCGATTGTTTTCGGTTGTTTTGCAAGTTGATCGACATTCGTGCAGGGCTGCCTATTCTATAGCACTACAATCCTTAAAACCCTTTATTCGGAGTCAGAATCCAGCAGTAGGGTAAAGAAAGTGTCCAAACACCTGTTCAGAGTTTGCCGTGCCGGGAGAGCCACCATAAATCTACCGAATCAAAAAGCGTGCAAAATGGCTGATTTGGCACTGCCAACACCATCCATCGTATTTCCTTTAGTTGAAGAATAGAGGTTGAAACATTTTCGTATCATGTGTGCTGTTCCTTATGGTGAATTCAGGCGTCCCGTTATAGGACCCATTTAGAACGTCAATGCGGTGCTGAGCTTAGACTGCTGACAAGGCATTTAAACGAGAATGCGGTGCTTATCCGAGTAATTCTGGACCAGCGGCCAGTGCAGAAGTCAGATAGAACTTTCCGATGATCTTCGGGGTGAGGCTGGGAGATGGTACGGAGATTGTCGAGGTATCTCCGGATATGTTGCACTGGTGCCAGGGGTATGCAATGATGTAGATGTGTGTTGAGTTCCGTAGATTCTTGTGTGTATTCGAGATCTATATCATGACTCCATTTCGTATGTCACCAGAAAAGATCAAAACTATGTCTAAATGAAAATCAAGAATTGACTAGCCCAACTGCATCTGAGCTATTCACCATACCGGATGCGCCAAACACGCAAGCACATCACCTCACCACCTTTCCATTATCAACTCCCTCATCCCCACACCACCCTAATCCCCTAACACCTCAACCTCAAACAAACACCCCGCCCCCCTCAACCTCTCCACCAACTCCTCCCCAAGCTTACTGGGCGTCACCATCCCCCCGCCCGCCCTCTCCCCCTCCCCCTTCTCCCTCCACCCAACCAACACGCCCGCCGCCTCCGCCACCAAAATCGCCGAAACATGCGCAACGGCCCCCTTCCATGCAAACCTGCCCTTGGCCTTGGTCTTCCCATCTTCACTCACGCCTACCGCATCGATCATCACGCTTTCTTTCTTCCCCATTTCGTGCCATGCAGGCCCGGAACCTGGCTCGTACGAGAGCGATCGTACGAGAAACCTAAAAGGCGGGAATGCGAGGAGCAGGATGACGAGTTTGAGAAGCATGTGTGTGAAAATAGCGACGGGGGCGTTGGGTGCGGGGGCTAGTTCTGTGTATGTGAAGTCTGCGCCGTAGATTTCAGGATGTAGAGCTGCGGAGCGGTTGACTATAGCCATGTTTGATATCCCCGGCAAATTCGTCGTCAGGATACCGAGATCCTCATGTTTCTGATATCCGATCGGACTTCTGTATGGCGTGGCGGGTCGCTGCGGACGAGGGACCATGCAGAATGGATCGGGCTTCCACATCCAGCCTATGCCGTAGCGCTGCACGACGTCGAGGACGGTGTGAGCGCTTCCACCGCCCATGCCGGCCATGTTCAGTTGTCCGCTTGCTACTATCTCTTTTGTACCACGGCCAGTGGTTTCTCTGATTTTGGAGGCGATGAGCCAGGCGAGGAGGTCGGGGGGCGAACTGGAATTGGACGCTGCGGGGATCATGATGGCACCGCTTTTCTTGGCCATTTCGTGGTAGCGGGGGATCATGGAGGCGATCCATGGGGTTTCGGTAGAGCTGAATGGGGTGTTAGTGCGTGCTAAATGTAGTTCAATTGCGGGGTAGGGTAATCGGCACGTAGAGGGAAAGAAGATTTCGGAGTTGGCGATTTTGAGAGGTGAAATATGGAGAGGGGGGAAATATGACAGATCTATACTTACAAATCAACATAGTGTGTCCCCTCACTCGCACATGCTTCTAGCACAGGCTCAGAGTATCGATTATACGGTCCGACGACATTCATAACCACCTTTGTTCTCTTTACTAGTGCATGTAAGTCCTCCCTATCAAGGCTGGACTGCAGAATCGTGGGAGGAGATCTGTCGGAGCGAATCGTTTGGAGATGTGCGGAAAGCTTGTGGAGACGGGAGAGAGAACGACCGGCTATTGCCCAGGAAAATGTGGACGGGAAATTCGATGTGATGTGCTCGGCGGTGATAGTGCCAGTGTAACCTGTTGCGCCGAGGATGATGATGTCGAAGTCTGGAGGGGGCATTATGGCAGTGGCAGGGTGCCAGGAGGCGGAAGGAGTGGTCTTCTGGAAGAGATGGTTGGATGGAAAGGTTTGGAAAGGGTTCAATTACTTTCAGACTGAGAAATCTAGATGCCCATTTTGAGGGATGAAGAGAAGTGATAGTGAAAAGACTTGTAAAGGAGTAGAGATAAAGGAAGATGGGATATGGGAGGCTATCGGAAACATCTTGTGGGAACTCAGAACCGTGATGTGGAGTTTGGATAGATTTTGTGGGTACGGTGCTTGGAAATGGGAGTGCTTGGAAATGAATTCAAAGCCTCCATGACGTGTAAGAAAGAGACAGAATTAGGAAGAACATGAGAACGTTAAGCAAATGCCAGTACAAAGGACGTTATCAATGTTTGAGACGTCTGAGCGCAAGGCTGGGCCGATTCGGAGTTCCGGGTTGCAATGCCAAGGCTCGCGGATTGCCCAGTCGAGGTGGCAGTAGACAAGAATAGATGTTTCAATCACGACTTCTCGCGTCGTGCAGGTGTTGTTGACAGACCACGTCATTGTGACGCGTAGGGTGGTGCAGTTAATGCAATGCACACCTCCTAGTCAACGAAAACTGGAATCCCCACCTCGAAAATTGGCTCTCGTTCCGTAGCATTCACTAGGTATCTACCGTAAGTAACTCTACCACCACTCCACGCAGGGGTGGACCGTAGTACCTATAGAAAAGAATAGCACCCCCAGTTCATCTGCATCTTCTAACCAAATTTCTGTCCGGCGTTCAAGTGCGGTGCCCGCTTGGATAGCGGAAAATTCACGCATCATATATGGCGAGTCTTTCCATTGTGCTAACCAGCGGCTGTACAACTGTTCCCACTTTGCTCGTGTAGGGGCCTGCCAGAGGAACTTTGGGGCGGGTGCAGGGAGAAATCCGAGTTGGCGGCATTCGAAGGACGGTAGGCAGTGATAGACACTATAAGACCAGTGGAGGAGATAAAGTGAGAACACAGCACGCCGTTTAGCGGTGATATGAATCCAAGATTCCCATGATGGACGTTCGTTGTCTCGCTCCTCTGTGAGCATGAGCCCTGTTCGGGCGACGAATGAAACGAGTTTTTGAAGACAGTTGAACAGGTGTGGATCAACTATCGATACGGAAATTTGGTCCCCGGCGGGGAACATGATAATGATGGTGTACATGACAAGAGATTGAAGGGCAGCCAACAAGTTTCTTTCGTCCATTGATCGGTACTAATCATGTGTTAAACATTGGTCCTTCATGACTTGCGTGGAAGGCCTGCCATACTTGCTCAAATAAAACTCTCATTTCTTGTATCACGGTCTGACGAACGACGTCCGAAGTCCCTCCACTTTGTCCAGTCCACATCTTTGCTATGGTGATACAGTTTGCTATAGGCTGTAGTCTCGTATCTAGATCGGTGTGGCTAAAGTGTAACATTGGGGGCGTTTGAAATTCCTTCGCTAGCATCTTCGGCCATGTCTTCATCACCCGCAAAAGCGTTTCCATACTGTGTCGAACAAGAGGCGGTGTCGTCTGGGAAGGGTTTGGGCTCCATAGCATCCAGTCATCAGATGCATAGTCCGTTCTAGAGGGTGGCGCGGTGAGAGTTGTGCTGTAGTCGATATCGAGCTGAGCGCTGGATGCAAGAAGACCAGCTTCAGGCCCAGAGAATGACCAAGGGAATGCTTCAATTGGATTCTTATCGAGAAGGAGATTGTATACTGGAGCAATTGATGTCTCTGAAGATGACATGAATCCGAACGACGCAAAGGGCGAGTTTGCATTCATGTCCAAATCGGTGCTGTTTCACACATGTCAACCCTCTAAACTCTCCAATGCAACCAAATCCCAGGTATTTCGTCGAACAAAAAGGGTGAAAATGTAACTGACCTCAAAAGCCCTTGCGGCGCCTCGGCGAATGAGATTGCGGGGACATCCGTGACAGACGAAACTTCGCACGACGCATTATATTCGTCACTGCTGCAAGCCTCTTCGTTCTCTGAAGATGGGCTCGTGGACCGAGTTCCCCTAGTCATGGGGACGATGTAATCGCACTCTGTACAGCGACTCTCGCATCTTGTGCATTTTGGGCGCTTCAAGTCGCACCGCGTTTTTGAACTTGTACATTGACGGCACGCCTTCTGGCGCAAGCTTGGCGCTGGGCCTGGCGTACACCTTCTTGAGTGTCGGACCAAAGATGACTCTACAATGGTTAGCGATGTCGGCATACTCAATGCAGGTGATGGTGTTCGGACTTTGGGTGAATGTCTTCTTGCAGATGCGACATAACAGACGAGTGTCCATCTCTGCTGTGTACTCCGAATGTTTCCCAGGGCTTGTAAGGTTGCTACCAAACTCAAATATTCTCGGGACTCCGACCTTATAATGTACACAACACTCAAATAATTTCGATAGGAACGCTCAAGTGCAGCCAGAGACTGGAAATAGAATAACAGGAATCGCCTACCGGTCAAGCCATAAGCGCGTACTTCTCAAGACATTATGTACAAGGGGCATATGGTGAACAGTTGCCTGTTGGGCAGGGGAGAATTGTCATCGCGCTCTCAGCTCAAAGGTTGAGGCTTCAAGGTGGAACAGAACCCCCTCGCCGGCCGCTGACACACACCCGCCTAAACCGCTTGCGTCCTAGGGTGGCGAGGCTCTTTTAACCTCATGCTCGATGAGCCTCTTTTAACATCACGGTTGCTCCTAACTCCAGCCTATGGTTCAAAGCTCAAGACGCATAGCTCGGTCGAATTCGACGGATGAAAAGCCATGCCTAAGCGGCTGTGTTGTAGCAGGTTTAGGTAAGCCCCGAGCTGCTTTCAGTACACAAGAACTTCCCAAAGCGTGAACTGCACTCGGAACTCCGAAGACCTGCTGAATAATCCCTCCACCTGCACCCACTCCACTGGTGCCTTGAGTGTTTCGTCGCTCATATGTAGACCCATTTCTTGAAGAAGGCCTTCTATTTGCATCAGCCTTAAACCTTGTTTTGACTTCACATCTTCGTTTAGCTTTGCCTCTTCCAGATCATGACAATCAATCACTTCTTCATGTATGTTGCGGCACACCGGATGCCGATAATGCGGGCCTTCTATGCCGATGCATTAAAGCCTCTTGGCTATTCGGAATTAATTCCAGTCCCCGGAGGCCAGCTCTATGGATTTGGCTCGGATTATCCTTACCTTTGGTTACAAGCCCTACCGGAGGGCCAGACCGCCAATCCTATTCATGTTGCGATCGATGCCCCCAGTATGTTTTTCCGACCCCAATGTTTCTGAATGACTCGACTGACGCCAGCAGACAACGAAGCTGTAGACGAGTTTCACTCGACTGGATTGTAGGTGGCGGTGCATGAGCGGAAGGGGAATGTTCACTGATTTGGAACTTTTAGGAAAATGGGGGGAACAGACAACGGCAAGCCTGGTATCCGAGAGAGAATGAGCAGGCAGCCCTACTATGCGGCCTTTGTAATCGATCCAGAAGGCAACAATCTCGAAGCAGTGTGTGTGCAGAAGTAAATGGCCAATGGTGTTGCGGGAGGGTGAGCATGGGTTGGCCAGCGTTTGATAGACAACCAAGAGATGCATGTTGGAATGCAGGTTAGCTTTGTCTGAAGTAGATACAACTATGTGTTGTCTAGATAATCGTGTCAGACAGCCTTCTTGACGGTTATTATCTAGCCCTATGTCAATGCCATGCAGAAACTGACAAAGCGTCAATGGGGTGAAGGGGGTGAAGCTTCGTTCGCTGCGATATTTGCGAAGAGCGAGGTCGGATAGAGGTCCCCGAGACATCACGAAACGATCACTTGGACATCACCAATAGCCTCAGCTTATCTCAGGGCTGACACCGGTGGCAGCGAAGGCGACAAACGAATCTCCCCCAATCATCATCTTTTTTTTGTCGATCTGCATGTGTCAAGAGAGGTACACATAAAAATACAAATATCCAATGTTCAACGCACAAGCCAAACAATCATTAATAGATCTTGCCCTAGCACTGGGATTAGACTAAAGTGCGATTGGGTGGATGAAGTTTGTGTTTTCCGAAAGGGTTAAAGGCTTTTGAGTCCAGAGCCCAGACAACGCCAATGTGTAGTTACGACAGCACTAACCAAATGTACACAATGCTATATACTAGAAGTGGTTATCATGCTCTCTTTCGGTACCTTTCATTGTGAACAGCTGAAGACTATCTTCAGGTGTCTCAATCTCTGCAACAATTTCTTTTGCAGCATTGGCCTTACGACCTCTCGCCTTGGAAACATACCCATTTTCCGTAATAATCATTTACCGTGCACAATCTATCTCGCGTACTACAAAGCTAGATTTCGCGTTGTCGCTCTCTTTAGTCATTGCAGCGCCCCTCTGTCCATTATCCTTTATCATCTTTACGCGTTATAATGTTTAGATCTGGAATCTGCTAACAGCAACTTAGGGGAATCATCTCCGGGCTTCACATCTCCACCACAACCTCCCACTTTGCAGGATTAAGAGATGAGTGTTAGTTTTCTACGAGTGAATAACGAAGATAAAGGAGTGCGAACTAAATCCGCTATCGGATTCTCGTCGGCTTCGTATCCCATACTTTTCGCAAACACGATATCTGATTCCATGGCAAGCTCTCACCAGGTAGGGAACTCCGCATGCCTGACCAGACGGAATTTCCCTAGCCCTTGTTGTTCCCAGACTGTAAGCCTTTGGGACGGATCCGCGATACAAATAGAATCTGAAGTGAAAAACGAGCCATCGAAACGGAGGAATCTCAGATGCAGAAAGGGAATAGAGAGAATGGTGTTTGGTAGGAGGACATGAAATATATAGGATGTAGAAGTCCAATTATGCTTTCCCGGTCTGGCTTCGTCGCCCACAACGTGTCGGAGGTTAGGGCTTGAAAACTAACTTGGGCCATGTTTCGCAAGAGCAACAAATCTTGCGGGTCAAATGCGAGCAGCAAGAAGGCTTCTCCAGCGTATCCCACATTCACTTCATCCAAACACCAAACCACCAACGATCAAGGAAAGAACCAATGACACGCAAATCTAAACCCAAACGCCCATCTTGCTCAGCTCCCTCCAAACCCCGCAATCCAAAACTCAAATCATTCCTATGTTTCCCCGCCTTACCAAGGGAGTCACGCAACAGGGTCTGGTATTTTGCCTTTCTCGCATGTGAATCGGATCCCCCCGCTGTCATCACCATCTCCCGCCGAGCAGTACCACCTGCCTTCCCGCAGGTATGCGAATATTTAGATCCCATATCGATGAACCCACACATCACTTCACTCTTCTACGCGAGCTGGGGATCTCGCGAAGAGACCCTCCACAACAACAGCGGTTTCCTATTCCACGCATCAACAATATTCGAAGTCAATCCACGAATCCCTGTCCGTCTGTGTAGTCTCGGAGGCCTCCCCGAGCCATTCCTAGTGCATCCCGACTGAGCCTTCTCCATAATGTCCAGCCTTGAAAGCAAATTCGGAATCCCTATTTTCTAGGCCAAACATGTCCACTGCCTCACCTCCGGCTACAGTAGATTCGAACGAGGCTTTGTTTTCAAGGCGGCTGAAACGGGTATCTGGACCCACGATCCCTTCCCTTTTCCACCATCTCTCGCCTGTGAAGTATTGCGCGAGAAGCGCGGAGTAAAGTATTTAAGGGACCGGCTCAACGAGGGTTCCACGGTGGCGTATTTGACTTAGGGGTTTTATACGGACTGGGATACCCTCGCACATGCTCAGTGGCTGCGGGTTTCTTTGGAAAAGGGCGCTGTGTGTAAGGACTGTTGAGTGCTTCCAACTTCTAACTGGGGATAATCTCAGGTGGAAGGATCCTAGGGATTCAAAGGACCAACATTTGATGTCAAAGCTTTGAGAACCTGCTCTCTGTCATGGAATGCAAGGATGATTTTGTTGCTGAAATCTCGATCGATGCAGTGTCTGGTGATCCGTGGATGCAAAAAGACCGCCTCTCGCGGGATGTACCACGAACCCCAAACATGAGTTCAGCCAGACCATTTCCAGTCTTCCTACCGAAGCCTTCAGAGTATAGCAGTAACTGGAGGGTTGCAAACCGATCGTCTAAACGCATATCCCTCGTCCATAGCACCACGAGCGAACGCCCTGAAAATTCGAGTCATGGTTTAACCTTGCACCTACGCAATGTCCCGCGACCATCTCTGCATCAGCACTCCGCTCCAACCCGATCTTACCACGGTCTGGGAGTCTCATTCCTGACAGCATTAACACCACTACACGATTTCACCCATCACCGAAATCCCACACCATCTTCCCCCAGTCTCGCCCTCCAATCCCGAAGCTTGCCATGCCAGGCACGAACAGTAATCCAACCTCTCGCCGCTCCCACTCCACCCAAGCCCCGACCCTCTTCCCTGCTTATCAAACTTTCCCCTCGCAACCGAACCGACCCCAAATCTCGATTCGGAATCGTAAGATGCGCACCATCATACACATCGGAACCCTGCCTTGAAGCTAGACAAAGACCCTTCCGGATCCCCCACCATCATCCACAACTCCCCTCCCCTCTTCTTCCCTCTCCCCCTCCCTCTTTCCATTCCCTCTCCCCCTCTCTCCCTCTTACCACCCATCGCCATCCCATCCCCATACCAATCCCCCACAAACGTTAACCACCGCCAAAAACCCACCCAACGCCCAACCACGCACTAGTCCCAAACCTACCCCCTAGCCCAAACGGCGGACCCACGCTCCGCCGCCGCAAACGCTCCACCTCGCCAAATGCTTTTTTTTTTCTCTCACAGGACGTAGGATGTTAGGCGAACCGAACACCGCAAACGAAACGCACAGAAGGTCGTCAAATTCGTTTCGTAAATATGCTTCTAACGGGAGTGTGCGAGACGAGATGAGACGAGATGGGACGGGATGATGAATCATCTGCATGGGGAGTTATTTACTTGCTCTGCTCTGCTGGAGTTGGGGCTGGGCGTGTATTGCTGGTTTGTTGCACTTTTCTTCTACTTGTTATGGAATCTTTACGGGAAGCTGGAAAGAGAAGTTGGGAACATGACCACGCAGGCATCAACAAATGTCAAAACGCATCACACCAAACATTCCAATCGATCCCTCGTGAGAAGTCCCCGTTCCGCCGGACCCAGAGTTTCGTCAGCATTCGAATCGAATCGTCACCTCTCGCATCAATCTGCACGAGCCTCTATCTTCTCAATCAACCTCATGAGAAGTTCCCTTTCCACCTGTCCCAGAGCTTTATTAGCAATCGAATCATCACTTCTCGCCTCAACATCACCGTCTCGTCATGGAAGCAGACCTTGCAAATAGTCTTCGTTGAATGGCTAGCTAAACCACACATGCAGAATCTCCATCCCATCTAGGAAGAACGAGCCTAAGATTGACAACAGTTTAGCATCCTTCATCAACCTCCAGATTCCACAATCCATCGATCGACACAACACTCAACTCACCCGTTCAAATCCCTACACCCACCAACCAGAACCTATCCAGATTCCGAACAAAGCAGCCAGCCAGCCACATCTCCCGAAGACAAGTCTTTGAATTAAAGAATTAGACATCCACCCATCCATCCGTCTTCCACGGTAATAACGGCCTCCCGATAACGATTAAATATATCCTTGTCCTCATCGAAATCGGTCATATCCTCGTATCCGTGAGAAGAAAAAACAGAAACAACATGGCCATTCGCAGAACCCCCGATTCGCCCATCGTTAGAAACCCCGCCGATGATTGATGGAGCGGTTGTCATAAACGTGTCGTCGTTACCGAAAAAGTGGTGATCCATGAAGAAGAAGAAAGAAAGGAAAAGAGGCGCCGCAGCACCTGGATTAGAGAAGAGAAAATAAGAAATGAAAATGGAGAGACATGATGGATCGTACGACATGTAGGCCCGCAGTTGGTACGGATTGGAATATACATCCGAGAGGCTGGCGGTCGGAGATAAAGACGGCGAGCAGAGAAGGTAGGTGGGTCAGGGTTGTCGCCCTTGACCCGAGACGGTCTTCAGATCGAGCATTCGATGCTTCGTATTACCGTCTTCCACCCAATCTGCCTTTCCAGCCGCTACAGTCGTCCATTAGGAAGAGACAATAGGGGGTATTCCGACAGTACAGTGTCTCGTACCCAACGAAGGAGAAAACAAGTCGGCCATTGATGCAAAGTATAGGCCCGAAGAGAATAGAAACAGGTGTCCAGATGGCCGACGGGCGTGAAGTATGAACAAAGGAAATTGCTTTTGATATGCAGATAACAACCAGACTATATAGTCGGGATAAGATGCAGGAGGTGGAGGCTCCGAGGCCCATGCTCACAACGCCGATGATGCAACCAGGCAACTATGCACAATATGCCGCTTCGCTGAACAGAAATGGGCAATCGCCTATGGACGAGACAAGTTGTAAGGATCGTTTGGCGTACCCGCGAGGCGCTGCTCGAAGGACGCTGGCTGCTCAAATGCGTGCGAGGCGGTCGTTCGCGGGAATGTGTTGTTGGCCCGGTAAGAGAAGGGCGAGCCGAGACGAACGGTGGCGTATCCGTCCTGGACAGCAGACTGCGGCGTGGGTTGCTGCTGCTGCTGCTGCTGCGTGTCTGCTTGGCCGTCTGTATCCTGCAGGCGCGAGGTGAGGCTGGCAAACGGATTGGGCAGGGGCGACCCGATGGGCGAGATGGGCAGGCGCCGCGCACCTTCCATCATGTCTCCCAGAGAGAAGCCGCGAGAGCGGACCCTGCGATGGCTCGATTCGGCAGGCGCGCCAAACAACTGGTCCACGAAGCTGTTGCCCCGCACTCGTGCTTCGTCCTCGAGGTTGTGGAGAGCACGGCGCTTGAAGGGCCGGGATATTGGGCGAGGTGCGTGGAGCTGCAGGGGGGAACCTAGGCGGCGAGGCTGCGCTGACGCTGCATGCCACGTCTGCGAGCTCGCCTGGCTGTAGCTCTGGTCGGTCATCTGCGACATTGCGGCAAAGGACGATCCCACCATGTTTCCGATCCCCAACCCGATATGGAGCGACTGAGACTTTTGGTGCGCAGAGACCCGTGCATTCGACCAAGTGTTCTTAGCGGGCTGAGGCGTTGCGTCACTCGCCAGCTGCGCCAGTGGGTTTCCAAACTGCATCGACGCAGCGGTGCTGGTCGCGAGAGACACATTCAAATCGCGGGTCGTGAAGCTCAAGCCGTTCGCGGCAAAAGGGGAAGAAAGGACCTGCGCAGCCGGTGCGTCTGGGGGAGACGATTGGAAGGGCGAGGGCGAGCGGTTATTGACCAAGCGCTGATAGTGGGCAGAAAGAGACGGTTTGAGTTTGGCCAGCTCACGCAGGCGTTTGCGAGCTTGCTTCTCAGAGGGGAAACGCAGATACGGCTTGTTGGACCCCGGGACAGGCGTGCTGCTGCCGCTCTTGGACGGCTTGATCGTGTCTGGCGTGCCGCTTCGAGGCGTGTCCTGGGCGAACGGACGGCCGACGGTGAAAGCAGACGCAGTACGGGGACCCTTCCATGTCTTGCGGGCCATTCGCGCAACACGGTGACAGACGCCGTTCGGCGGGACCGTGCTAGGCAGGGCCTTGAAAGGCGTGACCGTCGGATCCTGCAGGTACTTCATGTACGTGAACCAGAGGTGGTGGTCCATCTCTTCGGTGAAGGCGGCTCTGAGCTTCAGCTTCTTGGCTGGGCGGGACTGCTGCGAAGCCAGCGGGGACGTGAATTCATGATACTGGAAATACGGGTTCGAAAACGAGAACGGGTCGCACATGTCCTCGTCGGGAGACGTGCAGCTCCCGCCCAACGAGGGGAAGGATTCGAAGCTGCCTCGGGATGAAATCGACGAGTCGGAGAAGCCGGACGACGACTGGGGCCGACTGGACGACTCGCTCTGCGTGGCAGGGTACCACGGCTGCTGGCCATCGTACCCTCCGAGGGATCGCATCTGGGACACGGGCGTCTTGGGCGGGGACAGGCCGCGCTGGAGGCTGATGCCCGGCGAGAGGTACTCGTTGTCGAAGGCAGTCATAGGGGGGAGGTCCATGGCCGCGTCGGAGTGGAGCTCAGGGGCCTCGATGGTCGGCAACGGCATGTCATAGGGGTCGTGGTCCATGATATGGGGAACGGCATAGCTTGTGCGGCGACGGCGGACCTTGAGAACCTGCCGCGGAGGTGGAGGTGGCTGCAGGTCTTCGGGCTGCATGTCTGGCTCGGGCGTGCGCGGCGCCTGGCCGTCCTGGTAGTGGAAGGTGAAATTTCGGGGGAGGGTGATGGAGAGGTGAGGGCGATCGGCTTCCATGGTCGCGTCGGGTGCGTGTGAAATTGCTGATATAGGGGAGCGGTCCATTGTGCCTTGAGGTCCAAATTGTGACGTCGCAAGGGTGCGAGCAACCACTCTCCAGGCCACTGCAAGGACCAAAGGTGCAATTGACGGCGGTGGGTGGGCGCCGAATATGCAGGGCGGATGCTGCGAGAGCTGGCGGGTGCGAGCAGTCGTTTGGGAGCCGCGAACGCGACAGTGCGGCTGCACAGAGGTTACACGGGCGATCAGGGATGTTCGCACGTTCGCTCGAGTCGTCGGCGGGCGGTGCGCGCAACGCTGTGCCGGTGTTGCGGGTGCGCAGGTGTCGCAGCGGCGATCGCAGTGCGAGTGCGCGCGACGGGCAGATGGTGCGCGACAGCGAGGTCGTCGAAGGCGACGGCGACGGGCGGCGTTCGGTATCGCAATGTCGGGGGCGCTCGAGGGAGCAGCGACGCGCGCGTCGAGCCCGGGACGTCAAGGCGTGGACGTCGGGCGTGGACGTCGCTGTTTCGCAGCGACAGCGGGCAGAAGCGACCGAAGGCTTCGGGGCTCGTCTCAGGCGCGGCAGTCCATGGGCGACCGAGGCAGGGCGGGGGCAGAGCTCGAGGACGCAAGGAGCGCGATCGTGAAGACTGCAGTCGGCGCGGGCTTCAGGTCATGGCGGGGCGCGCTGGGGGAGGGTGAGGGCGGCGGCGAGCGAGTGCAGGGCGGGTGCGGTGGTGAAATGAGGTGGAGGTGGTGAAGGTGGTGAACCAGGTGGATTCTCGCGGGCGGGCCACCCGTGGACGGCGCTTGGGCCGCCCGATTGGCGATAGCGTGGAAAAGCACCTCACGGCGCTCGCAGCTCGTCCACTCGCCGGGCCTCTGCACGCCAATGCCTCGACCCCTTCTGTGCCAGCCGGTCCCCTCTGCGCCCGCACACCCACGCGCCGCCTTGCACGGCCTGCAGCGTCTCGCAGCGTCTTGCAGCGTCTTGCAGCGTCGCCAGCAGCGGCCCCTCAGATGCGCTCCCAATCAGCACGTGAGTCGCCCCAGGTAACGGCGGCGAAAAGGCGCTGCTCACGGTGCTGCTCACGGCGCTGCTCACGGCGCTGCTCACGGCTCTGCGCACCCTCAGACGCGTCGCACGCGTGCTAGTCGTGTCGCGTTGGCTTGGCGCTGCCTGATTCGCACCGCCGGAACACGCAGCCCCTGCATCGTGTGCTGCACGAACACTTGTCAGGACCACAGTCTCCATGACCCATCCTGGGCCATCTTGGGCCATCCTGGGCCATCCTGGGCCGCCCACGCCCGCCCGTCTGCCATATGCGAGCCTCCATATGCGCGCCTCCATCGGCGGGTTGAGGGCGGGGTCTGCGTGTTCATGGTTTGTGTCGTCGGCCTCATGCTCCATCCTTCTTCTGCTGCTCCACCGTCTGGCCTGGCCTCCCCCACCCCGGATCCACCTCAGCTGCTGCACCGTGTGGGAGAACGAGCAGCAGCCGTGCACGGCGAGCTCGACTTGGCCCCGAGGAGCGACAATTGGTGCTCCGTTGCAGGTCGAACACGCGATACGAAACACCCAGGTATGCCGCCGTCATTCGCTCCCACGTCGACACTACAACAAAACTACTGCAGTGCTGCTCCTCTACTGCAGAATGGCAGGCGTTGACGTCTCCGTTGCGTTTCTCTACCCGCTGCTGCCGGCATCCCAGCAGGGTCCAGCAGGGTCCAGCAGTCTGTATCAGTGTCCATCTCCAAATGTCCGTCGAGATTGCAACGTCCCGATATCTTCCCTGCACCTCAGAAAAGACGTTGAATCCCACGCTTGGCCAGGCCTGGGGCCGCCTCTGAGCCTGCAGCTCATCACAAACCAATATTTCCTTTTCCCGAGCGCACCGCCCAAAATGGTAATGTGATGGGACTAATGCGGACTACAGAACCTTGATTGGGCCGATTTTTCAATTTGCAGAACACTCGAAGCACACTTCGCCCCTTCCGTGCGCAGGTCAGCGTAAAGGCTGTGGGGTGTAGGGTATATGGCATCCGATCAAATGGTGAGCTGATGGAATCATCATCAACCTCACTTCCATGGCCATCGAGTCTTCCGGTTGGCCCTTTTCATTCAATGGGAATTGCAGTTCCCTTGCTTTCAATAATGCTACGCGAAGGCAGCCGACAATAAAGAAAAAGGTTTGGAGTCCAGCCAGTGAACGTTGAAAGCAAGACGCGGCAAGGTCGATGCTCGTGCTTGGCAGTGGAGTTGATGTACCACATGTCCGTTCGGGGTCTGCTAATGGCGACAGCTGACCAGGGTCGATCAAGGGCCCCGCATATTGGCCCTCCTTCGACGTCTGTTCTGCGGAGAATCGAAGTCCCGCCCCTGTAGATGGCTGCCGACGTGGGCATGCGGCGAGGTGAGTTGGTCCAACAGCATGCTTTGGACTTGTCGTCACAACATTCATCTGCATCACAACAACTCGCGGGATTGTGTCCACACCAAATGACATTTGAATTGGTATATGCGAGAAATCAAATCATAATACGAAGAAGATACTCCTAGCCAGCGGCCCCCGCAGTGACTATACAATACAATCCATTTCAGGAAGTTCTGTCACCTTTTCCGATACTCCATATACATGTTTTTCATCATGATTGCCGTGCCTTGTTTTTGCAGCTCCTAGAATCCGAGGAGGGCATTGAAGACATCGGCAGCGTCTTGACCTTTCAGGCCGTCAACCGCAGCCGCAGCCGCATCGCAAATGTCCACAGCGTCGGCATCAGCCTTGCACTTGTTGACGAGCTGATCGCAGATGAAGCTAGAAATGACCTTGATGTTGAGAGCCGAGCCGTGAGGGAAATCGGTCAAGTCATTGGCCTCAAAGGCATCTTCTTGGCGGCCATCTGAAGGGATTCCGAAGACAATGGTCGGGTCTGCACAGTCACCGAACTCGCCAGCCACGGCCGCAGCAGGGGCAGCAGTAGCTTTGGCAACGGCAGCAGCAGTGGTCGCAGCTGGGATGGCAGCGCAATCAAGAACGGCGGTAGCGCTTGCGGCCGGGGCAGCAACCTCTTCCGCAGCAGCAGCGATCTCCTCTGCGCTGAGGTCGTCGACCCTAAGGCCGAGAGTATTGATGCAGCCGGCCAAGTCGGTTGCATCATCACAGGTGTTGCCCGCACCAGTGGGATCCCCAATCTCGCCCGGGGCAAAGGTAGATGCCTCGTTAGCGAGCGCTGGGTCCCCACCCACAGCCACAATCTGCTTCACGAGTTCAAGAGCAATAGCCTTGTTCAACGCAGCAGCTCCATCGGCTGCGGGGTCCTGGTGCTGGGTGATGGCGGCAATCTCCGGGTTGACAGCCACGAGGGACTCGCACAGTACGGATTCCAAGCCGACTGAACCAGTGTTGCGCTCAAGAGCTCGGTAGAGAAGAGCGGCCACCTGGCCATCAACATCGCCAGCTTCCTTTGCATTGGTGAAGGCAATGTCGGCAGTGGCTTGCTGGAGACAATCTTTGTTGGTTAGTATCGTCGTCGTTTTGCCATCAACAGTGGAAGAACTCACCAGCATCCTCAATGTCACCAGCGCCCTGGATGGCAGCAGCGGCACCCAAAAGACCAAACACTGCGGCTTGGATGCCGTCGGGGTTGTTCAAGCCCAAGAGCTGATCGATGATTGTGAGAACATTCTCATGGGCATGCTCCTGGGGAACTTCGCGCTTGACCCTCATCATGGCCGGGCGAGCAATCGCAGCACCAATGAGGGGAAGAGCGAGGAGAATCTGTTGCTTCATCTTGATGGATATCGAACGTCGATTCGTTTAAAAGAGTGTCGTTAAAAAAGTTAATGCTGACAGTAATACAGGGTATAAAGGACCGGCCGAATCGATTCTCCAGAGAACGATAGAAGTGAACAGTGAAGAAGCACGAAAGAATGAAGGACGACGACGTTAACGAAAGACTTTGTAAACGGCAGAATGAACAGAAAGGATACAAAGCATCACAGCCGGGACGCATTGCATTTATACATGGCCATTGTGGTTCGCATGCGCTATGCTCCTGGCAGCTTGACAGCTGTAGCCGTGATTCAAGGTGGAGAACCAGGCTGCCAAACATGACCTTGCTGCATTATGGGCGCCTCCTGGAATTGAGGTGTCGACACCACTACGTGATCGCCGTTGGTGAGCGTGTTTGGAGGCATCCTTAGAAAGACGTCGTATGGGGAGCTTGACTGCCTTGGGAGCGGAGAGGATGCAGGAATGCTTCTGATTGGTGGGAACATGCCGAACCGAGAATCGGGTGCTGAAACCCTGCCGAAGGCTTCGACACAACGTCAAGACGGGATGCGCTTCAGATGGCTGAAGCGGCTGCCAATGATGTGAGAATGGGCTCCTTGCTAACTGCTTCGCTGCTAGGGCATTGAGGCTTGACTGGGAGAGTCTTGGCGCTATGGACGGCCCGCCTATGAAGACCTCCTGTTGATTCGGGAACGAGAACACACGGCTGGCAAGCCTGGATCTCGCGAATTCGAGAAGTTGACTGCAACGAAGAAACCTGGCAGACCGAATCCTCACAGCACATCTTCTTACGGAGTTCGTCCACAATTGAACCCATGTGGAATGGTCTCCAAGGCATCAAAGTCCTGCGGAGTTGCTCCCTTCCAGCATGAATTCGTACGCGCGCATTGCATACATCCAACTCTTCCTATTCCAACCACCACTCGCAATCCACCTGCCTCGTTTGAGGTTTAATTACCCGTAATGCCTGGAACAGTGGAAGGCGTTCCCTCGATTCAGCCATGCCGCTGCACAGGACTGGGAAAGGGGCGAACGCCACTTTGTGGGGTAAGTTCTCTCCCAGGATTTGGACAGCATGAGGTCGTCAGTCGTTGATATCAAGATATTAATCATGGTCGGTCGTGCATCAGCTGAGGAAATGGAGGAGATGTAAGATATGACTGCAAGATCCCCCACCTCTAGATTATTCCAGACTACTAGACAGCTGTCACTCAAACTCAAAACCGAGATCGGACCTCCATACATTTCACCTTCTCAGCCTGAGGTTCATACGGAGATCGCGTTGCTATTCCGGGTCGACACGTCCGTCACATTCGGGTAACTGGATCCCGATGAACGAGATGCAAAGCTACGTGATCCATCCATACAATCCCTCCTCCATAACAGCCTTGTCCATCCATAATACCGACATTAAGGAAGGTTCTGACGTTCCTCCATCTTTCCTGCATATTTCCTTTCGCGGCTAGCACTTCTCGCACAGACCAATATTACCCGCTCGTATACCCGGCGACAAGCTCTAACACTACATGTCGCAGACTGTTAGGAACGGCACGTGAACTCGAACATCGCTCCCTCCCGCTGCACATGATCAGTGACAGTGGGACCAGAAGAGTTTGGCCTCTCAGCGTCAGGAACACCCCCTGGTTTGACATCTGCCCGGGGAATGTGGGCGGCACAGGCGGGTCTTTTGTCTCTTGTACTCAGGATGAGCCCGTTACCGTGGACTCTTCATGTCTTTTGCATCACCATACGATCTTTGACCACCTCTTAGCATTATAATTGTAATGAAATAGTTTGGCTTCGAGAAGACTCCCTCGCTCGACTCGAACATTCATCCGACAGCCTCACATACATTAATCGACGCAAGCCTTGCTGTTGCAGCATCCGCTCTTCACCAAGTCACTCATTTTCTTCGAAACGCAGCAGCATTTTACCGGAGCATCGACGAACAAGAGCGAGCAGCATTGCCCACGTAATACGCGTACAGTCCTCTATCATACAAGTTATTCCTAATCCGGCACGGCGATACAAGATGGCCAAGGCAAAGACACTCACTATATCTGGGCCCTTCGACGCGCGCCATGTCAGCGGAGCAAACATTCCTGGCGTCACCATGCCCATACGAGACTTCACCTTCGAGCCCGACTCGGACGACGAGAAGGAGAACCAGAAACCACGCGACGTCGAAGCGCCCAAGCGCTCCAACACCTTCTCGCAGAGTCTAAGGCAGCCGAGTCTGCGACTGCGATCTTCCATCTCGAGACTACGGTCACGATCGAGTTCGATTTCGAGAAGTGCTTCGAGAGACGGATTGAGAGATGGTGCGGGAGAAGGGTCGGAGAAGGCATCAGCACACCAGCGCATGCACTCTTCCCACCGGGCCAATACCCATTCTGCACTCCCGCCGCCACCGCCTCCCCCTCCACCGCATGACCATTCCCCTCTACGCTCTACCTCGCGCTCTATATCGCACTCCAACCTGCGCTCCGCTTTCCGCTCCAACTCCCCACTCAAGACCTCCCAATCCCTCTCCCAACCCCAATCAAACGTCATCAATAGACCCAAACGCGCAGACTCGGGCACCGCAATCGACTTCTCGGATACCCCGGCTGAGGAACGGCCGCTGGGCTTCAAGGAGATTCTGAAGGTGGAGAGCTTTGAGGAGAGGATGGCGTTGTATAAGCGGACGAGGGAGTATTGGGCGACGGCGGATCATGGGTTGGGGGAGTGGGTTGGGAGGGTGGGGAATGCGAGGGGGGTGGTGTAATGGATTCCGCGGGATGGACTTTGCGCTGAGTATGGGGTGCAGGGGTTGGTGGAGGGGAAGGGGAGGACAGGGCAGGGCGTTGAAGTTCTGTGCAGGTTTCAACTACCACTGCAGGTGTAATTGTTGGTCCGACGATGTGATACCCGCGCCGGACGCATGCTTTTTATCTGTATAGTATGTAGGAGGTGATGTTTCTTTCTTGGGTGTATATCACATGGGGAGGGGATTGGAGGGGTATAGGTCTTGTAATTGGGGTCCATATTTTTGTATATTAGGTTTTATTTAGTGCTGGATAAGAAGATTGTATGGAACTGGTTCTTTGAGTTTGGAATTGAAGGGAGTTGTGACGTATGGTCTTTGTGGTGGGATAAAGGGGCCCCAGGCACAGAGAATGACGAGGCCACTTGAGGGGGTTGTAAATGTTATTTCATTGTTAACCATAATGGGCTGGATGGTAGAGGTTGACTAGATTGTCAATCCACCACCACCAAAGACCCTACTATCTACCAATCTCCAAACCCAGCTGCTCACCAAGCCACTCGCAACAAAATCCGACCACTGGCCTAGGATCCAGTCCACGGTCTCCTAATCTCACCGCTGATCCCTAAACCACAACCCCATCGCACATCCCTATGTCAACCCAGACTAAACTTGTTCCTCCAGTGCTTATTATTTCCCTCAGCTAGATGCCCTTCCCCTCAAGACCACCCCCCTCACAATGCACACACCCCCTCCCCCCATGAATCCTCAAAAAATTGAACCCCCCCACCTGCACATCTGAATGCCCCGTCCACAGCACCACATTCCTCGCCTCTGGGAGCACCCCAACCAGCAGAAACTTGCCCACTCCAAGCACGATGGTACTAGCAAAGATCTCAAACACATACGTCCTAAGATTTATCCGCAATTGCGTGAGCTGTGTACCAGTGTCCTCGGGATACGTGTACTCGAGGTAGATATTGAGGTTGAGGTCGGTGGTAGCGATCGAGGCAAGCGTTGGGACTTGCAAATTGAGAGTGTTGTGCGCGGACTCCAGAAATGTGGAGGGAATCTAGAAGATTTGAGAGGGGGGTAGAGCGGAGAGGAATGAGGCGAGGATGTAGAGATTGGTGAAGTCGAGGGAGGATATGAAGGAGCTTTCGTAGTTCTTGGTTTCGGCGCGGAGTTGGTGGCAGGTGTATTGTAGTTGGCTGATGTCGCGTTTTTTGGCGGTGAAGAGGTGAAGCTCGAGGGATGGGGGTTTGGTTCAGATGGCTGTTTGTGTCGGAGATGTCGCCGAAGAGGACGTAGGAGTAGATGAGGTTGCAGATTTCGCCGGAGAGCTAGAAGAATTGACTTTTTGTAGAGCTGACGTCGTAATAGCGAAGCGATGGTTCGGGAGGTGAAGGTTGTTAGTGAGTTATCAGCGTTTATAGGAGTATGATATGATAATGTGTACTGAGCGAAGGTACTTGTGCGGGGCGTGCTTGAAGTGATATGCTTTGATCGAAGCGTAGCTATTGAGCGCAACTCGGCGGTTGCACGAATTCCAAGGGGTAACTCCTGAATGGTCAATTGGCTCTTCGTTGCAGATGTCGCTGTGCGTGGTTGTTTTGTTGGACGATGGTGGGAATTGGGTGATGGGCCGTCAGTGCACAACAAGTCAGTCTTATTGTTACTTGTATGGGGGACATTACCTCGAGTCTTCCGAATTCATTCATGTGCGCTTGCTGAGCGACGAGAAATTTTCAAAGTCACCCGCTCATTGTATTGTGAATTTGGACTTGGGATTCCTTTTACCGCGCGGGCTGCGCTAGCCCACTATCATGGAGTTACTTCTCTATTCACTGTCGAGTCCCATCATTCATTGGCTTTTCCGTGCCACCCTCGTCCCCATATAAACCCCAATTGCACACCCTCCCCTCTCTCCCCAACACTACACAAGCTTTTCGACCCCCCGCATTCCACCTTATGGCGATGATGGCGGAACACGACCCTAGCATTCCATCCCCTGATGGCAGCTGCCCCTTGCTTAATTTGCCAGGAGAGTTGCTCAATCGGATCTACAAGTATGTGCTCACCGAGCCAGTAAAGCTCGTCCCTTTCAAGAATCCCATGGGGCATTTCGACTTGGATACCAGGATGTAGACTTCGTTCTATCGGATGAGAGCCACCCAGAATTCCTCACGCGAATCTTCAATTTCCTCTGGGACGACCAGGATATTGAGGTGAACCAGCTCAAGTATGTCAACCGCCAGATGTACAATCAAACGAGGGGTCTTACGCTATGCTACAACAACATTGTCATCTTGGGCACCCAGCGGGTCTTAGTAATCCTGGCCTGCACCGAGTTCTTGGATAGTTGTGTACCCTATCACGACCACATCGGTTCCGTTACGCTCAAGTATATCTGGTCTTACGGGAGGAGAATCGAAAACCTCCGGGACTGGCGATCCGTCATCTCTTTCTGCACCCGATACCCACAAGTGCAGTTCAAATGGACACGCCTTCTCTCATTCCGCGACTTCGACTTCATGTTTTGCACGATGGAAGAATTCTGCAGTCTACGAACAGGGAATGTAGATCCACTAGAATTCCCAGTAGTGAAGACCTTCCTCGACAGCATCCCTGAATCTCCCGAAAAAGAATGGGTGGCGGATAATTTCGCACACTTACGGACGACAACCGCGGTCTTTCCTGCCAACCTTAAATTCGTTCCTTTCGAAGACCACTTCGATGAGACAGAGTATCACCGATCCCGCAAAATACATGAGCATGATCGAGACATAGGGCGAGGGAGTTATGAGGAGGGACTCAGATACAAGGAAGGGGGATTGGATGTTTGGGTTGCGCTCGCACGGGACTGGTATGAAAATGGGTTCTAGAGGTTGAAATCCTTTTCTCTCGGCTGTCGGACTCCATTGGGCATTCGAGCTCTCTTCCGGTATGAGTACTGGTAGGGGACTCGAGCGTCACTAGTCCGGTGTCTTTTGAAAGCCTTGAAGAAAACGATTGCAAGGAGTCTGGTAGATGGTTATGAGTTTTCGGAATCGATCAGGGTTCCTGTCTATGGCACTTATAAGGAGATATGAGCGGATTTGGGATAAGCATTGGAGGAGATGGCTTGGTATATTTCTATCGAGCCTAGAGTAATAGCTAATGCAAGGTTTTTTATTGTTGATATTACAATGTGTGTGTTGTACAAAATAGGATTAAGGTACCAACGTTGGTTTCCCTTACGACAGAGCACTTGGGATCTTATTTCCAGATTATGTTTGCGGGTGAATTCACGATAAATGTCGCAGTGAAATAAGGCTTTTTGTCTTCGTGAATCATCCAGCGTCGGTGGTAATCAGCGAATAACATTCTCGACTCTCCTACCCGCCTTCAGAACAAACCCACCCCCTGAGACTACTGGTATACAACCTACTATAGTTGAGGGCTGCTATGCGGGCATTTGGAGCAGGTACAGACACCACATCGCTATGTTATTATTCTTCGAGAACGCTAACATTCTCGTGGGAATTGGTTTCGGTCAAGATTATAGGGTAATGAAAACATTACCAAAGACGTGTTCTCAGGCCAACCCACTTCTTGTCTTCCCTGGTGAGCTGCGCAATGCCATTTCGATTTCGTACTTTACGAAGATGCTATATACGTAGAGGTTTTTGACAAAAGCCACATGAATCAGACGAAAGACTCCGTTTGCACTCTCTCTCCGGAACAGAAGAGGAAGCTTGATACGGCTCATATCCAAGTGTCTGCTTATTTACCAAAGGAGACTGTCCGCGAGATGATATCCATTGGTACTGCTCATCCGACCCTCAAAGTAAACTTTGAGTTCGATATACGGCGATGTGTGATTCGTGTTGCAACCGAGAGATTCCCAATTGGTAGCTCATTGCCTTCGTGGATTCGAAATAGTCCCGATCCGCTCGCACACATGATATCCTTGATCGAGCACGGTGTATTTCGTTCGATTTGCGCTCACTTACAGACTGACCTGGAGGCACAGAGATGCTACATAGAGGATATATAGGATACGGGCTATGATTGATGCTGTCACAGTTAGGGGGATGAAATATCATGACTTGGTTGAGAGCATAGCCCTTGGTCTGTGAGTATTTAATATCATGAAGCTATATTCCAACCCCGGAACGGCCTTACTCACATGCATGTCTTCGTCACCGTAGATATAAAAATAAACTCTGTTGTCGAACCGCCTGGTTGCTCACACAAGGCGGCCCTTAACACTAGTCCGTAATAGGCAATTTGTGGGGTAACAGGGAACACTCTGGGGGAGCACTCTCCGTTTAATTACGACCATCTTTGATCCCCATCACTCGACCATCGCACCATTTCACAAGACTCATATCTCTTCAACATTTTAACAAGCATTTGCCCTCTCCACGTGAAGACCGCGAACGCGTTCGAGAAATCTTCCGTCGATTTCAATTTGGCAGATTATCGTCGATCATACACCCCAATCCAAACGTACCCACCCCGGACCGTGTGTCCGCCACTAAAACGTCTCTGTGCCCTGAAAAGCCGGCGGCCCCAAATAAATCAATTAAGGACCAGGTCACACTCCCACCTTGGCCATGTCCAGACGCACATGTTTTGTTTCCTGGATATTGTTTTCGCAGGGGAAGGGGCGGAGTGTGCGATCCGTCTTCTTGATGCTATTTCGGTGGCGGACGTTTATATAGATGAGAGGGCTACGTCGCTTTTTGAGATGATGTGATATTTGCTCGTCGTTACTTGTCTGTCTTCTTCGTCTTTGTTTGTCACCTGCATTTTCTGGGCCTGTGGGCATCATGTTTGGTCACGCTGCTCTGTTGAGCGCATTTGTGGGCGCGGTGTCTGCTGGACAAATCCTCTGGGATGGGCGGTTCAATGACATGACATCGAGTGCGGATCTGAACAAATGTAACAACCCACTTGTACCACCCGAGTCTGAAAACTCGAACTAAGGCATATTTAGGGTCATGGGCTTCCCAAGTGGGCAACTTCCAATACTACATCCACGGATCCGGCGCAGTCACCAAATACGTGAACCTCTCGCCCTCCTTCAAGAACCCAGCAGACAGCGGCACCAAGCAAGGTGTCAAGATCACCATCGACAACACGGCGAAATGGAACTCGGATATGTGGAGGACGGAACTTATTCCTCAGACCAAGGCGGCCATTAACTCAGGCAAGGTCTTCTATCACTTCTCGATCAAGAGGTCGACGACCAATGTTCCGAGTGCGACCAATGAACATCAGATCTGCTTCTTTGAGAGCCATTTCACGGAGTTGAAGTATGGGTGGGTTAATGGGGAGTCGGGGACGAGCAATACGAACCTGCAGTGGATGGTCGGTGGACAGAGCAAGTGGAAGGTGCAGCTCGACGCTGATGTTTGGCACAACGTTGCCTATGAGATTGTATGTTTCGATTATCCCCTTCACGTCTGCTCACAGCTTCTAACATATACGCAGAGCTTCTCGTCAAACCAAATCACCTTCTGGCACTCCACCGGCGCGGACCCGCTTGTCAAGACCGCCGGTCCCTTCACGGGTAGTACTTCTTCGAACGGTGCTGATTGGCATCTTGGTGTCCTCCGTCTCCCGAGGTCGGGTAACGATGGAGCGGGCGCTGAGGATTGGTACTTCAGTGGCGTGTACATTGAGAAGGATACTTTGACTACGACTGTCGATAGCCCGGCTGCTTAGACTTAGATGCTGTAGAACGACAACGTTAGGTCAATGCTATAAAACGTTTATCGCGCCAACTGCCTTTCTCCAGTCATACTGAGATATGGAAATGGTATTGCTTTACAAGAAGTACCCGATACATCTAAGTGAATATCTGTAGACTTTTGGAAGCCAGCACTTTCATATGCCCAATTAAATCTCGGTTACATTAGTATGGCCTCAATATCCGTATCTTACTTGAGCAGAGGGGAAGACGCGGTACAATACTCGCAGTTCGATGGGGATGCCAGTTCAATGCCCTGCCGAGTCGAATGCATAGAATACTATGCGATTTACCTGGGATCTGGAAATGACCTTGGGACCATCATCCTATCGTTCATTCAAATCTCACACAACGATATTTCATCCGTCTTTTTCGTGGCTGTCTTCACTGGTGAACAATCAAGTATCTGACTGGCATGTCAACTCCGTCCCATTTTGGCACTTGTCCCCCACAGCCTCCTCGCCGCGCAATCCCAGCGACGACTACGTTCCTAGGAGGTGGAGTCGAGAGCGTTATACTGGGAGGCTAACATTACCGGTCTCACTGATTCCTTCTCCCTTGCCGGAACGGTAAACTTCACATTCAGTTCTTCGTCCACGGGGGAGTACATATCCGGTGGTACATTCCTCTCCTCGGGCGATATATGGCTTAATTGCTGGCACTCCTCATCCTTTTCGAACCCGTTTTTCACAGATAAATTTTCGCAGACGGGATTGTATGATGGAGCGGGGACGTGGCGCATCTCTGGTGTTATCGATAGGAGTATTATCGAACTGTTCCTCAATGTCGGGGAGTTGAGTGCTACGAGTGTGTTTCTCCCGACGGAGCCGCTGGACCTGATGACTTTGAGCGTAAAGGGGATGAATGCGAGTGCGACGGCGAGTGTGGTGGTTTGGAGTCTCAGGGCGGCGTGGGCGGACCAAGCGGATGTGAATGTGACGACGGGGGGAAACTCAACATAGGGGCAGAGGTTTCTGTGACTTTTCTGAGGGGGAGGATATATCGTAGGGGAGGATTGAGGTAACGTTATAAGATATTGATGTTGTAAAATCTGAGTATTTTCTCTTGGGCGACAATGTGCTATTGAACGATAGCTCGTTCAAGCGGAAAATAAAGTCGTACGATCAGCAATCAAATTTCCGCTGGTGTTACTCTAGTTGTTGACATGTGTTACGGAGACTGTACGCAGGTTAGTACACACTGGAAAAGGAATATGTTGCGATATCGTGCGAGCTCGAGCTCCGTTGGATGACACCGTGTACCTCTTGCCGTGGGGGCGGGTTTGGTGGCATGTGGACAGTTATAGAGAGCATCACCTCTATCGCAAACGTAATCCATAGCTCTCCATTTCGAAGATCGCTCCTGAATTAAATCTGCGATGGAGTCTTCATGAGCGCTGCGGAAGTTGTCGGAGGCTCCAGGAACTTGGTGTCTTATCGATACGACGCCTACTAAATCTTATCAGCCGCCGCACGGCCTCACCTGACGCACGGAATTTGCCGTGCAGCACATCTACAATTAAGGGCCTACAGTACTGAGTAGTTGATTGATTGATCTAGATTTTTGATGGAGTAGGTAATCAATTACAGCGATTCTATTGCGCGTACTAGCTAGTTACAATAGTGATCTGGGAGCTTAATAGTTCTACCTCGTTGATTCTGCTGCTGCGGCAGCTCTACTACTTCAACAACTGATTGCTTATTAACTACCTGCTCTCGTGTAGTACTGTGAGCTTGAGGAGCCTTTATAGACTTCCCAGCTGCCTTATAGTCATTTTGAAGCTGCTGGTTAGCCTGCTTAGTGAGCTGGGCTTCCTGCTTCTAGAGTCACTTTTGCTCTAGCTCTTCCTGTTAAGCTTTCCTTGCAGCTGCCTTCATACGTCTCTTCTCCTTAGCTATTTAAGCCTTCTTAAGCTTCTTAGTTACCTTGAGCCTTGCCTTCTCCTCTTTTTTATTGCGTAGAAGCTCTGCTGCAGTATCTTTCTTAGCTTGTCACTCATGTGCTTACTGAACCTTTTAGGGACTGTAGAATACAGCTCTACTATAGTACTGTGTAGGAGCTTCAAGGAGGAGAGCCTTGCTACGCTTCCTCTTCTTCTTCTTATTAACTAGAGCCTTGCTTAGGCCTTAATTCTCCATCTAGAGAGTTATAACCTGGATTGAGAGACTATAGATTATATTACTAAGCTGCTTAGCTTATTAATTATATATATTACTGACTATGCTGCTAAGAAGCTTCTTAATATATCTCTAATCTTGAGCAGTAAGAACTAATTAAGAGCTCTTACTAGAAGAAGGCCTACTACTAGTAGGCTTACTAAATTAAGCAAGGATTCTCTAAGGGTTAAATAGCTCTATACTACAGGCTTTAAAGCTTAAGAGTATATTCTCCTTTATAAATAAGATTATCCAGGCCTTATTAAATAGGTAGAAGAAGTCTTACTTTATAAGGGCTGTAAATCCTATTAATTTATATATAAACCTTACTAGGCTGTTAGAGTAAGCTAATAATAGAGGCTTAAATAAGCCTATATTAAGAGGCTGCAGTATATAGGTTAAATAAGGTAGGTATACTACTAGTAGAATCTTATTCTAATTATAGTAGTTGATGAACTTTATAGAGACGTAAGATCTATAGCTATCTAGGATTAAGAGCCTATAGGCCCTCTAGGCTAACTTCTTTATTCTTGAGTTAAATACCTATTCTAGCTAGTGTAGGCCTAGGTTGTTGTTTGTCCAGCCTGTTAGAGATAAGGTAAAGAAGGTAGTATATATTACTAGGTCAAAGTCTTGTAGCTAGCTATCTTAAATATTACTAGTAGTAGCTTAATAGATAAGGCTTAGAGGTAGGGTAGATCTATTAGTATAGATATAAGTAATATAGGTTATCTACTTATAGTTGCTATCCTGAATAGCCTACTTAAGGGTACCTTCCTTATACTTCTATCTTAAGAAGATTTACTTTGTTCTTAAGAGTACACTAATAAGGTAGCCCTTCTTATCTATATTGTAGGTATACTGTAGTTATACCCTATACTCTTAAATCTTCTACTAAAGAAGCTTAAAATAGAGCTTGTATTTAAAGGCTGAATTAGTACTCTTCCTATTACAATCTAGGCTAAAGGTCTAGTAAGAAACTAGAGAGATTTCGTAATGCTTAAGGAAGTAATCTGGCTAGGCTTTGCCTACTTCTCTACTATAGATTTCTAAGGCGAAGTTGTATAGCTATTGCTTTGTAGGTAGTAGGCCACAGCTGTAGAGGTGATTAATATACTTTATAAGCCCCTTCTCTTACTATTTATTAAGTAGTCGTTGATTTTTGTACTGTGCAGCATAAGAGCCCTAGACACCTCGCCAGCGCTTTGACAGCCTGCTTCTCTCAACACTATATTCTTTAGCTACTTCAGTGTAACTAAATGATTCTCCTGGCTCTAGGGATTCTAAATATGTAAGCGCTTCCTCGATACGGTCCATATTGGTGGAGTTACAATAATATCAAAATTCGGTAAATTCCGGTGTGGGTGTGCGTCAGGCGAGGCCGTGCGCCGGCTGATAAGATTTAGTACTACGCCGAATACGGCAGACAGCTAACCGCAGTGGCGCAAGTGACGTCGAGCAGTTTGAAACGACGCGCTCAGGCATTCCATGCCGCCCGGCGCATGTCCCTGGTCGACTCTGTCCTCCGATGTAAATACTTCGCAACACGGTAGACGCACACGCCGCCCACCTAATTGCACCCTTTCGCCCAAATCTCCCGTCCAGACCCCCGTTCAGCTTCTCGACACCTCCAACCTGCGATTTGGCGCGCTGCAAGCTCAAGCTCGTGCCCCTCTTCGCCAAACAACTTCGACTGCCCCTCGTCGCGGGCACCACACACACGAGGGCGTCGCCGGCAAACTGGCCGTCTAGGAGACTGAAGGCTGGCGGGAGTGCCACGCCCCGAGCCCGACGCGCGAGCACAATGTCTACACCAGACCAGAAGCCGGGGTTTCTGTCGGCGGGCATCAATGCGCTGAGTCCATGGGGTTCGCGGAGTACGACGCCGAAGCCGCCGATGACACCGAGGAGTGCGGGGACTGCCGAGAATGAGGAGGAGAAGAGTGGCGGGAAGGAAAAAGAGAAAGCGAAAGAGGGAGGGCTGGATCCGGCGATGGTGACGCAGAGGGGGAGCGATCATATGGTGAATAGGAAGCATAGGCTGAGCTTGAAGAGATATCCGAGTGACTGTCCGGCGTTGGTGGTTAGGTGGTATCATGCTGTGGACGTGAGTATATGCTGTGCTCTTTGATTCTGGGTCCGCCATAACTGACTACATGTCTATTAGGTCCCCAAAAGAAAGCCCTTCCCCTCGACCGCCGCACCCATACCCTCCGACATGCCTACGCCTAGGCCGAAGAAGTGGATTGCTTTCTCCAATGACGACTCGCGCGCAATCGAAACCGCTTTTCAGAAAGTCGCTGAACACGAAGAGGCGGCAGAGCTCCGGCGAGGCATGCTCAGTCCGCCCTCCCCAGACCCTAATCCTACCGACAATGAGACAAGCACCAGGGTCCCAGTCAACGAGGACTACCTGTTCGATGTCGAGATTGAGACTCGCGAGCTTGCGCCGACATATTGGATGGGGCCCGTATACTCTGTTAAAAGAGGGACGTGGTTCACACCGGACGGAGAGCCTGCGGACGAAAATCTCGCGAACCAGTTGGAGGAGGGATATCTAAAGATTAAACCCTGGCGGTTTGCAAAACAAAATGTACAGCAGCGGTCGACGTCACAACCTCGTGGACGGCCTATATCGCTCAATATGAGGATTGACGACGATTACCGGAAGGTGCTTGGCCAGCGCGAGTCGAACTCAAATCCAGTCACACCAAAAACTTCGATCGACAGTCTCAGAGCGGAGGCAGAGAGGGATGAAGAGGCTGGCAGGTCACCACGCGATGATACCACTCCCCCATCCCCAGACAACGTACCTCGGACGTATCGCTTGTTTGGGGCTCACATGAACTCAATTGTCACATACCAAGACGGTACTACAGCATGGATTCTAACGGACGACTTCCTTTCGCGCATGGGCAGCACTTTGTACCAGCGATTTGCTGGCGGTGCACACTACGCCGGGATGAAGTACGTGAGAGGCTACGTCGATCCGGCGAAGAAGAAGAGCAGCCAGGCTACAAAAGACGGCAAGGGCAAGAAGGACAACGAGTCCGATCGGCCCATCACACCATCTCTTGCGTACGGCTCAGACTCTGGGAAATTATCCTCAAAAGGCTCGTCTGACGACGGGTCGGAAATAGAGGAAGAGAGACCGCATTCGCCGTCCGAGGAACGGCGAAAGACGCTTGAAAGGCACATGTCGTCTATCCTCACGTCAGGCGACGCAGATTCCCAGGAAGAGCAAATCCGAAAACGGGATGAGCAGGAAATGCGCGAGGACTACAAGGACCAGAGCAAGAGCGAGCAAAATCGAGAGATTGAGCATCTTCTTCTCGTCACGCACGGGATCGGCCAACGGCTAGGTATGCGCATGGAAAGCGTCAACTTTATCCACGACGTCAACACACTGCGCAAATCTTTAAAGGCCGTATACTCTACCTCGCCGGATCTACAAGCCTTAAATTCGGAGGTAGAAGTTGAGCCAAAGAACAGCCGTATACAAGTCCTTCCCATCTGCTGGCGGCATTTGCTGGACTTCCCGCAGCAAAGCCTGAAACACAATCGGAAGGAGCACGATCTGGGCGACCTCGACTCTGAGGACCAAGAATACCCAAATCTCGACGACATCACTGTTGAAGGCGTGCCCGCTGTCCGAAACTTACTCACTGACCTCACGCTGGACATCTTGCTTTATCAAAGCCCGGCGTACAAAGGCCACATCACTCGAATAGTAACACAGGAGTGCAACCGCTTATATCGCCTCTTCAAGGAGCGGAATCCATCTTTCAAGGGCAAAGTCAGCTTGGTGGGACATTCCCTGGGTTCGGCAATCATGTTCGATCTTCTTTGCCAACAGAAGGGCGAGAACAAGAGGACCTCACAATCAAGCAAGCAACGACGGGCCACTGAGGAATACAAGCTGGATTTTGAGGTCGAAGATTTCTACGCGATGGGGTCGCCCATTGGTTTATTCCAGATGCTCAAAGGAAGGCGAATTGCTGCTCGACCCTCCGCTTCCTTCCTGCCGCCCGAAACACCTGTAAGTCCCATGGACGATCCGTTCACACCAGGAATGCAGCCATCGATGGCAGCAGGTGCATTCGACATCACCACTTCCTCCCCTCTATGCAAGCAGTTCTTCAACATCTTCCATCCCACCGACCCTGTCGCCCACCGCGTCGAACCCCTCATCTCTCCAGCAATGTCCGCTCTCAAATCCCAGCCACTTCCCTATACTAAAAAGGGCATCTTCGGCACACCCGCTGCCCAAGGAATCACAGGAATCGGCGTGCGGGTCGGCCAAGGCGTCACCGATTTCTGGACCTCAGTTAGCTCGGGCATAGCCAGCGGGCTCCTCAACCGCAGTCTCGGTCTCACAGGCACAGACGCCAATAAAATGTCCTCAGACCTAACCCACGGTCCGCGCTCCTCACGTCCCCTCTCCGTCGGTCCCAATGCCCCTCAAGAAAAACCGCTCGACAAGCCCGCCGAAGCGTTCCTGAATGAAGAACGTAAACGCAGACTTGGTCAGGAACCCGTGGCGCCGGGTGTGGAGGGCGAACATCCACCCACCCTTATCGACTCGGAAATCGAAACGCTGTTTTCGGGCTTTCAGAAGAGGCGGAAGAGCCAGCAGAGTGAGGATGGAACGAGGGATATCGAGAAGGAGGTTGAGTGGCAGGAGTTGGAGGAGAAGAGCCGAAAATTGAGGAAGGAGGAGGCGAAAGTTAGGGCGTTGAATGGGAATGGGAGGGTGGATTATAGTATCCAGGAAGGGGTGAGTTTTGCAAGATATTCCTTCTCCCGTCGAGCATGATGATGAGTTGGGAGTGGAGTGTATACGATGGTAGTGGATTGGGCTAATGTGTCTCACAGGCTTTCGACATCTCCCTCCTAGCGAGTATCGCGTCGCACTTGAGTTATTGGGCCGATGAAGATGTGGCACATTTTATGATTAGCCAGCTTTTGGCTAGGCAGAGGGTTTACCAGAGAGAGAAAAGCGCCACGGAATAATGGGTTAGAAGGATTTGCATGGCATTTAGATACTTGGCATGATGTTGGACTTGGGACTGGGATTTGGATTGGGATTGGGACGAATGCGTATGCGATCGGAAATGAGGAATGTATATAGAAAGGGAGATGATATGATATCCGGTTTTGGGGGTGTGATATACCCTACTCACTTATCTGAAGGCTTGAGGTTGTGTGATGGGCTATGAATTTTTATTCCGAGCTCTCTCTTTTTCGCACCAGAATGCTTGGTTCTGAAGAACCGAGAGAGATGCACACATCACTGTTCTTCACTTCGGTCTCTTATATTGAATCATCCTCACCTGCTAAGATTTGGTTGCAGCTGGGCGGTGAGGCTGCCAAGCCAATTGTTAGTCAGCCCCCTTAGCGAGATTGCTAGTTTTGACTTCACCTGTGTCTTCACTTTGGTCGGGATATGGAGGAGGATGAATGGGAAAATAAAATAGAAAAGGATTGATGTAGGCGTTTGGATCGTGTCATTACATGTCATCTGCGCTGTTGGAGCTGCGATCTTTTGCGTCTTTTTGGGGAGGCTGTTGCACTGGATGGTGTGAGTAACAGTGAGGATTCATATGATTTATGTGGGCTTAAGAGGACTTTGCGCTGCACCATGTAGAAGAGCCTCTTTCTTAGATATATGTGGCTATGATGGAGGGTTGCTAGAGTCTGGCATTGTGAGGCACATCTGCCATTCTGCCTCAGAATGCTGTCACTCTCTCACCGCATCACTGCCAATTGACATGTCCGATTATTCTGATAAACCTCTTTCCTTCCTTGAGTCCCTCCCACCTAGCCCTACCCCTCATTCATCACGGGTCTCAGGACGCGCCTTATCAATGCCAAGACCTCACTTCAACACGTAGTGAGCACAGAGCTTGCGGGAAACAGGTCGTTCACCCTAAAGATTTCCTAAAACGGCTCGTTAAGCGAGGCTATTGTAGTTATTGAAGTTATTGTAACTGCTAGCGCAACCTGCTAGCGTCCGTGCGTCCCTGGGGATATAGAAGCACCTCCCCGCTCCCTTCCTCCTTCTCTTCTCCACCGCCAACAACCTCCAGTCTCAGACACCATGCTGAGACTGACTGACGATGACTTCGGGCTCCCCGCCCGGGGATTAACGATGCTCTACGGCGCGATCTGCGCCGTCCTCAGTTGCATGTTCTTCTCCGTGGCCGGCCTCGTCGCTGGCCTCGTTGCCATCCTCTTCTCCCTCCTCTCTGCGGCTCTCCGCCTCATAGGGCAGGGGATCCTCAAGTCTGTGTGCCCTTACCAGGTACACATGAAAGTCGATCCACCGACCCCTCTTGTCGCGCATCCGCCCCCTCCCCCCAAACCGTCTACCGTCACACCGCCCGTCGAGGATCCGGTGACCAAAGAAGCGGCGTTTTTTCTCCGCAAATGGTCTCTACCCCCGGATCCCGAACCTGTATTCCAATTTGCTCGTCCCTTGTTCCCGAAGGTCGAAACGCGGTACACTCCGGTGCCTCGCGTGGGTGCCTTCAGGTATACCGAGGAGCAGCTGGCCGAGATGGCCAAGGCAGGCACGCACAGAGTCATGGACCTCAATGGCTCTTACCGCTGGGTTTACATCCCACCTGTCGTTCAACCATCTCCTCTGCCTGCTCCTCCACGAGCTTCTCCTGCGGTGAAAATCACCCAGGAGCCTTCTCAACTCCCCTCCCCTCCTGCGGTGGTCGGCACCCAGGAGCCAGTTGAGAAGGAAATTGGAATACAGCCCCCCTTTGTCGTGACGACAGAGGAGACACGACCGGTCCAGCCTCCCCCTCCACCGCCTACGGCACTGATCGCTCCCGCGACGGTTGCTCCCCCCGCACCTGCTCCAGCTCCAGCACCGCCTGTTTTCTCGGCGGTTGCTGTTCAAGCTCCAGCTTTTGCGCCGGCGGTGTTTGCTCCGGTTGTATCTCTCGCTCCTCTGTCGGCACCTTTCGAACTGTTTCCCTTCAACCCCGCTCCTCCCTCTCCTCCTCATCGGCCCATCCAGGTCCTTGAGCGGAGAATGACACTTGCTCGTCGGCGGCTTCGCTATAAGCGTTGCTGGCCGACCAAGGTCAAAATCGCGGACAAGTTGAAGAAGTTGATGAAACAGCTTCGCACGACAAAGGTGAAATCCGCCTCTTCCGCTGTCCTTGGGGCCGCAGGGTCTGCTTCGTGCAACCCACCGCCCCTCGTATCTCCGTCTCCCCCGGTTGCCCCCCCTCCCGTGGACATGGACTTGTGCACACCACCACCTTCTCCCATGTTGGTGGTCCCTGCATCTCCTCCCGCTGTCCCCTCGGCCATGGACTTGGACTCTCTACCTCCTCCTCCTTCTCCTCAACCCTCTGTCTCTTCGGACATGGTTGTGGACTCTACTCCTCCTCCTCCTCCGCGTCCCTCTGTCCCCATGGACATGGCCGCGGAGTCTCGTCCTCCTCCTCCTCGTCCCTCTGGCCCCCCTCGTCGTCCTCTGGCTCCACCCGCGCAAACTGGTAATGCACCTCGCCGAAACGTGGTCTCCGGCCCCTCTGGGTTGTCGATGCTGGCTTCTGCCGCTCCACCCGCTGCCGCGACTCCACTGACGGGTGCACCTCCAGTTGGCAACGGTGGCTTCTTTTCTGCACTTGGTGCTGGGCAAGCTCCTGCGCAAGCCCCGCCGGCTCCCATGCCGGTGGCTACTCCTGCGCCGCCCCCAGCACCTGTGCAAGATGTACTTGGTGCTCGCCAGGCTCCCCCCGCGCAAGCCCCGCCGGCTCCTGAGCCGGCGGCTACTCCTGCGCCGCCAGCGGCACCAGTACAACAGCCACAGGCGACATCTTCGGCACCGGGGTCGGCCTCTTCGGAGGCCGCAACCGCCCTCCCCAGGGCCGGCATGTCCACGGATTGGACTCTCGCGATCCCACAACTTCTCGGTCTCTCGCCCCAATCGCTCGGTTTGTCTGACGACGAACTATGCGTTTGGGATAACGAGAAGATCGAATGGGAGAACGACAAGCTTTCCAACATGCCGGCCTACCACAACCCTGACTTCCGGTCCGTAGTGAACTGGATACAGGAGCAAGCACCAATGCTCATCCGAGCGGCGGTGATCCTCCGACTCCAATGCATCTACGCCCAGAATCGGACCGAGGACTCTCAACCAATGCTCAGTGACGAGCTGTCGGACGAGATCTGCTTGCACCTCAAGCAGGTCGAGAATGACATGCTGTCACAGGGTGAGAGCGGCCTCATCCGATTCCACAACCACCGGGGTCTGGTGCAGTATCGTCGAGCCTTGGAATTCCTGACACACCATGTGCTTGTGGACCCTGTCCGCAAGTACATCCCAAAGGATTACTCCGAGAAGCTCACCGATGCTGTTGAGGAGGTCTGGACCAGATTTGGTTTCGAGTGCCTGAATAAGAAACGCGATGGCACTTGCAAAGTTCAACCATATCTGGACTAGAAAGTTTCTCATCTCCGTTCCACGGATTGAGTTGCTTGCGGAGAATCCGTTACTATTCCCATTCCTTTATCTTCTTGGACACCCCTCTCTCTCTCTCAGCAGCAGCCCGCTATTCCTTTCTCTCTTCGCCTACTCCTTCCTTCGATTCACTCCTTCGACCTGCCTCGATTCCTCGACCGAGATCTTGACGACTGGCCTTTTATCCTTTCCCTTCGATGACCGACTAACTCTTAGGTGGCAGCAAGCCTTGAACTCCGTAGCGAGGCCTGTGTTAGACATAGCTTGCAACGACCGAGAAGATCTGAATGTTGGCAGAAGATGCTAACCCAGGTGCATGCGGTGTAAGTTCGACCAACCCTTTGGGTGGCGCATCCGCACGCACCTGAACCTGCATGTACCCTCCACATGTTCCTCCTAGGTGCTTCCAGTGTAAGTTCGACCGACCCTTTGGGCGGCGCAGCTGGAGGCACCACTCTTGTCCTGTATTGCCGTATGGCAAGTGGTGCACCTGGTGTAAGTTCGACCGACCCTATGGGCGGCGCAGCCAGGTGCACCATCATAACATCTTGTACCGGGGTCCGAAAGGAGGCAGGACCCCGCCTGCGCATTCATGTCTTCTCGTCGTCGCAAGCTATGGCTAATACAGTCCTCTCTACGCTTTTCGAGGCCCAAGCCCCTGAGACGATGTCGGGAGTTGGGAGCCCACAGATGCAATTGCACAACTGCATCTTGGGTTCGGCACGTAGGCTCAGTCGTCTCGAACTCTAACTTGGTTTCTATGGCATCTCGAGTGCTCGAGTGTCTCGAATCTGAAAGGACATAGTGCTGTAAGTTAACCGGCCAGCCTGCAACGTGAAGCACCTGATTAGCTGCCTCTCCGTTGTTCACGGCCCGGAGAAAGTCTCGATCAACGCGGCTGCTTGCACTGCTCTTTAGCATCGACCTCCCCCTTTTTCTCATACCTCTCGAAATACAACCTCTCTACACACTCTTTCCAAGAAGATTAATACAGGAGGGCTCTGGAACGGATTCCACACAGACGGAGCGACAAACGGCGACTTGGCTCGGCACTCGACGGGCCTATCTCTGGTAATTGACGCATCGGTTCCTCTCTTGCTCTCTCTCGTCGGCCATCCGTGGTCTTTCTCCCCTCTCGCTCGTCGGCCAGCCGTGGTCTCTCTTAGCGCTTTCTTGCATTTGGTCAGGCGTTCCGCATTTTTTTCTTCCATTTGGTCAGGCGTTTACGTGCTTTCTGCGGGTGGATGTATGTTGGGTTTGGTGTGCGTGTGCGTTGCTTGGTCCTGCGTTCCGCGTGCTCGCCGTTCTCGCCAAGTGCGGAATGTGCTTGAGCTGGAGGAGTCAATGGAAAAGTTCTATAGTCGCCATCATCTGTGCCTCTTGCTTTGTGACTTGATATGTGATGTGATATGATGTGTGGAGATGTGTGATTGCGATGATTATTGTGGTGGATGCAACGGGCCCACGCCGCGAAGTTCGGTGGATAGAGTTGGACACCGTGGAATTTTCAGATTTTACGGGTCATACTTGAACCGACAGAGCTCACCCGTAAGCCATAGTAAGATGTAAGAACAACCAGCAGATTATGAGATGCGCGGTGTTGGAAAGCTTGGTCGAAGGTCCCGAAAGATTTCATTCGGAAGCTGACCTACCCCACGGGTATCGATACAACCCAACGGAGTTTCATAGATGCACCTCTAACCTCTGTCCCGTATGCAGTTCACATACTGCTCCAGAGGTGCGCATTGAGAGATTGACTCTTCAGTGATGATCTTTGAAGGCCAACAAAGACGCGACCTTTTGCCGCGAGCGCAGGCGCCCATACCGGAATATCAGCTACCATATTTAGAAAAAGGGTACGTGTGATGTGGTGGACAGAAAGCCATCATGGTTGGATGTGCCAGCGTATTCTTCCTCGTCGAAAAGGCAGGTTCGACTTCGAAATTCCGATGGGGCATCGTTGATCCAGATCGGTCATGTTTGCTGTCCTTGAGTTTTTCCAAGGGTTGTTCAGAGGCGGTGGTGGAGAAGAGAGGAGGCCGTGGGTGCTGGCTTGTCAATTGTCAGGTCGGTGTTTTTGACCTCGAGCAAGGCACCAATTTTTCCTTTCACTTAGCAGAGCATGCTCCCCGGAAGATAAAAGACACTATGGATTTAGGTCAAACAGTTCGAAAGGTTCACACTGTTGTGAGCGCATTTCACCGAGGGCCCGACTGGGGCGGGCAACAAGGCGCTCCTGGCCACAGAAATCCAGACTGCAAATACATAAGCTCATAACATAGACTGCCACAAGACACCAGGCCTACTCTACCCGTGCACAACCATCGCAACTACGACCATCCCCAACGCTCCCCTCAAAATCCCGAGACTCCATATCGACGATGTCGTGAGTCGCCCCACAGTTCCAACATCGCATTCTCCTCTTTTGCCGACTTTCGCATAGACCGAAACGCCAGGGTTCCAAGAAACTCGAGTCCCCCTCGCGCTCAAAGACGCTCCAGGAACTCAGCATCTCGAAGATAACAGTCGAGTACGATATCCCGAACGATCAACCCGCCCACCCCTCGCCCCATCCCACCACGTCCCCACTCCGATCCATCTCCGCCCCATCAAGAAAGACTCCCCGCCAGCTTACCCAGCTCTCACACAAGTCTGTTCTCGCATGCGCACCAACTTCCTCCCAATATATATGACGAAGGCCGAGCACTGGGTTCGCATCGAGAATATACCGTCTTTCCCTGAAACATCCGAGTGCGTGACTCATGAGGAGGATAAAGGCGCCGCATGTAATCTTGTTGTCGAGCTCAGCGGTGTAAAGCTCAACCATACGCGATGCAAAGTCGACATCTTGCCATTACTTCGCCTCAATCAGGCATCGACAATCTTCAAGTTTCGGTTCGGGACGGTCGTACGGGATGAGAGGTATGACAAGGTCGTACGCCGAATGCAGAATATGGTCCTTTCTGCCCAAGAAGATGGGGCCGGGCAAACGTTTCTTGACGAGGAAGTTGGCGAAGTGGAGGTTTGTGGGTGGCGTGGTAGGGCTGTGAGGTTGGGGGCTGGAGAAGGAATGCAGATTGTGATCGCGAGGGTTATGCGGGAGATGCGGCGGGAGATGCGGCGGGAGTAAACGTGGGTGGACGTTATTGGGGAGGTGTTGATTGTGAGGGAGGCGTAGGTGGGGATTAGTAGTTGGGGGTCGATCCAATTTTGCGATGGAAGGATGTTGGGTTGGAGAAGAGGTGGGCAGGGGAAACAGTTCTCATTCTCTAGCTCGTGGCCTGGTGTATGAAGGAATGTCATCAACGGTATGATGGCAGAAAATGGGTTGAGTTTGTCTCCGCTTTAGGTTCCGAGGTGATGTTGAAAGAGCCTCTGAGGGGCTGTGTCCATGATAGCTCTGTGATAGCGGAAGCTGTTCAACATGCACCTTTGTAATTTATAGAAACATCCTCCATATATTCTCCAAATATGATGGCGGTTTAGTGTCTTGTGGGTAAATTCAAGCCCGTCCAAAAGTCAATCATCAAGACCGACAGAAAAGTGAAAAGGGCGGTCGGAGAAACAAGTTCCTCGGATGGAACAAACAGCCCAAATCACACCTCTACCACCCATCATCACACCACACCTACCCTGCAGACATACCATGACTGCAGCGCCTCAGTGGTGACGTGGAAAGAATTGTGCTCCCCAGGCGACAGCAGAATACGTCCGTAGCCAGAACCAAGGATTTCATCGCCTCCATGTCCCACGCGACTATCTATCGAACTGCCGGGTGAAAGATCTGAGTTAAACCAGGCGTTCCACTTCAAAGTGACATACTGAATCCTGGTAAACCATGTACGAGGAAGGAAAGACAAAGAGGAGAAGAAAGGACCCAGGTCAAGAAGTCGGGGTTTTCCGCATCCTCGATGAACTTCCCACACCGCGGGACCATCAATCCCCCCTGCCATAAATTTTCTACGCGCTCTCATATTACTAAGATTAAGCGCTAAAGGAATCATATATGTCCGGGCACTCTGACTACAATATGCAGACTTGACCAACTCTCCATTGATGCAGATATCCGTGCATCCCTCATGTTTCTCTCCTCCAACGACTCCCACCATCCATAGCGCGCGCATCGCCACGAAGCATCTCGGAGGCACAGTTTCCTTGAATAATCATTGAATCTCCAATGCCATAACCCCATAGCTCGGTTACTGTTGCGCGCGCACCGCCATCAAGTGGTCCGGCGGCGCAGTGCCCTCACTTCTCAGCATTCATGCCCGGTTTCCCCATCCTAATGTTTTCCTCAAACATTGCATGCATAACACAGCCCACCAACTCCCCAATTCCATAATGATGTTCCCTTTCGCACGAACCATTTCTCCAACGGGTCACCTTCGATCCGAGTCTAGAAGCCGCTTAGGATGCGCGCATGACGAAACAATCACTGTACAATTTGATAAATGTCAAGGAGGCGCAGCACGCTGCCCCATACGTTCATACGTTCATATGTTCATCTGGTGTGTGTGGTGCCGCCACCAGGATCGCCATCCCTCTATGAGTGCGTCAGAGGACTGGGTTGAGATGTACACAGCCACAACTATCACTCTCGACTAGTCCGGTTGGAGTATGTGGTATGCAGGTTTAACGACCAAGGCGAATGTTAGCAAGCAAGATACGCGAGAAAAAAGAGTATGGTTTGAAAACGCAGTCAACATGTCAAAGTTGGTGAGTCAAAATGTAGTGAACGAATCATTGTATTTTCGGGTATATGATAAGATAGACGGATGCAAAGTCCCAAAAACACCGCCTGGTAAGAATAGAGGTATACAAGACATGGAGAGGTAAAAATCCAATTGCGTCCAATTCAAGAGATGCGAATCAGATGTATCTAGAGAGTGATCGCTTCGAGGCTCCAAACGCCGGTGGTGGTTGATTTATTGTACAGTCAATATACGCGTCGTAGTAATGACTCGAATGGCGCATCGTCGCCTGACAAACATCGTAGTGCGATCGTGCAAGGTGTCGATAATGGGACTGCTTAGGCCCAAAGACCCACCATGCCGAGACCCAGAGCTGCGAGCTCCAGTGCGAGACTTGGGGTCAACATGCCCGCGGCGCCCTCGTCGGTGGTGTTTCCGCTGCTGCTGGTCTTGGGCTTCGACTTCTTGGGGTCGCGGGATTCGAGCATGAGACCGGCAGCGCGCGCTTCGAACTCGGCTGCAGGTGCAGCTGCGCGCGCCTCTAAAGCTTCGAAGAGGGCATCGCGCGACTCGATTGTGATGGGCTTCGCTTCGGGCTCGGCGATGGGTGCCGGGCTCGCAATGGCGAGGGCAGCGAAGAGAAGAGTGACGGCGGCGAACTTCATGTTGACGGTGAAGATGAAGGTTGGAGGGACGAAGGTGGAATGTTGATAGTTGTGGTGTGTTGTGGTGATTGGAATCTGTGTGAGAAGTGGAAAGTAGTACAAGGACCGATAAAAGTTTATTGATGGTTGTGGCAGTGATAGAGTTGGAGATTTGTGGAACTCGGGGCGGTGGTAGTCATATATGTTTCCGATGACCTCAGGCGGCGGAATAATGTGAGCGTGCTGCTGACAAGGCCAAGAAACGCAGCCAGATCGCCAGCCAGCTCACCTGCCACCCGTCATCCGTGCCTCATCGTTTAGAAGGATTGTGGCCAGCGTCGAGAAGGCTGAGAAGAGGCGTCCAACCAGACGCTGGTCTGGGGATGGGGCGGTGTCTTTTGGGACACATTAGCCGGCCTTGGCATAGGCGGACCCTGGCGGAGTGCCTGCCCACAAGCACTTTTGCCCAAGCAGAGGCATGAGCTTGTGCAGCGGTGTCCTTGAGCTATGCACAAGCTTCCATATCTTCATCTTCACTGGTGAGGTTGTCGTATTCCATTCGCTTTCGAGGAGGCGCATTGCTGGCAGTGTCCAAAGCATGTGAGATCCGAGCGGTGGCAGAGTGTGAACTTTGTCGAATAAACCTCCAAATGAAGATCACGCTGAACAAATTCCCGGTATGGCAAGGAAACCGAGCGCTTCAGCTTCAGTTCAGCCCCTCTCTTCATAGCTGATATCAATTTCCACATCCTGCCTGATGTACCCATATTCCTTACTTGGATCTTCTTGAGAGTCTATGATGTTGCTTTCTGGTCGGCTTTCCGGTCGACTTTCCGGGGCTATCGATGCAGCGGCGGATCTTTGCACACCCATAGCAATGGGAGTCTTCTCTGAAGAATGATTGGAGACATTGCTGCGAAATGCTTTCGGGAAAATTTTGCCTGCCAACGGTCTGAGGGCGGGGATACTGACACAAACTATACCCAAACTGCATTCGACCACTGAGAGGTTCAGACATAGGACGGATCCGACTGGATATTAGTTAGTGATTAGTTAAGTCTTTATAATGCAAAGCCAGAGAGAGAGAGAGAGAGAGCAGACGGGGTAATCATAGCCAAGAAATAGCACTTACAAGTTACATCCAAAGCTATGAGCGTGTCCAGTTTCGTAATTCGCACAATGCCTGCAACGCAAGCCCTGTACTTGGTCAGCTAAGGAACAAGAAGGGCAAATGAAGCGCACTTACACGAGACCTATGCCAAAAAGTAGGCAGAGAATGATTCTTTGCTTCAGCGGCATCTTCAGCTTCCACAGGTATGGACATGGCAATATGCAAAGGACGACGTCAATTGCTACCGAGATGACCGAGCTCGCATAGAGGTATTCGATAAAGTCAATACACTTCCTGTCAGGATTCTCGAAATCCCAGGCTCCAGAAACCGGGCTGCACTGGAATATCACTACGAAGATACCTGTAAGCTGCGAAGATGTTAGTCGAGTCACACCAAGAGAACGAGTCCACTGACCCAGAGCCCAATAACGATCAGACCGGTGAGAAACATGGTCAATCGAAAGAATCTATCATGAACAAAGCGAAGGTACGAGGCGATGATAGACAGCTTGGTGAACGCGATCGCGCAGGCGTAGAAAACTTGGCATACATAGAGGAACTATAAAGGTAAGTATTTCTGTCTGTAAGATGCAGTGATAGGACTTACCTGCACACAGCGCTTGACTGTTGCGAATATCTCTGCCACGCCCAGGAGCCATACGTGCGTCCCGAGCCCGTGATTGGTAGCTACTAGTATGAGCAAAGTCATCATCCCACGAGCAAGCATGACATACCAGCAAGGCACACTGAAGATAGAACAAGAGTGAAGATTGTTGCAATTATAATGAGAACTGGCGATTATGTCGTCAGCCGATGCACCAGATGGCCTTCAACCGTGCTGCTCCAACATTGAACATACCGTCATCGATGAATATCTTCCGAAGCAAGTAGGCTCTCACGAAGAGTCTCAAGCCAACAATTAGACCAACAAGAGTGATGAGAATGATGTTGGCTATTCGGACGCTGGCGACATTTGACCGACGGTCTGTGAGATCCAATTCGGACAAATCGATCGTCAGGCTGCCGACCAGAAAGCGATTGGGGATCATCGAAAGAAGGCGAGCGTTTCTCGCGTGTCGCTGTCAAACTGTCGGCGGCGGTTCTGGAAATGTTCTAAATGGTTGTTCCTCGTGCAAAGGCTGAGGGGCGGCGTGACGAGGGGTTTCTCAGGTGGATGCGGACGTGTTTTTGATGAATCACAGAGTCAGCCTATGTGGATAGAGTTTGCAGGCGGAACCTTCCACGGTTCCCTGAGGTTCCTTTGTGGTGGCGTTTCTATCGATATGCCACATGGGGTGAGGGCGTCCTTGGACTGTAATTATCCACCGGCACCCGGATCCTTCCATCGAATCGAAGAAGGCCATGAGTATTCGCCAACCACATAAAGATAAAGCTGTCAGATATCGACCACGATCTACGGCCGCCACGATTTTCGTGCAAGCGATGGATCTCCCGTTGCCGGTTTCCCCTCTCTCGTCTCTCCTGTTAGGGGAGGAGTCAGGACGGCAAGCTGTGTTTCCATCGTGGTGATAGCTTGAAGGTGCTAGGGAACGCATTGAATGAGGGCCGGGTAATCTGCTGATTCTTGACGGGGGAGAAGACACGGGGGTTCTAGATCTGCGTAGGGTTGTGATGTTGCGTATGTGTTGCATGCAGTCTGTTTGCGGCCAGCATTCTGATGTCCTTACCAGTGGTGGTCGATCATTCGGTTCCACCTCCACGGTGAAGACATGGGGGTGTTGTAATTCTGTCACGTGTGGGGATTGTGATAATGCGGGAGTGCTGCATGCCCTCAGGACACGGTTGGCCTTACAAATGGCCCGTGGGTGGGTCAGATCATCATTCAGCAACTCGGCTCCACTTCCATGGAAACTACTAGTTACGCGATCGCAAGAGATTCATATATCGCCACCTCTTGACAGAGTGCGGTGGGGCATGTCGCTTGCACTAGACAGGCTGTGGTCGAGTTACCTTAGTACAATAGGAGGACGCGAGCGAGGTGGTTGAGGACAAGAGGGTCATCGTGACATGAAACTGTTGGTGTTTGGTAGGCACGACTCGCCCTCATGCACAGTAGCTGCTATCACACAGTAGCTGTCATCAAGCACCGCATCTGACTCTCCACGCCCTCTCTATCGCCTTTCCACGCGTACCTCCACAATCCTCACATCACGTTTTGCATCATCGAGCGACCTCTGATAAATCGGTACTAGGGTCTTCGCTGGATAGCACCGCCATGGACTAGCCAATGCTTGGGTGGATTAACAAGAGTCGCGCTCACCATCACCTGCCCTTCAGCGAAAGCTTCTACCACCCCAAGTAGTTAGCGACGTTGAGGATTTGGTGACTCGCAAGCTTCAAAAGCTAGCAGTACCTTGTCATGGTTCAGCACAGCTATGAACCTGCCAGCACGTAACTTTCCTTGTCCTTGTCGATCATATATTTTCTTCTAATTTTACCGATACCTCGATCTGATTTGTTTTCTGTTAAATTCCTCTCGTGACAAGAGGACAAAGGCTTGGCGTCTGAATACGGGGGCGGTGGGGGGGTATTCACCCACGACATTGCGCATCACATTCATCCGAAAAACCGTTGTAAAGAGAACGCAATGTCCATCAGTACCGACAAATCTCAAAGAACTTCTATTGACTAAATTCTTGCCCAATTGCGAAATTATGTTCCTCATGCATAGATTGGAGGGGTCCTGCCATCTGGTTTACCCCGGTCTTTGGTCCCCGTTCCTGCATTTGGCCCCCACTCTCTTCCCACTATGGCAACTTCTATACCCCTCTGGGGTTCGGAGAAGCTTGATAGCACCTTGATTCAACCTCTATTTTTGGAAATTCGTACTGGATGATCACTTGAGAGCATTCTCAGCTGGTTACCCCCCATTTCCCCAGAGAAGATGCGCCCACCGTTTCCTGCACCTTTCGCATTCTTCGCTTTCGTTGTCATGATATACATATGAAGCTGCCATGCCCCGACCTAAACGCCAGCGACCATTGTGGTTGCCAGCCTGGGTCCCTTTCAAAGATGGTCGGGTTCTGGGGCTCGCTAAGCAAACAGTGTTGGCCTGGTCGTCCGCTGCTCTAGCTACAGTATTCTTCACCTTGACCGTTTCCTATGCGACGGAGAAGTCACAGTTCTCCAAGGTCAAATTCGTTCATTCTTCCCGGCCGAACACACTTTTAGTACTTCGCGTACTCTCCGAAATAGCAAGCGTGTTTTTAGCGGCTACTATCTATTCAACCTTCGAAGTTGTCCAATGGGTTTTAATATCGCGACCGGATGGCATCCGCCTGCCACAATTCCTGGCGCTGCAGTCAAGCACAGGGCCTCTGGGTCTACTTGCGCTAGCACTAGGGTACGGTTTACCGGCCAGTAAATGGCCATGGAACTCACGCATATTGAGTCTGATTCGACTCCTCGCAGAAGTGGCTGTTCCAGTGCTCGGAGTTTTTGTCATGAGTCAGCCATCTCAATATCAAAATCCACCTGCGTTATATGCTAACAACCTCAGGTAACGTGAACACCCACGTGGAATACACTCCAATCACCAACACATTAACACCATTCGCTTTCGGCATGGAGCCTTTCAACTACAGCATTGCTGCCCAGCTTGGTGTTATGGAAGATCTTCTCTTCAACATGTATTATGTCTCATTTCTCTACAACCCAATACACGCGATTGATCTTTCTCCCCACATGGACGGTTGCTCGAAAGGCATGAGTTTGTCAGGTAACACGAGCTGCATTCGCAGAGTCTTGGTGACACAAGATTTCCAGAATGTGGAAGCAAATTTACCGTTTCATGATCGAACCGATACCCACCCCATCCTGGGTACGGGTCAGCAGCTCTACTCTCTCGAATACCGAGATAATATTGAAGTATCAAAAACCGACTTAATTTGCGAAACACTGAACTCTGGACCGGAGTACTATCAAATCTGCGGCAGAAACGCAGAGGATGGATGGCTTCATCTAGCAATGATACCCTGTCCCGTCAGCACCGTCATGCGAGAGAACTGTGCCAAAGACACCAGCTGGAAATCCGATCCCGGTTATACCACAGCTCTACGCCCATCCTTTCTCAAGGCCTCTATTGCGTACGACCGCCATGAAGCCACGATTCTCTCTCACAAAATCGAAACCGAGCCAGCAGTCGCCCAAATCAACTCATCCGAACTCATCTCCGCGCTGGGTGTCCTTCTGAATGCAACTAAGGTTACCCCTCCAACCTCTGTTTCCAATTCAATCCTCGGTGCTCCGAGTAATTTTTTCGGTCGCATTGTAGCGGGACATATGTACCGCATTACCAAAATGTCGGAAACGAATCCTAGCGCCCGAGTCAAAGGCGTTAACGCGCTCCAATCTATCCTCGCAATGACGTTATTTTATTGCCAGAATGGAGTTCTCGCCAAGACGGTGCTTCCATACGCACCAAACGCTAATGGCACGAGCCCTCAGTACCGAAATGGAGCGTTCATGAACCAAAGAAACGACTCGCAGGTTGCGCTTGCAGAGACACGGTATCGACTTAGTGTGGGACGAGCGACGCTCATTACATACTTTGTTCTCGGTGGAGCTACGTTAATTATATGCATCTTTGCACTACTGCTGGGTAGTATTGTAGAGTTGGTCAAGTTTGATGCGGAGCCTACGCTTTGGCCAGCGCTCGACTTTTATACGCAGTGTCGTGTTGAGACGGGGGATGGGGCATTGGTGCCTGCTCAGAAGAGGGCGGAGCTGGCGTGGATATATCATGGGAAGGAATTGTTTGATGAGATTGCGGGTTTGAGGGTGACGAGGAGGAAGAGAAAGATGCGGGAGATTGGCGATGTGGTGGAACCCATTGGGAATAATGAAGGGCCGTAATGATGGTCAGACATAGAAGTTCAACTTTCAGCTTTGTGGTTGTTCTTATCATACATATAATTATCAACTTAACCATTGTGCTTTGAGTGTTTAATGCCTTTTCTTCGCACTACTTGACTTTGAAGTGAGAAATTCATCCATGGACCAGAATCAACTCAAGTATGGAGCGAAAAGTCAATGATTGAGCGACTTATGCTATACAGTACAATAAACAAATCTAAGCAAGCGTGCGTATAACCTCTTTGAACAAAAACCAATCTAAATCTATCCCTAATGCAAAGTTACAAGAAATTTCTCCAAAAGCCCCAAGCCTGACACTCTCCAGCTCTTTAAGCGCACTGTCCACCCAAGGTGTTCAACTTCTGGTCGGCAGGCTTGATAACTTCTGAAAGATCCACCCCAACAGGCTCAGTGCAGTTATTACCACCATATTCAATGTTGAAGACTGCCTTTCCTGCGTCCGTCGCCGGCTTGTACTTCCAGCACTCGTTGAAGTCCAAGTTGTGGCATTGCTCGTTCACAAAGAAATCAACAGTGGAGACAAGGGCGGGGATAATCTCAACCGCGTTCTTTAGGCCAATGGCCATGTTGTTTTGATGAGCGAGATCAGCGAGATACTTCATGTACTCCACATAGTCTGCCTGTGGGTAGGTGAAGCCATCTTGGTGGTTAGAGCCCTTGACGAAGTTAGCAGGTTGATAGTGGAAACATTGCATAGAGTACTTACATAGCCATCAACATTATCAGGGTCAACAGCATGGCAGCCTGCCTTCGCAGCACGCTCGATCCTCTTCTTCATGATCGCTTTCACATTCGGACTGTTCACGTTCAGCCACCACTCGCCAGGCCAGTCCTTCATAGGTTGGCCAATGTCTTCGGGCAGGAAGTCGGGGTAATCGTTGCGCCAATCTTCAACTGAGCCTGCACTGAAGTAGCAGATAATTTTCTTGGTCTTGGCGAGGTCTTTGATGGTCGTGTCTCCCTCTTCACTGTTATCGTCCAGATCTATATCGAGGGCTTGTCCAACGGCTTTCTTAAGATCAACGCCTTCATTATGAAGAACAATGTCCCATGTCATGCCTTTAGGAAAGGCAGTGACGGCTCGACGGTCGAGAGGAGTAGCGACTGCGAGGGCTGCAGCGCTAGATAGAGCGAAGGCGATGGCGTAGCGCATGGTGCAAATTCTGATGATGAAATGGATAGATAGAAATGGGCAGTAGGCAATGAGTGAATGCTGTGGTAGCTAACATTATGAACGAGTTTCCGCCTACCTTATATACCCGTATTCATGTTCGTGCAATAGATCCGAGAACTGAATGGATCGCGGCGAAGTCAAATGTTACTGCTGAGGCATTGAAACTGGGCCGCTGCGGAGGGCGAAGCACATTCCACAAATCAGACAATCCTCGAAACACGTTCACGTTTTCCATCCATCGCTTCATCCATCGGTCAATCGCACTGTTCGCACTGCGTAAGTGTCGAAATAAGCTCGTCCCGACAGCCAGGATCCCGCCAATGCAAGGGTAAGGCGTTCTCCCACGTGGGAGATCTTTTGGCGCCACCAACAGATCCTCGGTGTCCTGTTATATGGTGGAGAAAGAGGTCTGTAAATGCGGTTGGAAATGGGGGAGGCGGAGTGTGTTGTTGTTGGATCATAGGAGTGAATGGACATGCGCGTAATATAAGATTGGTTCACGCACCTTTTTGTGGCATACGCTTTCTGAGAAGTATGTCCAAGCGCTGCTACAACATGTTGAGGTTACGAACGTGGAGCATATAGAATAAAGAGTTGCATTACTCCTCGAAAACTCGTAGAAGCGCAAAGGCTGGAGAGATCGCTCCATCGCTAGAATTCAATCGAAAGTCTGGATATTTGGGTTTCCATCGTTGAGTTTGAGAATTATCGCACAGACTTTTGCATTACGATGAAACGCCCCAGAGCATCTAGAGGATCAGAACGCATTGTGGGAACAATTTTAATAAGTGTTGATCGTGCGGCTCCACATCAGCACTAGCACTTATACGTACTTTACATCCTTCTCATATCAGTACAAACGCACTGGCTTCCGGATTGAGTTGTAGGGCTGACACTCCCAGCTTTGCCCTTCATCACACTCTTCTCGGCCGAGTTGATGAGTGAGGCCTGACACCAAGAAGATACAGGAAATGTTTGTTATTGTTCCTTGAAGCATTTGGTTTAGTACATAATGCACACCGTTATCTCCATATTGGATTGGAGACATCAAATCTATTAGCTGCCGCTCCTGCGCTGCTGTCGGTATGTCCTTTTCAAAACGATGCTCTGAATCGGGCTGTGAATTGGTTACAGGCTGGTTCTAGGAAATATCATGATCTTCGCACATTAATATCTTCAAGGCTCCTAAGGTCTGCTGCATTTCCCGGAGATAAACCTACCTCTATTTTTTTCCTATGGTTGTGTCATTTCAATCATCAACGGATGCTGCGCATACCTCATTGAGCTTAATGTTAACCCACAACTAATAGCAGAGATGATTCTTCCTCAAGTCTACAGATATCCATAGAACTCAATGAAAAAAGATGGTCCGTCGAGAGGGCGGTTCAAGGATTTGTGTGTTGACCATCAAGCTCACTCCGAGGTTCAAGAGTTCAAGCTTGAAGGTCTGGTTGGTGCTGTGCTCGGATAAATCCTCATTGCACGTGCGGTGGTTCAAAAATTCGTAAACCTCATTGTACAGTGTACAAGGGTAAACAGTTCTGTGTCCAGATGGACGTTCTCTAGGCCCACTCCGAGATTCAAGAGATCAGGCTTTCGAGTTGCTGGTGCTCGGACGAATCCTCATTGCGGTAGCGTCTGCGTCGTTCATCCCCGTCATCACCCAACACCACCTCCACCATCCGTCATATAACAACCGCCAGGAAAATGCCAAAGGGTATCTACAAATACAAGATAAAGGCAAGTGATGTACAGGTATAGGAAGTGAAGCATAAAGGAACAGAGATGAGAGAAAAACCAAACAAGTGCTAATGTACAGGGAAGGAAGACAGGAAGACTATAAACAGGGACAAGCATAGGGAATGGAAGACAAAAAGACGATCTACAAGACAATGATGTACAGTGAAGAAAAAGTTGAGGGGGCAGGGAAAAACATGGACATGCGGGGAATGAAAGGTAAGATGCAGAACAGGGAAAAACGACGGGTATGTGAGGAAGAAAAGAGAGAAACCGAAACCCAAGGCAGAAAAGTCGGAGAGTTGCCTTTGCCAGCGCATCACAACCAAATCGATCCCTCATTCATCCCTCAACCCACAATGCCGAATGTGTCTTGAGTTTCCTCGAGACTGTTCGAGGCTCATCATGAGAATTGGGAACCTGAGCTCACGAGAAGGTGCAATGGTGGTCACAAGGACTTACATGAGCGAGACTCTTATCCACCCAGAGGCTGACATCCAGAACCAGGCAACCACGCACCGAGAGTCGTATGCGGCATATACACATTGACGGGATGGAGCACAAGACCAGCTTGGACACCATTGTGTATGACCGGTTTGACGGAACGACTGAAGATGCACACCTTGAGCAATCGTTATTCTGCCTACACAGTATGGTGAGATGGCTAGCAAGACCAGCTTGCTAAACCATGTGTAGGAGACTGGGGGGAACGATTGAAGGTGTCTGTGGTTCTTGATTGCTGGGCCATAAGCAGAAGATCAAGACGTTGTAGCAAGCCGGAGGTTGAAGGCGGAGAACCAGCCTCACTTAGAGCTTCCGGAGAAGACCATCGACAACCTTACCCATAGGAAGGCAAGGTCGCTCGAAAGTCCATTGGAACGTCTTGATATCGGCATGCCTGTCTAGGACCTTCTCCCGAAGGAAGGTAAGGGCTTCACACAACTCCTTGCTGTCCCAGTCCTTTGGGTACTGATCTCGAGGAACCGTGAGGTTCTCGTACAGTGTGTTGAGGACTTCGTTGAACTCCAACAGCAAGGATTGCTTCCTGCCCTTTCCAAGACTTTCGGCCGCCAGCAACTGCTTGTGCAGCAAAACCGCAGCCAGCCTCACACCCTTGGCGAAACTATGGAGATAAAGGCTGATGCTCCTGATAGTCACGGGCGTGTTCTTGTCTTTGCTCAACTTCAACTTGTTCTTGTCTACCCTGGAATTGGCGTAGATCAAGGTGATGTGATCGAGAACTGGAACGCCGTTCTCGACAGCACATGCGTTCAATATTTCCTGCCCGGCTTCCTGGTCGCGGGGGTCGAAATCCACGGCGAATGGGTTTGAGGAACCCTTCGAGGAGGCAGAGGGGCCAGGAGTACTGAAGTCGAAGGAGAGGGTGGAGTTGGCTGTAGGCGGTTTGGGCACAGCGGCACTCAAGCTGAATGAGAGGCCGGAGTTAGCTCCAGCCGGTCTGGGCACAGGCCTCCGGGGCTGCTGGGCCGGCATCTGTGGAGTCATCGCAGCGTTTGCCGGCGCCGCATGCTCAGCCTGGGGCTGTGGAGCTTGCGGAACTTGGCTAGCTTGCTCTGTCTCGACGGGCAGATGTCGCTTTTGAGCCATGGGGAGGGGAGCCTCCGGCTGTTGAGCCACTGGCAAGGGAGCCTGTGACTGCTGAGCCGGTGGCTGGGAAGCCTGTGGCTGCTGGACCACGGGTATCGGAGCCTGTGGCTGCTGAGCCGGTGGCTGGGAAGCCTGTGGTTGCTGGACCACTGGTACCGGAGCCTGTGGCTGCTGAGCCACTGGCAAGGGAGCCTGTGGTTGCTGGACCACTGGTACCGGAGCCTGTGGCTGCTGAGCCACTGGCAAGGGAGCCTGTGACTGCTGAGCCATTGGCATCGGAACCTGTGGCTGCTGCTGTGCCAAGGGTGAAGCGTCGATGAGGGAGGCCAGGTCGTTAGCGTTCAAGGCCAACTCGATGGCGCGGGCGTGTTCCAGAAGTCCTAGAGCCAGACTCCGGAACACTGGGACCAAGCCGCCTTGGATTGAGGAACGACAACAGGTGATGGTATACCAGATGTCGACAGTTACGGTGCGCCATTTGTCGATGGCCGACTGGAAATCAGTCGAAAGCGGACGTAACTGGTCCAAGGCGGAACGCACTCGAGTGCATTCTTCCAGGATGGCTTGACCAACCTGGACGAACCCTTCATCTTGCTTCGAAAAGAGCTCGAAGCATTTGATGCCGAGACCGCGAACGTAGTCTGCCGAACGAGCGAGCTCTTGGCACTGGGCCATGACTTGAGGATCGGCAACGTACGGCATCGGGAGGAGGGGAGCAGGAATGGGAGCGTTCATGCCTGGGAGCACCTCTGGGGGAGCCTCAAATTGAGGCGCCAGAGCGGGCACAACTGGGACCGTCGAAACAGTCTCTGGTCGTGCCTTTTCACCAAGCAGCAAGAACTTCTCACCAAGGAAGCTCACTACCTCGCGGCGGCATCCGGGAAGAGGAAGAAAGCTGATGGGATGTCTCTCCATCGGAGCTTTGTGCTCAATCTGAGCGGGGGGGTCGGGGAAGAGACGAGAGGGACGTCTCGTCCAAGGAGTGTATGTGGGGACCGGATTCCTTCGCGGATTGTTGTTGAACTTGATTGCCGGGATGGACGTGACCGGCGCAGGAGAGCCGAGAACGGGCTCGATGTACTGCGTTACCAGCAAGCGCTGAAGCTTGTCGCCATCCTCGGTATCCGCTGGAGGAGTAGAGAAAGGACGAGTGGGGCGGATCGTCCTAGGGGTGTACGTGGGGACCGGATTTCTTCGGGAATTGTTGTCGAATTTGAGCGCCGAGATGGACGTGACCGGCGCAGGAGAGCCGAGAACGGGCCCGATGTACTGCGTTACCGGCAAGCGCTGAAGCTTGTCGTCCTGCTCGGGAACCGTTGGAGGGAGGAGACCTCCACAGACAACAAACCAGAAGGAGAGAAGAAGACAGCAAGCGAAGGCAAAAGAGGCGCAAGCAAGGAGCACCTGAAAGGCCTCAACTAACAGCTGGAAGGCTGAAGACATCGTGGTGATGAGCAGAGAGAGATTTGGATTGTGTTGGCAAGAAAGCGTGGACGATCAAAATCTGTGAGGAGAGAGAAGGGATCGTGGGAAGAACAACAATAAATACTCGACGCGCTCGGGCCAGCGCGTCCGTGGTTGCTCGAAGCAACAAGCTGTCAGAGTCTAGCAGCTTGTTACCATGGCGATTCCGTGAATGGGACGTTGACGGCGAGGGGAAGGCGGTGATGGTGGAGAACAGGGCGTGAAAGCGCCCACTGAGGGACCACAACAAACCCCACGCCAACCAGCAACAAATAACAGGAAATAAACATAGAGCAATTGTAATACAAGCTCAGATGTGTATGATGAGATGTTAATTCTGACATCTACAGGTTGGGACTGTGCAATGTATTGAGCCTGGGAGAGGAGTCACTTGCAACAAGGTATATTGCATGGAAATGACCTACAGTACCAAACGACCCAAAGATGTCTTGATCATCCATTTTTTCTTCCCAGCTGCGAATCCAGAGCTTTAGCAAGCAGGTACAACATTTCCAATCTTTCGCACTTCACATGAGCTTTCTTCCCCAAACGTACTACGTTCCCGACAATGACCTCTACCTCCATACGCCTGGCCCCCCTAACATCTTGCAGCATACTAGGTTCTACTCCGACTCCGTTATGTATCCTGTCTTTGGCACGCCCGAGCTGGTATTCTACCTCCTCGCGTGGGATGTCGTGGCCATATGCGGCGGCGATATCTCGCACTTCGAGCATGATAGCGAAAATAAGGTCCGTGGCTGGCTCTGAAGATAACATGAAGTTGACGTCGGTACACAGCGTAAGAGCACAAATTGGATTCCAGGCGGCGTTGACAAGTAGCTTCGACCAGCGCTTGATTTGGACATCGTCATGCACTTCGACCGTAGCTCCAGCAGCCGTTATTAGCTGACCAAACACCTTGGCAGGTGCGGCGGGAGCAGAGGAAGGATATATGCCAATTTCCAACCGTTCAACTTCGCCGTGCTTGATGATTCCGGCCGGCCTCTGCGTAGCAGGGAGATAGACCACACAGCTCACAAGTGGGTTTGTAGGAAAGGCGCTGGTGTATTCATCTTCGATCCCGATTCCGTTCTGAATCAGAACAATAATGGTATGGCCAGGAGTCACTGCTGGGGCGATAATTTGTGGTGTGGTCCCTGGAGTTGCTTTGCTGCAGATGACGATGTAGTCGAAGGGCTTCGTATCAAGGGATTTCGCTTCGTCACAGTCTCGGACCACATTGGGTATAAAACGGATGTCTTTCCCAAATATTGAAGAGTTGATCGTAAATCCGTCCTTCTTGACGATACCGTAGTTGGATCTGCACACGGCTGTGGTGGAGGATACCTTGGATAACAGGTAGAGATAGACCGCTCCAACACTTCCGGCTCCAAAGAGGAGTACCTTGGGGCCTTCTGCCATACTCAGCAACTGTTTTATTGTGCGAGGGCAGTAGAGAGCAGTCTGGTTTGAGATGCTGATAAGGGCGAGTTACGATACGACGTCGCACTAGTTCACGCCCGCCCCGGTAGCCTCCGATCGGGCCGAACTCCGAATGACATCGCATCATATCTACAAGAATTTTGGCGCAATTTTGGCGCGAAGCAGATGGTAGAAAGGGAGCTTGCCTTGAACTTATATTTGAAAAGACCGAAGACCAGTGCGAATAATTTCGTCAAATTCTAATGCAGTGGCAAAAGTAGGTCTATTCGAGGTGTCATCTGTCACTATAGGCATCTCAACAGTCAGTGAAACGAACGGCTGGTGGGCGTCTTCAAAAATACATTCATGTGGAGAGCCAGGTAAATGCAAAGGGTGCTTACGTGGGGCTACTAGATCACGGCAACCAGCAACTTCACGCTCCAAAGAGCTAGGACGACGCCACCTGTGTGCGAGAAACGCTTTTGAAGTAACATGTCTTTTGCTAATTTGGCTCGATGTCATGAGTGCGACTGCAATGGCTCAGTACAAAGCTAGGCCCAAAGCGGCAATCCCGTGACACAGTGTGGTTACCTGCCCAACCTTTGAGACTACTCTTGTAGGCTGATAGAAACGCCGCATTCTTGTTAGACTTATTAGGATGATATTCTCATGGTCTTGATCACTCGCTTTCCGATTTATGGGCAAGAGTGTGTAATGTTTCCGAAATTGCATCTGAAGATCCTTAATGGTACATTCTACGTATGCTGGTATGACTTAAATACAATTATTTGGTCGATAGCCGAAGTCTAGTCTAAGTAATGCACTTGAGGACTAGAACGCACGAAGGCAAAAAGAGAAGTTGTTGAACATCTTCACTCGTCCGCCAAAGCCTTAAGCTTCTTCATCCCTCTTCTTCAGCATCTCACTCCACGGCCTTGCCGGCCTCATCTGCTTCACAAGATCTGGTTTTTGCAAACTCAGAGGTCCCGTGATATTTGCGCCTTTCTCAATATCCATCTCTTTATTCATCTCGCTCATGGTCGAGTCTCTTCTTGTAGGGTATGTCTCCTTTTCCAATCCCATTTCGTCTTCCCGGGGCGGTCTTGCAGGGGTTCCAGGGACGGGTTTAAGTGGGTCGTATAATGTTGGAATATTCGACCGAGACGGAGGAGGCAAGACGGCTTGGTAGCCGTGACCCATGCCAAGCGCGGATGCTGTGGGCTCGAAACTGCAGCATTTCTGCGTGCGGCGGTGGTGACAATAGTCAATCGTAGTCATCAGAGATGCTATTGCTACGAACAGCCTAGAATACTATTAGTCACGGCTCATGCCCATATATGTTGGAGGCACATACCAGCCTGCTCCACCAGTGATTGAAAATGCCTTGGTCAACGGGCAAATCATTTCGAACGCCTTTAAATCGGATGATGACGAAGGATCCAGGACGGCGCACTGAGAGCCAACTCTCACAGCAAGAGATAGGGCTACAGCGAATGCCCCAGCCATAACGAACATTGCGAGAAGCTCAAGTGGAAGTAGAACATATTTTGGGGCTGTGAGCTGCGTGACTCTGGAGGAGAATACAATGAAGAGTCCGGCGAGGAAAGTAAAACAAGCCTACAGGCCGTCAGCATTAATCTGACAATAATGGTGGCAGATACTTACGGCACCGATAGGTAGCCATACCCTGACCTGGCTATCCACAACAACATTGATGAAATCTCTCCATGCTTCCGACTTTTCTGAGTCGAGCACAATGAGTTCGAGAACGAGGTCCCCTCTGACTTCTGCGTCGTGAATGACTTGTTGCACTATCTTGTAAGTCAGTCTCGTGTATACCTGACTATTCTCAAGAGAGGACTAGAATACGTACACCAGGCCCCCAAAGCAATTACCCCCGCGGCCGCGATCAATACTAGCGACCTGAAGCCAACCAAAATGAATTTTTCAGAGCCCATACCGACGGATGGGATGAACAAACGAGTGTAAAACCCAGAACCAGCTGGCGGACAACTACCAGAGTGTAAAGAACGGAATTAGAGTCGTGATACAGTAGAGAGCCTCAACGGTCAGGACTCCGGCTGATGTCCAGGCTTAAAGGAAAGTTTTCACCGTGCATGGACGCGCATTTCCGCTGCCAAAGCAACACAGACGGCAGGGCCCAAGAAACCGCCTGCAGAAAAGTGTGGATCCTATTTGGTATGCGGGTTGCTTCTTACAGCCATCGTTCTTGGACATGCAGGAACATCAAGCCCGAGTATGATGTTCATACCAACGCCCCTCGAGCTTAGTGGCATCCTTGGTGCCTCGTTTACTAGGCAACGGGTACATCGGGGTGTTGCTGCTTGACAGTTCGCGACCATGTGGAAGCAACCATTGGTCCATCGCACAGCGCCTGAGTCGGCCTGACTGTGACTGCATATCCGGACCCCAACAGATCCGTTGCTGCTTAGTGGGATTCTCGATGCAGGCTGTCCTGAGGCTTCTCGGCGCACAGTTGCCCAGACCGGGACCGGTCGAGAACTTGTTGGAAGTTCATGCTGAAACCAGGCTGAGGCACGGGGCTCGGAGACTTCTGGTTCCCTTCAAGGCTGAAACCGTCAGAGAATTGTACCCCTGTAAGATCGATGCCCCTTCCCACAACCTCAAAAGTCGAGGCCAGCCATCACTTTTATCAATTCCTTAGTTCCAAAATGGCGTGAAGTGGTGGATGAGCGCGAATAGCTGACCAGCAGTCAGATTTCACGAATGCATGCGTTCTTATGTCCGAGAAAAGACGTCACCTCCGGCGCTGCGCAATGTTGCAAGCATAGATTGCACCAGAAGCCTTCAAACGGCATCGATTGCTGTGTATGTGTTGTCGGTCTCTTGCTTTCGTCGTCCGAACTCATCAGCGAGCCAAGCAAAGATGATGCCGAAACACATCATAGCAAGGCCGAGAATGAGAAGATGTCGGGCATCGCTTTTCGCATCTCCCAGGCCGACGCTTATCGTGGTCATACCCTATGAATTCAGTCAGGGATTGACGGAAGCTGTGTGGGTGTAATCATACCTCTGGAAGTTTTACCGCCTCAGTCGATCCGAGAATGCGTCCCCACTTGTCCACGGCAAGCAATCGAACAAACAAGTCTTGCTCCAGAAAGATCTCGATCGGATTCTCATCTCCGATTTTCATTGTTGTCAACTGCTCTTGCTTCGGGTGTACATGGTGGTCAGGCGGAAACACCTCCGGATTTGTCTCGACAACCACATACTCTATCCTCGCAGCATCGGCCCAGCTCATGTAAAGCCAATCATCGATAATGGCTACATCGGATTTGAATGTTGTGTGTAAGAGCTCACCGAACAGCAATCGAGTGTCGGAGATGCCAAGATTGATGTTTTGGCTATTGGAGGACTGTGGCCTGGGCGTGGAGTAAAAGCCGGAGGATGTTTGTAGACCAAGAGGTATAGAAGCAGCATTTGCTATATGCATTAGACTGTGTAAGGCAATAGATGCAAGGCATCCCCGTAGGAAAAGAGATGGATGAGATTGCATAGTGTAGATCTGGAAATTGGAGCACTGGTTCGCAGACTGGTCCAGCAGACTTAAAGATGAAAATGAGAAAGAATATACCAAGAGATTTGGAGCGATTTCGTAGAGCATATATCCACTACTCTGTCTAGAAGAGACGAAGCTTCGGCACTCAAACCGCCGCGTCATGTTGGCCTGTGGAGAGTTTGAGAAAGACAAGCATCTTCCGTTGTCAAAGTCGCGACAGATCCAGACATGAGGGTCAAAAACAGAATTTGACAAACAACAACCTGGTCAGACTCCCAAAAATTCATCGAGCGTTGATGTTTCCAAGGTTCTGATGTCTCTTCGCCTTCGAATGTTGAACCGCATCCGGCACTAGGTTTCAAACGCCAATGGTGAAGTGGAGAAGGAACCAATAGGCGAATACACCATGAATAGATCGACACACCTTAGAGATCCAAGTTGAGAGGCACGGGAAGCTGATTGCTATGCATAGCTGTTCATGCTGGATAATGCTTTCCAAAAGAATTAGGAGTCACATGTCAGCTTGGGCCAACGAAGAAGCCACCCCAAGATTCGTGGCGAGATGGGGTTCTCCTCGTCGATGAGGCATAATGGCCTGACCGCTAGGTGGTTTAAGAGAAGAGGGTACCAATTAAGCTGAGGGAGTTGGAGAGGTGACCTAGCGGGAGCAATGCAGGTGGATGCAGGCGGGAAGGAAGACGACAGAAAGCTTAATTGGTTTTCTTATGCTTGGCGTTTGCGACACCACGCATTCCAACCTCAGCTTCCTTTCTCCACATCGCATTTCAATCACAGTCACACCGTTCATCTCGCCTCCGATGCCACAGGGTTTCAGAAACGACGATCTTGGTGGTGGACGCGACAGCTCTATTTTCACCTGCCAGAACTCCCGACTGCCCTCTCGTATCGCTGGATGCCGTGTACCACCTCAGATTTGATTTGTCCCAAATGCTTTCGCCAAACGTCCAACATTTTTGGAAGTGGCTGTTAAAAGGCAATGCAATAGGTGGGAAGTCATGTGTCCCTGCTAGGGGCGCCGAGTTGGCTTATTGGGGCCGCCCTATGACTGCCTCTTTGCTGACACCCAGCTGATGGTGGCGGTGGAGGGATGGTCTGCGATCCTAAAACCTATCCTGACTGCTGTGTTGCAAATCTCCTCAATGTGTATCATCCATCAGGAGACCGACGATGTTGTGCTTGACGTTTTCAGTCATCATACGAACCATTATTACCAAACTTAGGTGGGCAATATCCCAGCTGTGGGAGGTCAATTCTTTGTGTTCGTTCCCTTACTTATCCGGAAGGCTGGTGCGGCGCACCCATTCCAGCGCCTGGTCTGAGTTGACCGCAAACCTTACCTGTCAGTCCTTGGCAGCTCTTACTCGGCATTCATGACCAGCGGTCAACTCAGCTGCCTAGATGAAGGCTTTCCATCAGCTGGAGAGAGGGATGGACGATCGATCATTGCGGAAGAAGCCGGCACCGATACAAGAGCCCCGTGAACCATTCATTTATCATAGACCCCCCAGCCCAAACTTGACATAGCCTTGCGCTCTTCTTCATTGTACTGTCTTGGCCTCCCCAGCTGCACACATACCCGCCCCAACATGAACTCGACCACACTTCGAGGCGACGTCCTTGAGCGGACCCACATTCTCAAGGAAATCTTACAACATGTCGACGACTATTCGAAAGAGTTCAACTTGGTCGATTACACTTCACTCAAAGACGATGTTCTGAAGCCAGTCCTAGCAGACAATTTCGACCCAGAAACCCAGATTCGAGGGTTTTTGAAGACATTCCGACATACCCTAGCATACAAGTCGGCCTTCGCCAACATCGCAAGCCCGGAATTATGGACCCAGATCGACGAGTTCATCGAAGGCAAAAATGGAAAAGATGTTGTTGGCAACAAGGAGTTCCATCTCCTTGCACACCCGAGCCCTGGCGTTCAGCATCATTTCTCTCTGTTGGGATTCCTGAAGAGCCTGGTGACATGCAGTCTTGATGTGAAGACAGTGGTCGAGGACATCTTTCATCCAAACTATAAGCATATGAAAGATCTGCCAATCATCTACGAAGACGCGAAAAACACGAAGATTATCGAGGCAAGGCTTTCCCAGAGTATACCCGCATTATATGCTAACGATCCAAAAGTGTTACAGTAATGTCCCATTCGAGAACTGGGGCCTCACCGTCAAGAATACACCCAAATACACTTTTCTGCCGAACACTGTCAAAGGGGTTCAAAGTATTGTCGAATTTGCCAAGAGGAAGAATTACCGAGTACGATGTGCAGGGTATAGACATAGCTGGTCGTCCATCTTCGCGCAGACCAATGAGGTTTTCATATCTTTTGTCAATCTGCATACCGTCACAACACTGCCGGATCCCATGTCGATTGTATCGGGAGAGTACGACGCCTCAAAAGTCCCAGAACTCAAAACCATTGAGTTGAGAGAAGAGACAGTACCCGGCAAGAAGAGGCTCTGCCGCATCGGCGCAGGTGTAACGAACGAGGAGTTCAGACGATGGTCAGTTGCTGGGAAAGCATGGACTTTCCCTGCTGATGTAATCTTGGTCGAAGTATGTACCCGTTATGTGTAAGCTATAACCCGGTGGCTGACTGCAGCAGGTCACGATTGGAGGGGTGAACGGTCCCATCTGCCACGGCGCTGGTATATCTCACAAGACCTTGTCCGATTATGTCCGTCGCATCGAGTACGTCGACTGCCATGGCAAAATTCAAGTTGTTGATGACACCGAGTTACTTCGGGCCGCGGCAGGAGCATTTGGTCTACTCGGTGTGGTTACGCATATCACCTTTGAGCTTGATGCAATGACTTACGCAGTGATGGTAAGTCCCCAGCACTACAATTTGAAGTATTCATGCTCATAGCCACAGCAACCCCTCAAAGAGGATGTCGGGCTTGGAGTCCCTCCACTGGTCAAGTCAGAGATCCCAAAAGCGCTTCGAAACAAGTGGTATGAAGCACCAGATGCAGACAAGCAGATTCGTAAGGCGACTGCGGAATTCGAACGCAGGGCGGCCAACGACTACTACAGCGAGTAAGTGTTCGAGCCTGAAAGCTTCCAGTTGAGATTGCTCACCTACCATAGGTGGTTCTGGTTTTCATATCAAAAGAAAATCTGGACTAATAGCTTCAACGTCACTAATGATCCGACCGGTGCAGTGAACTACCCAGACCCTGTCAACGTCTTCCTTCAATGGGTTCAAGGCTGGCTGGGAGGAGTCCTGACTTCCGTTCCATTCTTCAATGCCATTCCTGGTTATTGGCAAGCACAGTTGATTGCATCTTTGGGCATGGCTGCCCTCCCTCCAACGCTGGGCGAGAGCAAGACACCCACTTATAAGACGCTTCTCCCTGATGCATTGCACTTCCGCCGCGGAGTCCAGAATATGCGGGTGAGAGATCTGGAAGTGCAAATTCCCCTCCCTCCACGAAAGGATGATCCCACCAAGCCAGACTTCAGCATCGTCCAGCGTGCGTGGTGGGACGTCATCAACCTGGTGTATAAAGACGCCGATGTAGGCGCCGATCCATCTTCCGCCATGCGCCTCGCGCTCGAGATGCGTATCATGGGTAGCAGCGACATGATCTTGGCTCCACAGAAAGGAAACGATCTTGGCACGCTATCCATCGAGATTCTTACCCTTCCAGACGCAGTCGCGGACGATGAGTGGAATGCTTTCGCTCAAAAGGTTGTGGATCTGTGGATGAGCTATGGGGGGAATGTGAGGCCGCACTGGGCGAAAGAGTGGGAACAATTTACGTTCAAGGGCCAGGAGGCGAGAAAATATCTGAAAGAGGTTGCTTACAAGGATGAGATTCCGGAGTTCCGGGATACTCTGGCGAGTATTGGGAGTCAGCATGGATGGACTCTCAAGGAGTTGAAGAGCAGATACTCGAACGAGTTGTGGGATAAGATGGTGTTTGAATAGTGTCAGCTGATCGACGTGGGAATCCAAAGACATGTTGGGCAACGTCTCTCAATTGGTAATCGTGGAATTCTACCTGTAGCCTCCCTCGATCGCGCATTGGGGACACATCTGGTCAGTGGAGTCTCTGTTTTCAGGTTAATTGTTTCTTCTGCTGTGTCGCTCTTCTCTTCTATTGCCATGCTCGGGTTCAGATGTTAGCATCCTTCACCGATGTAATAATTCCCTCTGTATTTCTGTCGCTTCCTTATATTAAGGTTCATGCTCCCGCCTAATTCTGATCCTGTGTATTTCGGTCGCTTCCTTACATCGATATTCTTGCTTTAGCCTTATCCTGATGCCTTGCAGAAAATTCGCATCAACTAGTCAGGCGTCCATTGGGCCCTGTGTTTCTTCAGGAGCTACATTGGTTATAAAACACCCTTGAACAAGGAGGAGGCTATTCCTACTTACACTAAAACTATGTGGTGACCGCATTTACCAGGATTATGCGGAGTCGGACTCGGCAATCATTGCCCTCCTACCACTCCACTTTTAAAGCGTGTGCTGTTTTTGTATCATCAAGGCCCCTCGGCGCTTGGTTAATTCTACCCACAAATACCGAGATACCGTGAAATATCCCACCAGTCCCCACGGCTTTTCAATATTAGAGATATTGGGGCTGACTATCTTCCTAGAATCTCTTAGCGCCGCGCGTCTTCCCCTCTCCAACCTTTTCCACCAAACGATTCTCCATGACCACACGTCAACATGGTCGTAGCAAAGATATACCAGAATGTATTGAGTAACCCCCAGAAAGCTTCCAGCGCAGTACGCGCCCTATCATTGTTTGGTTTTCTCGTGGCTTTCATTGTATGTCACCAGCTATGCAAACTCTCCCATGAAGGCTTAACGGAGTAGACGGTTGCGATCATTTTGCGAGTTTTATACAACCTATTCGTACATCCTCTTCGCTCATTCCCAGGTCCGCTGCTTGCGCGAGCTTCAATCCTCCCCTACCAGCAAGTCGCGCTGGATGGCCGTCTGCCCAAGTGGATTCATGAACTCCATCAAAGGTATGGACCGGTCATTCGATATGGCCCTAATGAACTATCCTTTATCGAACCGCAAACTTGGAAAGATGCCTTTGGCCACAAATCTGCATCGTTTAAGAAAGATGCCAACTTTTACGGACCAGATCAGTTCGGAGGCCCTCCGGGTTTGATAAGAGCAGATAATGAAAGCCATGCTCGTCAAAGACGCCTAGTTTCTCATGCATTCAGCCACAAGGCCCTCCAAGACCAGGAGCCTCTATTGAAAGGCTATGTTGGGTTGTTAATTCTCAAACTGAAAGAAGCAAGTGAGGGTAATTATGGTGGTAAAGTCGATATGGTGGATTACTACAACTTCACCGCATTCGACATCATGGCTGATCTGACATTTGGTGAGCCTCTAAAGCTCTTAGAGGGCTCTTCGTACGATCCGTGGGTTCGTGCATTATTCGACAATCTCAAGATCATTCAATTAAACCAGCTTATCCGCGCATGGCCAGGGCTATCGCGCCTCTCACGAGCATTGGTGCCCAAATCTGCCATGGAAAAGCGAAGGTTGCATCAAATGCACACTATTGAGCGGGTGGAGAAGCGCCTCGCGAGAAAGACCGATCGCCCGGATATCTGGACGCACATCCTTCGGTATTCGAACAGTGAGGAGAATAAGGATCGTGGGCTTCTTCCCAACGAGATGATATCAAACGCCGGCTTGTTTATGACGGCTGGCACTGAGACCACAGCGACTGTGCTGAGCGGTTTGACGTATTATCTGTTGAAGGACCCGCAGCGATTGCAGAGGTTGAAGAAGGAAATTCGCGACGCGTTCGCAACGTATGAGAACATTACGATGCCTCGTCTTGCCGAGTTGGGTTATCTTAGGGCTTGTATTGATGAGGGTCTCAGAATTTATCCTCCAGTATCTGGTTTCATGAATAGAGTTGCTCCGAAGGGTGGAACGAATGTCGCTGGATATTGGGTTCCTCAAGGGGTGAGTGTTTACAGACGATCAAGGTTCTCTTGAGCATTTCATCTAACCAGACTAGACTGTCGTGAATATCCCGCACTATGCAGCCTATCATTCAGCATCCAACTTCAAGGATCCAGATGAGTTTGTGCCAGAACGGTGGCTTCCTGAAGGCCAAGAGGATTACGGCTTGGATCGCAAGAGCGTTTTACAACCGTTTTCTTACGGGCCTAGGAACTGTTTGGGAATGAAGTGAGTATATGGTTCTTAAAAGACATTTCGTCAATCACTAACTCGCCTAGTCTTGCTTATCATGAAATGAGATTGGTTCTAGCCAGTGTCTTGTGGCACTTCGACGTGGAGTTTTGCGAGGAATCGGAAGGGTGGCCAAACCAACTCGTGTGGATTCTGTGGAAGAAAGGACCATTGATGGTCAAGCTGAAGAGTATAAGGAGCTGAGCAGGTACATCCATAGTTGACTCACGCCTCGTGGAGGAAAGGAAGGCATATACGCCTAGTGAGAGTGCCATCAAGTGCAATTCACCATGCCAAGCCTAACACCCCTGGCGCCTACATCGACTTTTTCGCGCATTGGTTTGCTTCACGCGGTTTAACTTAGCTATTCTACGGCCCAAATTTTCTCCGTTTCGCGAGACTCGGCAGCCTATATAGCACTGAGGTTGGCTGAACCCAATTCTTTCTCTTACCTACTGTCCACACAGCTGATAGCCACAACCTCTTCTACTCCGGGACCTACAGTGCACCACGAACACTCGTTTCCTAGGGAAACCAAGGTTTTTGCACCCCTCCTGTCTTAACATTGCTATCAGGTAAAATGGACGAACAAAGCCAAAAAACCGCAGAGATCACCATACTGGCAGGACTTGTTAACGGGGTCGATACCGCCCCTGGGCATGTCGAGGGCTCTATCGAGGCTCACGGCTTTGGCAATACTCAGCACTCGGGCGATGCTCAGCACTCGGGCGATGCTCAGCACTCGGGCAATGCTCAGCACTCGGGCAATGCTCAGCACTCGGGCAATGCTCATCACTCAAACGATGATCAACACTCGGAAGAGCTTCAGGATCCGCGAACTGCCCCTTTGGTCCCCACCGGCCTTATCATCCCCCACGATGTCTGCGATGAGGTGCTCTCAACTCTGCATCTATACGACGTGTGGATGGTCGCTCGGTTGATATCTGCCTCGTTCGCGCAGAGGGCCACCTACCAGTTCCTCGTCGAAGAGATTCCTTCGATCCGCCTCGTCAACTTCAACGTCATACAATCGAAGTCTAAACCAGGCCAGATCTACCAAAAACCGTCGGTGTACACCTACGAGTTCCACTCCTTTGACCCGCAGGATGAGTCCCGAGCAATCTTCACAGAGTATATTCGGCTCTCCGGAAATCGACGCGATGATGGACCCTTCGCTCACCGACAAGCAGTGACATGTCGCCAACGGGCTCGCGATTACTATGTAAGCCAGCCGTTGAAGCGAACCAACTACCACATGTCCCTCCGCACTCACCCAGCAGTGGAAGTTGATACAGGGTTGATGCAGTTTGATGATGTCAAACGGGTATTGAGGGTAGAATGGAGGAAGCTGTTGACGGACTACTTCAGGAAGTTGGGAGAGGATTGGGGGCGTGATCCATGGGCGGGTGTGGTTTGGTGAAGGGTATTTGGTGAGGGGGGATTGGAACGTGTATGATAGAAAGCAGGAAAAGACAGACGAAAGCCTGGGGTTTAAGGGGTAACAAGGGGGATCATAATGTGTGTAGGAACTACCCTTGAGTTGAAGAAAAGTGACCAATGCTTGTTTAAATAACTTCGACAATCTACAGAGTACAATGATTTGATTTTCCAGAGATTAATCGCGTTGCATTATGCCATCTCTCCATGGGAAATCAAACGTTGCTTCACAACTCCGCAGCCAGTGATCTCGAGCTGATTTCCAACCCTTAGAATCCTCAATTTTGTTGAATACCCCTTCCTCACAACTCTAGCCCCTCACCAAAATCAATCCAATACGCACAGTTTCAAAGGGCCTCAACCACTCCACAAATCCCCACCAAATCCTACCCCATTTCAATGACAACGTCGCCATGCTCTCTCGCCCAACTCTCACCCATCGTGCCACCTTACCAAGCAAGATCAACAGTGCAAAGCATGGCCACCACCAAGATGCCAACTGTTTATCAATCTAGCTCTACTTTCAAGCAAAAGCTCGGCAAACTCCTCTCCCCCCTAAAACGCTTCAAATACAAACCCATCAACAACACCACCAACTTCAACCCCACCGAGCACGGTGTCCCTCGCGTCATCGGTTCAACGGCCTCCGATTCATCTACCACTCACCCTCCAACCCAATCCCAGGTCTACTCCAGCACCACCAGTGCCCCCATCCCCTTCGGCACAATGCGAACCCCCTCCGGCGAGCGTGTAACCGGCAGCATACCTGCCGACTCGGATGAAGGCCGTTCCTACGGCACCATCGCCTCGCGCAACCGCACAGAGCCGCCGAAAAAGAGTTGCACTTTATACGGGCCGCTGAAGTACCCCACCATGATGGAGGTGTACGATGAGAACCACACCCACCACGATAATGACGATACCCATCTCCCAGCCCCGAATTCGGCCTACGGCATATCGGAGAGCACGCCCGAGCACTCCGCAGCCGGCGCGGGGATCGGGCGGGATCAGAGTGAGACAAGGGAGAGCTGGCTCGGACCAGTGAGTCAGAAGTTGGGGTTGAGGGAGTCAAGAGTGGGGTTGATACAGGAGTTTTTGAGACAGGAGGTTGAGAGGGAGAGACAGGAGAGGGAGGAGAGACAGGAGAAGGAGGAGGAGAGGGAGAGAGGGGGGGAGAGGGAGGAGATAGATATGGTGGAGAGGGAAAGAGCGGAAAGGGAGTTGAGGGATAGGGAGATCATGGAGAGGGCGAGTCAGAGTGTTGTGAGGAGGAGGAGAATGGTGGCGAGTTGAAGGGAGAGGGTGTGGTATTGAGAATGGCGTTTGGGCGCTGGATTGACGGGACACGACAATGAAATATATTGGTACTCGTAAAGGAGATAATCAGCCCTATTGCGCTTAAAGTAATACCGGTTTTGGCAATAGTAATGGGAGGAATGTTTCCGAGGATGCATCTACGTTTGTCTACAATTTTGGAATGAGTGGTGCATTGCATTTTCTCATATATTCAAACTGCGGTACACATTTACAACGACCCGACGTTTAAAAAACCTGTAAAGTCAACAGATGGTGGAAAGCCAGCACATCTCATCTCTCCCTCCGCACGCCTTCCCATCCCATCTACACGCAGTCTACTACACTATTGTACCCAAACAACACCACAGCTTTGCAATGGCCAAACCACGGCCAATACCTCCCACCAACCCCTCTGCCAAAAGTCGCTCCCCCATCCCTTTCGAGAAAGACAGCCTCTCCATCCACCCCACCCTCCTCCCGCTAAACCTTGACCCCTCCATCCTTTGAACCACCTTCCGCCCCCAATCCCCCGCCTTCACGCAGGCCGTTGACCACATCTTCCACACAACCGACTTTCCCCAAACATACATCCACACCAACCTCGGCTCTACCAAACTACACCATGTGGACTTCCTCCAACTCTTCGCGGCAAACACTTCATCCGCAATCTTCGCTCTCGGATAGCGTGGCCGACAAATCGAGCAGCAGGAGTACTCACAGTGGACGCGTAGCGCAGAAGCTGCGGCGGCGCGGAGCGGGGAAATGTCATTTGTGGGTGAGGGGGAGAGATATATTGGGATTTGGGGGTGCGGTAAGGTGGGATGGTGATGCTGGGTTACTGGTTGTGGAGTGGAGGGACATTTTGAGGGGGTATTTTGAGAGGAAGGGTGACGGGGCGGGTTAGGGATGAGGAGGGGGAGGGGAGGAGGGAGAGAAGGATGGGAAGGGGAAGGGGAAGGCGGGAGTAGAGAGGAAGTGTAGGGTTGAGACACTGGCTTTCATGAAGAGAAAGGGCGCGAGGGTGATTCGAAGCGGAGTGAAGAAAGTTGCCAAGGGGCGGGCTGGGAGGTTGGATGAACGGATTGTTGGGAAGAGTGTCGGGGCGGTTCGTTGGGCTTGTGCGAAGCTGTGTGAGAAGAAAGACTTAGCTAACTCGAAGCATTCTCAAATGGAAAGTAGTGACAGCTTCCATCCCCCAATTGCATCATGCACTGCGCCATCGCCTCTGCTCTCTTTCATTAATCAATATGCCTCTTGTCAAACTCCGAAAACCAAAGAGAAAGCATCGCGTTGGTCTCTCTGACATCCCACCCGAACTCTGCTACCAGATCTTTCGAAAGTTCCCCTCTTTACCTTATGGCTTTCCTGTCACTATGTCTCTCGCGGATTTCGAGTGGTGGCCGAACAGATCATACAAATGCACTACCTTCCTTACAGTCGCCTACAATTTACCGGAAATGCCCGTCAACCTTGGGGAGGGCCCACAATTAAACCGCGCTTTCGGGGTCTCGACTCGAAGCACCAAAAACATGCTGTATTCTCATTGAAGCGTGGAAGTGTGGACAAGTTGGGCGAGGCCAAGAAAGGGGAACCGGTGAGAGGGAACAGATTGCTTCGTATTGAACCTTCGATCCAAATACCTTGCAAACGAACTCCACTGTCTCGTTGTCGGTCCGGATCTGGTTGCAGTCGCTGTAAGCCGGAATGGAGATCGCAGCCTCGGGTTGACGACCCTTTCATCCATGCAACATGGGCACTTTGGGATCGCTGGACGGATATGCAGTCTTTTGGTCAAGCCGTTATAGGCGTAATGGATAAAGAAGGCTAGATCGGGGTTACCCTGACAAGAGCCGGCTGGGTGAGGATGTACAACATTGGACAATCTGCCATGACTGTTGACTGGAGAGACATGTACGACGACATGTTCAAGGAACTGGGCAAGATCTACAATATGGATCGATGGGGAAAAGACCGGTTTGAGCGAGTACCTTTTGGGCGCATATGGCCAGAAGCAACGCATCAAATAGCGCGGAGCGCTTTCCACGTGAGATTTTCCAACTCCTGTCTCGAGCACTTCTTTCCGTCTTTTGGTGCGGGGTAAGTATTTTGATGTGAGAGAGAACACCAGTGCCTCCATTCTAACCAACCCAAGGAATCCCCTGGGTGTGGGTGCATATACGATACGAGTGTGTCCCGTGTTCTGTACAAATATCTCAGGAAGGAGGTCTGAACCCCCTGTCCAAAGGCATATGTACATATGGGTATGACATGGGCCATTATGAGATATGGCATTCTCGGCTCCCTGGGAAGCTAGTTGGGATTGAATCAATTGAAGGGTTGGTATATTTCCTCGCCCGGGGTAGTCAAGGGCGCTTCTGGTGTACTCATGCCATGAGAGTTATGATATACTACGACGGGAACTAAAAAAGCTCTTCAACAAGAATGGGGCTCCTTAGGAGTTCGCAATCATCCCGAATTGAAGCTGTAGAAGAAGAATGCGTGTCGTGAAGGACCAGTGATGATACATACATGGGGCTCGGGACTACCCCGCGACGCGTCTTTCCCCACCCAAATCTTGGCACCTGCACGCCACAAAAACTTTCGAAAACTCGTCAAGCTCCGGATTGTGAACTTTCTACTCAGCCTCAACTCATTTCAGAATTCCCTCTTGCTCTACCAACCACAATGTCTGTCTGCGTAACATGTAAAGACCCCCTGGTCATCGAAATCGAGCCGGATTCGGACGAAGATGTTTCCATGGAAGAGAGCGGACCGTCATCAGGCAAAGCACGCGCGCCAGAACCCGAGACAGTTCCCGACGATGTGCATCTGAACTGCGGATGTCATTTCCACTGGTAACCATCCCTTCTTAGCTTGCTTTCGGTCATATCAGATCAATTGCTGACCACCCCGAATCGGTAGGCAGTGCATCCTCTCCGCCTACAGTTACACCCAATGTCCCAACTGCTCCCGCAATCTCACCACAACATGCTCCGACGGAACACAGCAGATACTCTGCACCTACCACAACGAAGGCGGCGTGCAAGAGAACCTCGACATCCTGCCCCTCCTCACCGAAGAGAGCTACCTCAAAGCCTACCCCGAGGAGCGCAAATGCCGTGCCTTTCTCGAATTCTGTCGTGAGGGGGATATGGGCGCAATAATCGACATGCTCAAGGACGACGAGGTTGACTCGGACGACGACGACGACGAGGAAATGGACACCTCAGAGGCCGGTGATGAGGAAACCACAAGGCGGAAAATATCTACGGACGAGATGCTGAGATACCAGGATCCGATTGGGGACATGCAGTCTGGGTTGCACGCGGCGGTGCAGGCGGGCAGTCGGGAGGTGGCGTGGTTGCTTCTTCTGCTGGCGAGTAACTTGGATTTGCTGCAGTTTCCGACCGAGGTGTTTCAGGAGGCGGAGGCGGTGGGCATTATGAGGGACGTGGTGGAGGACAAGGTTGATATTCGGAGTCTGAGGGATGGAAATGGAAAGACGGCGGAGGACTTGGCCAAGGAGATTGGGGGCGTGTGGGTGGGCTGGCCGGGAACGGGGAGATTGGCGATTTGAGAGACATGGAGAAAATGGAATAGCTGTAACTCATGATACCACCTCGGTTGCAAAATCATTCGAAGAAAACGTTCCGAATTATTATACTGGTTGTCCGATATGAATGTGACTATGGGAGTAATGTATTTCAGTGCCCGAGTCGGCGCTTACCCATCCCAGTCTAGCCGCACGTGACCACGTACCTTTCACGCTACACGCCTCGCGTCTCCCCATCGTCCAAGCTCAGCCTCAACATCAACCCATCCCAACTCTCCAACATCCACATCCCTCAACCTCACCATGTCCGGCCGCGGAGGATTCAAAAAAGCCGGCTACGCCAAACGCGGCGGCGGAGGCTTTAAAGGCTCATACACCAGAAAACGCAGCTCTGTCGATGACGAGGAAGCCGCTCCACGAAAGACAAAACGGTCAAAGGCTGAGGAGGAAGAGGAGGAGGGAGCGGTGTTAGTTCCGACGCTGAAAGAGGATGACGATGGGAATTCTTACGTTTCGGTATGATTTCATGGCTTTTCATCTACTGGGATGATGGAGGGGCTTTCCACTCATAAGAATGTAGTTGAAAGCGAACGGGATGCGACGCGTCATGATTAGCGATTTCAAGGGTACCACCTTTGTCAACATCAGAGAGTATTGGAAGAATGATGAGGATAAGGTGTTGCCGGGAAAGAAGGTGAGCGTGTCATGTGACTTCTGTATCTGTGATCAAGCTGATGGTATCAGGGCATCTCGCTCACGGTAGAGCAATACAATGCTCTCCTTGCTGCGGCGCCGCTTCTTGAGTCTGTTCTTGCGAAAAAAGGCGAGACGACTACCAGACCTGAGTACGGTGGCAAGACTCTTGCTGCTACTGACGATGGAGATGAAGATGAGGAAGCTGTGGCGAAGGCTGAGGATGAGGAGGACAAGGATGAGGAAGATGACGAGTAAAGAAAACAGGCACCTTGAACGAAAATCTAAGAGATATGTAAGATTATGTATGGGAAATGGAATTCGGTACGTCCGGATAAGGCGTTCGGTCCGGGTGCGGAAACATCATGCTCGGGGCGGAAAACTTTGAGATGGGAAGGCGTTTTTCGGGGTCACCTTGGCCATTAATGCAGTTTGTAGCTTTGTCAACAATATTCCTTCTTCGTATCACGTTACCTTAGATCTGTTCTATCGTGCCTCACATTGCAGATTTCCATTCGGTCTAATTCAACCCGATCTTTGCCATCATCACTTGCTGAAAACCTATCCATTCTTCACGTCTTGTACTTCTCAACAAGGTCCATAATCCTCAATTATCGCAAAAGGAACAACATAGCATGGAAGAGAGTATATCTTTCCCGATCATCAAGAGTATGCCCGGGTAATTGAACGCTTGGTTCGACCCTTTGAACATAATATGCACAACTGATGTCCCACTAAAGCCCACATACCTGGGTATGGACATCTCTTTTAGACCGGCTTGCCAGACGATTGGGACTCGTGCTAGGACGACATAACGCTCCTCTACCATGTTTATATCCAGTTCTAAGGTTGGATGGCAAGAGATTCTCTATCCTACGGTACACTCTGTGATTTCGGTACCTCTGGTATCGATTTATGATTTCCTCCCTCAAACACACGCGCACACAAGCTCCACTTGTGGTATGATGGGAAAGTTGTTTTATCGGACATGGCGGTTGCATCATGACGTGTGTTGCAACGCAGAGGAAGACAACGCCATGTAACGTCGTGTGGGATCACATTTTACCACCAAATCAGATGCAAAGTTTAAAGCAATACGTCCAAGCTCAAGTCGGAAATGATGTTGGAAGATAAGTCATTTCTCAGGCACCCACATTTGAAGATGGAAAGAAGATTTACAGTCTTTGGGATTGGGGGACCGAGGAAAGAAGAACATACGAATGCCTCTGCCATGTTTTAGTGCGCAAGTAGGAATTGAAGGACAGAGTTTTATCCCCAAAGAGTCCCAAGATTCATGTGTTAGTGAGTGCTTGTTTTTTTTGCACGCCCGATTCCTAGCCCTCCGGCTCATGGAAACGTTGTGGGGTGGCTTGTCACACACGTGTTCGTTCTCAATTCGATTCTTTTCGAAGGTCACCCCCATAGTAGTGGACCGACTCTGTTTCAATTCACACATTGTCTTGCAGACACTTTCTCCGTTTGAAGGTAGGGAGCGAGAGGGAGAAAATAAGTACAAGGCGGGAAGGAAGGAGATTCTATGCATCTCTACCATTATAACTTCAATAGCAGGTAAAATCTACACTAAGGCGACGATTTTATTACCGTCTCCCACCAATCCGGGCATACATCTTACATGGCGCAGATCTTTTCAGGAAGAGATGCCGAGAGCAAGGCCATACAAGATATGTGTGTATTATTTGGTAGGGATGTGATGTCGGAGAAGGACCAAATTCATGGAATCCCTTGGTTGCTATTTTCTTCCTCCATGTAGGGATAGAGATGTTTCTTTTCGTACAAGTCAGACAAGAATGACTCCATAGCGTCGCAGTCGGTGTATTTTGTTCAAAGACCATAGCCCATGCGGCGAAGAGATTTTGCCCAAATAAAATATTTGAAAATATTCGAATGACCAAGGGAAAGAATTCATACTTGTGCGTGAAGGGGATTTTTGGAACCCAATCTGCACATCAGCTTGTTTGGCACCGTGTTTTCGATTTTGAACCCAACGCACGTAATGCATCCGTGAACCAATTTTGCGCGAACGCCACATGCGTAGATAATAGAAGAGCAGCGGCCGAGCAGCAAACTACATGAAGCATCCGGAGTGGCTCTTTTTAAGACAGGAATGCACACATAAGCATTGCTGTTGTCGAGTTTTTGATCGTCAGTCCAAAGCACATGGCGAAAGGGTAGCTTGATTTTGTGCAAACAACATGTTCGTAGACGAAGAGAGGATATGGTGGAATTTTGGAAAAGAATCCGCACATGCCATGGCGAGATTCCAGATTTTAGATTCAGACCCACACTACATATTGTCGAACCAAGCCTTTTTGGGCAAATGAGATAGCCAAAGATATTGAATTGTTTTGAAGTATAGATAGAAATAGAAAGCCCAGGATTCGAGAGTCCACATAGTCGTTCGGATGTTATCTTTGGTTTCACCAGAGTCGGTCTCATAGCCCTGTTGACTTTGGCATCTAAAGACACAGTGGGATGCCATCGAATTACTGTTGTAGAACTTTTCATAGGGACTTTTCTTGGGAGCATGAAATATATCCACACCTTGGGCGAGCGTAGTTTTATTTTGGAAGTCATGCCTTGTGCAAGAGGAGAAAGAAGTAATTTGACAGAAAAGGGAGCACTGTCAGAGCAATGTTGTCTGTCCAGCACTTTTGGACACAAGCAATCACATACTGGACCTAACGTTGAGCTTTTAATGAAACTTCTCAGTCGAGTCTGAGATGAGGAATACTATTGTGAACCCAAAGCGCGTTTATATACCCCGCGACCAGCAAACACTCACCCAAGCACGTGACTGTACTAAACTCAGCCTCGCACCTAACCTCTCCTCGACTCTACTATCGACAAGGAAAACAGCATCAACGCATACTCGTGCAACGCACGGAGTTTCGAACTGCTCGCTCATCATCAACTCCTCAGTTCAAAGCCAAAAAGTGGTCCAAGCTGTGTTGTCTCGGGTAAACCTGTACAACAATCGAGCACCGGGAAGGAGGTCTCGAAAGCGGTCGCAGCCGGACAAGCGGACAAATTGTCCGGCGATGACACAGCCCCAAAGCATGAATGTAATCTATCCGCCATATCGCTAGACTCTCGACTTCACTGCCACGGTTTCGTTGAGGCGGTGTTGGTGGGTGTGGTCGAGCGCCGTTTGTGGGGGATGTCTCTGGATGTTGAGCTTAGTAGGCTGGCCTTGAGACGATAAACTCGTTCTAGAAGAAAGAAGATCGGTTGTGGAAAAGCTTGTTACATTGAGGTGCTGACCTAAGATGACTACTCAGCAAAAATGATGGGGAGGTCCAGCAGTAATGGGGGAGGTCGGTTACGCCGGATGGCGAGAGGGTTGTGGTCGACAAAGTGGCCATCCACGCCTCTTAAGCATATTGAGTAGCATGGCTGTGAGTGTCGCCCATTTCCGCGTTACAGAGTTAATGCTGAGGGAGGCGGTGCCAGTAAAGAGCCCTGGAGCGTGAGGCTAGTGGAAAGACGTCGTGGACGCGTTCGGATCGGAGATCTGAGGCCGACCGATAATTGGAATCCGAAACATTGTCTCACACGTGGTGAGGGTTACCCAAGATAAATTGTACGGTTGACTCGGTCGAATCGTCGAAGGTGGTCGACTTCATCTGGTAGACCTCCGCTGCGACCCAAATTGCGGGAGACGGAAGATACGAACGTGGGGCAGAACTTTCAGCCCTGTTCGCTTATCAGCGCCGCGAAGTCGATTCGTGGGTCTCTACATCCTAAAACAGTCAGGAATTGCGCCTCGCATTGTAAATTTGGACATGACCGAAGATCGTTCACCATAAGTGGATGCGGCAGGCGTGGATCGGCATCCCATGCTTGTTGCTCAAAGTTTGCCAATCACCACAGCACCGGTGATGACCATCGCCATCTTTAGGAGGACGCACAGCGGCTGAAGGTTTTAGGCGCTGCACTGGCCACTCCTAGTTGGTGGTTGACGCTTTTAGAGATTCATTCGTGACCCTCCCCTTTGATGCGTGCGTAAGCATGCTATGTGTTGAACGTGGTCAGCCTATTTGCGAAGAGCAGGACTCCTGGTGTTAGGCGCTTGCAAACGCCTCGCGGTATATGTTTATGTCGGTTATTGGCCGTCTAGTGCAGTGTTCTCTCCCTATGGTGCGCGAGGCTCTATTGTAGGGTAAGCAGATGCAGGGCGAATGTCAAAAGGGGGTTACACTGCAGGAACCCAGGCGCAAAGGATAATGACATAACAGAAAAGGATAGTGACCCATGCGAAAAAGGGTAATGGCCTTACAGACCGGCGCAAAGGGTAATGACATAACAGAAAAGGGTAGTGACCCACGCGAGAAAGGGTAATGGCCTTACAGACCGGCGCACATGTATGTTTGGAACCACAGATCGCACGTTGGCGCAGCAGGCTCGGGCACGATAAGCGTATCGCGATGGTGGCTGCTCGACTGGGGCGAAATAGTTCGGTATTGAGCGTTCAAGTCGCCAAACTGCAGGCCCGCCCGGATTGTGCATGTTCGGTTTCCAGGGTTCGGCCCGAAGCATTCTAAGTCGGCATGGTCTGGGCTTAGGCTTACTTGACCAAAATGGAGAGCAAGGCAACGGCTAGCGATCGAGTCGATGGTAATTCAGGTGCTGGAGGTGTTTCAGAGCGCTTTCACCGGTCGTTTGAGGTCGTAGCTTCGCCAGATAAAAGTGTCCAGGGGCTGTAAAGGGTAGTTGAACCGAACAGAGGTGCTGTCATCAGAGCTTGGACAGTGTCACAACTGTACCCAGACATACAGATCTCAGGCGACGCACCCCTATCGCCCCTAAATGGCTGTCACGAAGTGTGAGGTATGAAGTCGAAGAGTGTGGCAGCTTGGGCAGGACCTCCAAGGTATAAAGCGGGAGATGCTGCTCATCGGGAAAGCAATTCCATCCACCACCTCTTTTCAAGACATCCTTTCCACTTCGATCCTCATCAAGACGTTTGAGAGCACTCCGAGCAACATCAAGACATTTGCAAGCAGTCCAAGCAATATGGCTTCCGCTCAAAGACAATCGACAACGAGCCCTCGAGAAGTCCCCAATGATCGACCCGCCCAGCAAAATTCCGAGAGAGGCACGCAAGATAGAAGCAGCCAAACGGTATGTGATGTCCTCGTTGTCTTTTGTCAGCCAGTTTTGACCAGTGTAGAATCCTTCCACGCAGCAGAACGGAGATGGAGATCAGCAAGGTAGCGAGTCGCTCATGCGATGGTTCAATGAGAGACGTCAGGAGCAGCCTTGGAATCCTCTCCATCTCCAGGGAAATTGATGGAGAAGAAACCTTTTAAGATAACTTGAGAATTGAGGATCGAGAATCGAGAATCATAGCAGGCATAGTTGGGGTGGTGGAAGATAGAGGGCATTGGATTGGTAGCTAGAGTTGTGAAGTCAGTACATGGCAGATACTTGATAGACGTGATTTCCTACTAGCAACTCCACCTCTTTGTGATAATAGTTGGAATATCGTCCATGTATTCGTATTCTGCCGGTATAATAGGAACTCCGTCATGAACACAGTGATACTAATTACGCGTGTATGAAGAGAATGTTCTGACTCTCATGTTCGTAACTTGGAGCTTGGGCTCTCGCTCGAGATATTGATTTTGTTCAACTAAACGTAGTGCCCAAGCCTGGGCTCCTCTCTAGTTGTCATGTCGTTGAATACTGGAGGAGGTAGTCGAACGACGTGATGTGATGTGACATGTTAGTGCTCGGACCAAAATTATGTAAGCGGGCTGGCATCGCGAGAAACCCAATTCCTCATCGTCAATCTCTCCCCTACCCATTGTTCACAGCCTGCCTTCTTCTTCGAATTCGCACCTCTGTGTTGGCCTCGGTTTCTTGAACGACCTGCCGATCCGCGGAGCTCCATTCCCAGGTCAAAATTGAGTCGCGGGAACTCCACACGCTACACTCCACTTGTCCACGTTCACCCTCGCTAGCGTAACGCGGGGCCTATCAACCGTCTTCCACCTATCGTCATGATATCTTCCGAGTGCTGTCCTCCTCCTTGTGGCCATCGAAGCCATTCCAAATTTGTCCAGGGTGTCCTCCTTCTCGGAGCTCCCAGCCCCATGCAGTTCCAACGTCCATCCCTACATCGGTTGAGTGCTTCGGTTTGTCCATCATGCTAGGTGTTATAACCAAGCGAACAAAAGCTTGTGCCATACTAAGTTGCTCAGGCGGAGCCACCCTCCTTCGTGCAATCGCCTAGGCCGTCGATTCAAGCTTTTGAAGCATGCCAGGAAGGTGCTACTCATCTGGGCAGACAACGCCTCGAGATTCCCGAGTTTCGATCTTTATGCGAAATGTCAGTTCAGAGCAGTGACTTTGTCTATCTGAATAATCAGGGATGTTTTTTAAAAACAGAAGGACACTGGCCTCTTGCCTCGGCCCCCAAACTACAGACCTTGTAATTCCACTTGTTTGGTGATGATTCCCCCTGCCCGGAATCGTCGGCTGGGGTGCATCTACTACCCCAGATGATAACGCCCCGCCCTCCGCACGTATGAGTTCGGCGGTGGTAGAGGCCTTCAAGCGTTCGCTTGCGTCATTTGAAATGCCAGGTACTTGAGGCCTGATGTTCTTAGAGGGAGGTGTACCCTTCGATCCCCTCGTCAGCAACAGCCCTTCTTTTACTCTCCAGTGTATCTCACAACGCTTTGCGTTCCGAAATACCATGGCCAATCATATAGAGTGGCTCCATACGTTGCAAACTAACGAGCTCGAGTTGGGAGCAACGGATGCTGTGCGAAGCCACTTTTCTCGACCGGTGATCGAACGGGCTCCAGTCTCGCAAAGAAAGCTCAACTTCGAACATCGTAGGCCCCGATGGTTTAGGGAGATGATGACTGATGCGACAGGAGTATTCTTCTACGGTCTGTCTCACATCGGTGTTGTGTGACAATGCTGACTGTTCTGGCAGTGTATCCGGGCATTGCGTCAACCGCTGCTTTCACTCATAATGGTGCCGAGCCAGCTTTTGGATCTAGATTGATACCGCTGGCAGTCAATCCTTCAGCATCGAACGAAAGTATGGAGGAGACGGTCTTCGCTCGTTAGCTAAGTGTCATCACAGTACTTATTTCACAAGGTGATGGACTTACCCAGGAGACCTCGAACAGAGTGGTTGGGATAGCGCTGGGCACATGGCCCAGGCCTCTGTAAGATGCAATTGCTCGTCGCAAATACTCTTCAGCTCGGTGGTCCCATGTTGATGAGTGAATAAGATAAGCCACTGTAGCTGCCGGAGATCCAAAAATACCCAGCTCATCCGAACAGTGATGTAAAGCATCTCCGGGGGGAATCTGTTGATCTTTGCCTGATACAGCTGCTCTATATTTGTCAGAGGCCACAGGCCACCAATCACATACATAGACTCAACGCCCTCAGGCTTGGCACTTCACGAGTGCAACCCGATCAGGTTAGTTGGCCTGTTAAGCGAGTATCTAGATAATATCGAGGTCGCAGGCCTATCCTGCTTCCTCACGACAATATCAATCTACTTCGTCACCCATGCCTATCTCCAAGAATATTGGTGCGACCGGGGACGTCTATATGAATGGCGAGATCTTCCAATCGGGGTAACAGTGCAGTGATGAGCAGCTCGAACCTCACGTGTACAGCTTCTCCCACATGATAGTTCTGCAGCAGCTTATCGATGCCCCTCTGCATTCATGTTGTTAAGGTACTGGGCTTTTCAGAGGATGGATGAATCCGGGCTCGGTGCCTCGCAATGGCTTGTAGAGCGGCTAGAGTCACAAGAATTCCGTTTGAGGGAGAAGTATAAGACGGCCAAGCGCCGTCGGCCTGTTGAGTTTGGAGCAGTAGTTCTAGGCAAGCGTGTCAGGCATCCTCGGTAGGTACCATGGATAACCAGACTGTATCGTACGGTGGGGGGCTGAATGAGCTGAATAGCATGATTTAATTATTCTCTCCACAGGTCTCTCCGACAATATTGAGTACCTCCTCCGGGCGAGGGCATGGTTTCGATCTTCTTGGTAGTTGGGCGTCCATGCTATTTTCTGAGCAACGAAAAAATGACTTTGTTGTGAAGTTGGGCTTGCGAATTGATGAAAGAGAATTTATGTTCCCAGGGAGATTATCGGAAAGGATGCGCGCCTCGGATTGAAACGGGACGAACTGCTGATGGAACACGTATTATGAGGTAAGAGCATTGCTTTCCTAAGCGAAGCATATACGCTAGGGTGAGATGTGCAGCACAAGCATAGGTATTTTAGGGTATGCGAGGGAAGCAGGTATCATGTCCGAAATGATTCCAAGGAAGCGTCCCGGTTTGACTAAAGAAAAACCTTCGGAATATCTTGACAAGGGACAGTTCCCCCCAGCAGCAGCCTTGGATATCGCAATCTGCTAGGGCGGGCCATTTGCTCATGTAGGTACAACTGCAAAACGTGTTCTTTTATTACTAGAAAGCTCTTGCCCTCACCACATATACCGTTGCGCTCCGATGGGCATGGTTCGCTATGAGAAGTAGATGAGAAGGAGACTCGCCGACCTGAAGGCTACCCTATAGCCTCGAAACCGCCCCAAAATCAGATATTACTAGAGCTAGCGATTCAAAGAACAGATTTAGCTTTGTCGCGGTCCATGCCATCTTTGTTTCTGGCTAGCCTAAGGTTATTTCATCTATGGACATGGTCTACCAGCACATTTCCAGTCTTTTAGACCTTGAATTCAAGGTTAGTCTCATCATGAATCCCTCTACCGGCTATCGGGGTTGGCTCCTTTTTCTTCAATGAAGTCCATTTGAGTCCTAGAGCTATGACGAACCCAATCACTGGAGCCGCGGCGGGCAAATACTTAACATGTCAGCAAGAGATGAAGTGACATGGTGATGAAGACATACGAAAACATGTGAAATGCTCTCACTATAGCCATCAAGAACAATGGGTAAATCAGTAGGGCTAATGAATGATCGGAGGTCGGTTGCGCCGGAATATAGAATGCGTTCTATGACTTCCGAAGATAACTTCCCCGATAGGTGTGCGGTTAAACGTGCCTGGAAGATCGCTTGCCCGGCGGCAAGGTAAATTGCGCAGGTGGCCGATATGATTGACATAAGGCTCCCAGCTCCGATAGGAACCAACTCTTTGGGAATGGACGCTTGCATGCCGATATGACCCTGTGGTTCAGTCAGCCCTATGCTCTAGCATCCTATGTAAGCATCGCGAAGTTCAGAGAGCTCACCACGTTGTTGACCAGTCCGTAGCCCATCCCTCCAATGATTTGATATCCGATCAAATGACTTGAGGATACATTTGGTTGGATAGTACTCAAGAGACCCCCCGAAAGGGATATCAGAGCCTTCGATAACAGGAGGAAAGGGTTCCATATGCCAAGCTGCATTATAAGGCCTGATCCTATAATGCACGTAAGAGCGTCTGCGACGACGGTCGGTAAGTATCGAATCCCACTTGCCACTGGGGATACCCCAAGTACAGTTTGAAACCAGATGGGAAGCCAGTATGTAATGACCTGAAATGGTCCCGCGGCGAACATCTGGCAAAGACAAAGAAGGGAAGCGTTCCTGTAACCAAAGAGTTTTGGAGGGACAAGAGCATCGTCGCCGCGAAAAAGCTGCCAGCATATGAAAGGAACTATAGTGACTGCAAAGCCTACAAAGAGTCCTATAACTACTGATGACTTCCACGAATAAGAAAGCCCACCAAGCTGAAGCGCTAGAAGAAGCATGCTTATTGAACTAGCAAGTAATATGAATCCAATGAAATCAAGACCTTGAATCTTTTGAGTCAGGGGAAGGTTGGTTGCCTCTTCGGGCTTCTGAATTTCCAAGAAGATAATGAGTAAAACTGCCGAGAGCCCTCCAAAGGGAAGGTTGACCCAAAAGCACCAGCGCCATGTCATGGACTGGGTTAGGGACCCCCCAATGACAGGGCCGACGACACTGGCGACAGAAAACATAGTAACTTGGATCCCTTGCCAGATAGCTCTTTTATGGAGAGGTATGATTGTTGCAAGAATAACGAGACCGCCAACGAAGACACCAGAGGCCCCAAGCCCGGTTACGGCTCGTCCGGCGATTAAGGCTGAGGAGGACGGTGCTAAAGCACATATCAGATTGCCGATTTCGAAAATGAACAAATAAAGGAGTAGCGTGAGTTTCTTCGAAAATAGTGTGTAAACCTTTCCGGCCAGTGGCTGGCTTGCACACCTGATAGCTGTGAGCTCTTTGACGATGCATTTCCGCGCTGGTAAACTCGACGCGATCTTGTCAATACTTACATGGCGATGTAGAAAGACGCACCATACCATCCGACATCGCCAATAGAGTCGAATTGTGAGGTAATGACAGGGATAGAAGTGGCTATGAGGTTGGAGTCCTAGAGGGACGATGAGTTGTCAAGTTGTGCACGCGACATATGAGGACCACCCACCAACCCCGCCAGGAAAGTAGCGAGAGTGACGCCTATGTGAATCAAAAGTAATCGAGTACCAACGATTTCATTTTCTGGGTGGATAGATTCCTCGTTCTGTGCCAGGCTCATGACGGACGGACTCCGATCTTTGACTAGACTTAGTGGTGAGGTGGCAGCGTCGTTCATCGTGGGCTTGGTGATGTCTCTTCGTACAGTAGGTGGACTTATCACACTTCAAGCTTCAAGGTGGTTGAAGTGGAACGATACAGTGGGGTTTAACGGATGGGACTGTATTGTTGAAGAGAGACGCGCCGATGATCAAGAGCCGTGCCGCTGTGGTACATGTGCGCGTCGAACATCCGGACGTTCAGAAAGTTTGTATTTAGCCATAGATAACAAATCAGCGAGCTTAGACGCCCCATTGGCTGCTGACTACCTAGGCATGGAAACAAACGTTTGCATCAGCATGAGCCACCAGGTGAGACTAAGAAGCTGGTTGAACCCAGGAGGATCAGGTTGGGTTCGATCGACGAGGGTTCTGTGCCAGGACATTTACAACAAGCTTAGAGTCAGGAAAGTATAGACAGCCAAGCAGAAGCTGCGCGAGCGCGGCGCGGTTTGCGTTGCGTTTATGCACCAAGGGTGACTCTTAGTATAGCTATAGTCGAGCCCTGTCGCAATAAAATGTGACCTTTGTTCTATCCTTGCGTCGAATGCCTTAGCGCTGATGGAGTCTCACATTGGAAGAGTGGATTCACCGAATGCTTTCGGTTTGAGTGTTTGGATCCAGGGATGCTGATGAGATTCCTGTGGCGAATTTCAATGGCCGTGATTTCAACTCCTGGACCTGGTAAAGGACCCAGCCTTTTACTTCGACCCGTTCCTCTGGACGCCAAATCTTCCACCCGCTGAACAACACAGTTTCTCTCAACAATGGTTACCTTCGGGTTGTCTCCGAACAAGCTCATTCTAGACGCTCACTCAGGATCCACATGATGATCTACGTCTGAGATTAGTGTTAAGCTCAGGCTCCCGTTGTAGGCATTCCCCTAGGCAATCTAGACCAGTGCCCCCCCCCCCGCCCCCCAAAACCTTGGCATTCCATATTCCGGAAAGCTTTTAACGTAGACGCAGGGTTGTAGGGTTTCTCCGGAGGCTTCTCAGAGGTTAGGCCCATGCATGATGCAAAGAGGATCCAAAATATCGGGTTGAGGAGCTCATTTGAATTGCCTTAGGGAACGCCGACAGAGGTAGGCCATACCTACCACCAATCTTCAACCTTTGTAGATTCGAGTGCGCCCGTGGCATGTGCCTGTGCAGAGACACTTCGTATTGCCTTTCATCTCTCATCTTTTCAAAGCCTTTCGAGATCATGAATCGACAACAAGTTATTAGAAACCTTCTCATCTTGCAGACACCTCGAGCCAACATACTTCCTATCAGCTCCATTTTACTCTCTTATCGTTCTTGCCTCCTATCTGATCTGGCTTTCTTCTGCATCGACCCCAGTAGTTGAAGGACCAGTGGTGGGTTACCGCTATTTTCTGGAACCAACCTTTGTACGTCTCTGGTTCGTCTTTGGTGCCGTAAACATCATGAACCATGGGTACTACAAGGTATGAGCCCATATTTTCATATGAGAGACTTGGATCGTTTTCCTGAAGGAGTTTCGAAATTCTTGCTACGTTGTTAGACGTATGGAAACAGACGTGACTGTAATAGCGCCGACATACTTGGGCAAATTACCGAAGACTACACTAGACGAATTGACTACCACGCATGCTAATATCCACGTAAGGTACTACCTGATGGCTTCCGCACGTTGGATTTACTGAAATTTCTTGTAGAATGTTCTGGGCGGCTACACAGGCTTGAACGAGATGAATTACAATGATCATTTTCTTGAAGTTTTATCCCACAGTCTGAACTCAAACATGAACGAGTTTATGAAGTACGTTCAGGATGAAGTCAACTTTAGCTTCAAGAAAGACTTTCCGGAATTCGAGGACAACGGTACATTTCACCTGTAAATTTGAGAATAGACGCTCTTCTGCTCAGCTCCTTTTCCCACACTAACGTGTCCCAGAGTGGAAGCCAGCGGATACATGCTCTGTTCAAACGCATGATCAACCGTGTAGCACTCCGGATCATGCTCGGGTTACCCTATTGCCGGAACGAAACCATGCTATCGATAACTAAATCACACACCATAAGCATCTTTGGTGTCACCTTGATCCTCCGAAGGTTTCCTCCTATCCTACATCCACTTGTTTTGTTGCTCATCTCATACCGATGGCAAATCTAGGGTAACATCCGCGAAACGAAGGAACTCACTCAACTGATACTGGATGAATACCCAGTCGAGAAGCAACGCGAAGATACCGACCAACAGACTCCGGAACCGAGAACCCTGCTACACTGGATGATGGAAAATGCCCAGCCCCACCAGCAATCGTTGCATTCCCTCGTGCGTACACAGCTAGTTGTGACGATTGCCGCAGTTTATACCTCAAGCCAAGTTATTTCTCCCTTGTTGTGTTTCCTCGCCGAGAACCCGCAATACATTACCGAGCTACGGAAAGAAGTAACCGAATGTACGAACGACACTGAAGACATTGATTCCAGTAAATTGTACAAAATGGATGCTTGCCTCCCTGAGGCCCTAAGGCTGAACCCCCCTCAGACAAGTGAGTTGCTGGTTTGCCATCTATTTTAAACTACGTTAATGAAAACCTTAGATAGCCCACAGCGGCGTGCCGTGCAGGGTGTCAAATAGAAGGACGGCGTGGTAGTACCCAAAGGAGCGTTAGTAGCTTCCCCCGCCACCGCGCTCTGTATGGATCCTGCGATTCATCCCGATCCGTATCTTTTCTCTCCTTTCCGAGAGGATAACGCCAGGATGCCTGTAACAACGCTCACCAGAAACAAGCTTGCGTTTGGCTGGGGCACTCAGGCCTGTCCAGAAAGGTTCTTCGCCGCTAAAGAGATCAAGCTCATTGCCGCAAGAATACTGATGGATTACGATATAGAAATTAACCCAGAAGCTCAGAGCATGCGTCGGTACTACGATGTCGAGGATCTGCGAGTCCTGAACCCCGGTATCAGGTTGCAGATGCGTCGCCGGGCCCAAAATCCACTTCAGCGCGAAGATAAAGCATAACGAACTATTCCTAGAAATCATGCAGACGTCTTGTACAGATTGGAATTTTTTCACTTTGTATCACAATCATCTATCTTGAATCAACAGTACGCCTTGAATCTGGCTTGCGCAAAAATCGCGCCCACAGCGCTGTTGAATCAAGGCATTGATCTCCTCTACAGCCGCCCATAACTAAAAGTAGACCAACTCGGTCGACTGCCGGAGTACAGCCGAAGGGGCGCTTGAAGCACAGATATGTGTCAGTACCCGTTTATGTGATACGTGAATGTTCCGGGTACCGCGTAAAATATTCACCCGCTATGCAGCAGCATGCAGGGCTGCCTAATCAGCTGATCTCTTTGCTGAGAACCTTTGTTGTGTGGATTGTTGAGCGCGTGGGCTTCACAAACCAGGGACTTCTTGCGGTCTCCGTGTCTCACCTATACCGTCACCTCATGAATGGAATGCATGGGTATATCTGGACATGGCTGTTTTTCCATGAGTCGAGAGTTACCTCGGACTCCGAATGGCACTATGCTGTGCCTCTTTGTTGCAATCCACTGCAACTGCGCCTCTTTAATGCAATGCAGCTTGAAGATCAATTGGATGCAAAGACCTGGCATTCATATATCAACTTATAGTTGACCGGCGAGAGTGGGCCTCAGTCAGACTCCCTCAGTCAGACTCCACATGCCGTAGTGCTGCAGGGTGCCGCGAAGATTTCGTTCGGTCTTCCCGAGGGGAAAAAGGTACCTGCTATCCGTGTAGAGCCTATTGGACCAAGATCGGCACTGCACTGACCATTGCATTCATTGCTCCTTGAGAGGCTTCAGCAGCAATTTACTTTGATTAACGACGTATTCAAGCTGCGGTTCAGAGTCATGTCCAGCACTTTCTCTCCTGATCTCGAAATGGCAGGTCGATGTTCAGGTAAAGCCGGAGTACTGTCATCACACTCGATCCTCGGAGATATTTCGCACATGCAACCACATGTGCATACTGGGAAGTGAAGCTAAGGCACACCACTTTCTTACGGGTTCATTATTGAGCGTAAAAGATTGGCATAATTTTCACCTGCGACTCTCCACACACATTGTAATATGTCTCCCAATAGAAGCGCCTGGAGTTACTTTTTGCGATTCCCTGCCTCAAGCTGTTCTTTCGGCGAACGTGACATCAAGTCGATGCTTCATCACAATTCCGAAAACGTCTTGTGTGTCCCAAATAATGCGAGAGTTTTCTGTGTTCGAGCTCTCCAGATCGAATGTCCAGACCAACTTCGCGATAATCAGACGCATCCAAGCCCACCCAAGAGGCTCCCCAACGCAGTTGTATGGACCTGAGCCAAACGCGCGTACACTCTTCCGGCTGTCTCTGAAGTAAGGCGACTCAGGATTGGTCTCAGCATCATGGAGCCATCTTTCCGGGTGCCAAGACTTCGATTCATGAAAATATTTCGAGGAGGTGTACAAAGTCAAGGGTTGAACGGTGAGTAGTGTCTGTTATCCATAAGAACACATTTGGGGAATTACTGCAGCCGAACTTACATTACCAGGGACGAAGTGGCCGGACACAATGCCACCGTTCGGAGGAGTGACACGCATATGACCAGTGGGGCTGCATAGCCGTTAGCTCTAGAACAAGATTGAGAACATTGTAGTGACTCACATAGGATTGCACATCCTGAGGGCTTCTTTGAGTACTGCGTTGAGATATGGAAGATCCTTCAATGCTTTCAATGTGAGTTCAGATGCCGACGAAGAATCCCGGATTTCCTTCTCCAGTTTTGACAGAGATTCTGGATTCTGGAGGAGGTTGTTCACGAGTCCAGTAAGGGCGGTGGCTGTAGTCTCACTTGCCGCGTTGATGAATAGCATACAATTCAGCATGACTTCATCTGAAGTCAGTCCTTCCCCTCGGTCCTCGCTTCGAAGAAGCTGCGATACAATGTCCGGACGATCAATCGCAGCGTTCGGTGAGAGCCGACGTTGCAGTTTTGCGGTGGCACGTCTGCGGTAGTCTAGATGTTGCTCGATAATCTCTTTCGGGACGAGGAAGCCAGAGATTGGCTTCAACAGAGTGCTCACGATCGGATAGTGTCGTAAGTTGATTGACAGGTAGTTGAGCTTGATCGATGCAGCCATTTGGTCCATCCAACTTTCGTATTCGCACTTTTCGAGACAACCAAATGACTCTCCAAAAGAAAGATCGCCAATAATATCGAAAAGAATGAAATTGAGCCAATCGGCTATATTGACAGTGACGCGACCCTTGGCAGAAGCCCTTTGGCGGAGGTTATTGATACAGAGATCGACGTAGTGTTGGAGGATAGGTTCTTGGCGCAGTACAGCTCTATCACTGAATGCAGGATCCATGAATCGCCTAACTCTTGCGTGCTCTTTGGGTTCGATGGTAGTGAAGACTGACTTAGGTCCGCCTTGCGGGTTACCGTGCCACAGCTCACTCTTTTTGAAGGCTTGCGGATTAGCTCCATCCCGATTGGAGTAGATATCGTCCCAAGCAGTTGGATTTGAGAAGGAGAGCTCATTTGGTGCAATTCTAATGACATCTCCGTATTTCTCATGCAGTTTTTCGATCTCATAGGGAAAATGCTTGCCCCATGCTGCACGCATGTACGGGAGTCTCGAAGCGCGCCAAAGAATCGGCCCAGGGAACTTTGCGAGCGGATGAAAGTAGAGGTTGTAGACCCAGAGAGTGATCGGCCACTTTCATGACATTAGGATGTGTTATCTCACGTCTGAAGTGGGGCCTTACTAGACAAACCAGCCAACTGAGATTGACCAATCGAGAGGGAGTGTTGTTTCCAATGAGGTATTCCATGTATGCCATGTTCTTGGACAGAAATCTTTCCCCACAAAGGAAAAAATTAAAAGAAGAGGTAATGTTCTTAGGAGTGTGAAAGAAGATGGAGCGGGGTTCAGTGAGAAAAGCTGTCGACTGTAGGAGTGCGGCAAAGGGTGCGGTCAAAAATGCGGCACAGCCTATGATGCAGAATGCGGTATGCCCCGAGTTCCGCAGATAAAGCAGGCTTCAGTTTCCTGTTTATTTCTAATGCAGTGTCTTGCGGTTGTCTGAACACCTGTATCCTAAAGACCTATAATCATTTCCTTTACAGCGACACTAATTAGATATAGGTCCAGAGAGAAGCCTTCCCAATTTCTACCAGAGTATGTAGAGTAGCTAGGGGGACTAGTAACAGGTGCAAGAGAAATCGGAGCGCCCTTAGCCTCAAACTCCAGTCCTATTGGCAATTGCCTTGCCTTATTTGTATATAATCGCCTTATCCTACATAGCTACAGCTGAGACACCTATAAAAAATATCCTCGTATAGTCTACAATGTAGATTACTAGTAGACTATTATAATAAGCTGTTAAGTTTATATTAGAGTTATGCTTTTATGTATCTACCTAGGTAAGATAAATCATGGGCATGGAGAAACAATAACCACGGACATTAGCTTGGCGTTCCCAATGTGGAAATTGAGGCAATATTCTTCGGCGGAGAAGCGTTCTCTTACAAGACCTACTCCTGGATTGCCATTACCGTTAACATCCCAGCGACCTTTCTAGCAACTGCATATTACGAAATGCTGATGAGAGACAGTTTGAAGAGAACTGGAAGTGGCTACGCGGAGCATGCCGAGGGCGAAGCAGGCTTGGCCAAGCATTTGAGCAGGACGGGCTGGGCGATGGAACCTGGGGCGAGCTCCGTCACTCAGAGTAGTAACGATATGTCGAACGTGTAGAGGAGTTGTGGTAAAGGTCTTGGGTTGCTGTTGGGTTGGTCGATGGACTTGTAGGCGGAGTGCGGCAACGAGAATAATTATTGTCGAAATCAAAGGCGATAGATAGTGAAAGGGCAACCATGTCATCTTATACCTACTATTTAATGAAGATTACTGTTTGAAGGTCACTCATCATCCGCATGCTCCCCGTTCTGCCCAACCTCGGGCGGGAATGGGATGGGCCGCAGTCACCATCGGACACCTTCACGGTTCCACCCGCACAAGGTGTCCTTGAGCACCACCTGAAACTCCAGCGTCGTGCGTCTCAATCCGGCAATCTGACCTTCGGCTATGATCCTTCGGCAGCTGTCCGGGCGGTGTAGCATCATGGCACGTGACGGTCTTCAACCTGTCGGCAGCTCACTGCACGTCAAGCGCCCGCACATATCCTCGCATTTGCGACAGTAAACCCACCCACTCCTGTCCTGTTATCGCCGCCACGGCCTGCCGCACCTGCATTTCGGGCATCATCTTGCATCGAATTCGCGATCAGACCAGCCGACCTCGCGCCCAAAACGGCTAGCGCGAGAAGGGAGGCACAGTGACGTAACCGCCAGATGGCCGAAACATGTTCACACGCCAACTTGCGGTCAGCACCGCACAGAGGCAGGCCATACCACCATGTCGCCATTGAGCAATCATGCAGCGCCGTTCTGCCGCCTGCGTGAATCGCCCTGGCCCGCCTGAGGCGTAGGTGTTAAGTCCTAGTGTAATACTTGTCCCATTCTCCCGCTCGCACTGTCTAGGACATCCTTAATTCATCCCTTGCCGTCCTGCGAGCTGCTTTTTCCCTCCACGCTCCTCCGCCTCTACTTGTTGCTTTCTCAGAAACTCTAACGCCGTGCGTCTTTGTTGTGCATCGTACTCGTGCAAGCAAGTCCTTGTTGCGCCCCATACTGTAGCCTGTCTTGTGAACCGTGAGCGATACAGCTCGCGAGCAGATCGGCCAAGATGAATTACGCTAATATGATCGAGGAGAAAAACCTCAAGGTAAGCAATGCCCAGAGCTGTCCATCCCCTAGCTTCCAAGAACTTACCAAGCATTCCAGAAAACCTTCATAATAGCCACGCTCTGCTCGACGCTCATCGGCACTTTCACATCGTCCATCGGCCTCTGGGATCGTGTGGCCGACAAGCGGAAGCAGAAGAAACTCGACAGCCACCAGGACGATAAGATCAAGCAGCTCACCGAAAAGGTTGAGGCCGCTGAGAAGCGCAGCAAGGAGAGGGTCGACGAACTGCAACGACGGGATCGTGGTGGCGATGATGTTGGCCGGAATTTTGAGACGTCCGGGGCACTGATACAGAGGCAGTTCGACGAGGGTTACGGGAGGTTGGGGAAACGCTTTGCTCAAGGCGATAGTACGTTCTGCCACCATCACTGCCACCTGATTTAGGCATCCACGAGATGGAATACTAACGCATCGCACAGCGATAACGGAAAACGCGCTCCAAGCTCAAGTCATCCAACTCCAACAAACCGTCATCAACGTCCTCCAAGACGCCCTCTACAATGACCGCCAGCTCACTCGTGCCGACATGGCCAAACTCATCAGTGCCTCCAACTCCGCACGCGAAGGATCCATCTCGGCCCTCCAGCAACAACAACGCCGCCTCGCCATCGAAGGCTCTCAATCCGGCGGCTCACAAATCGGGTCTCCTCCTCTGCGCGCCCTGACCGCCCCCTCCTCGCGCTCCTCGTCCGTCATCTCTAGCGCGCCACTCTTCTGCCGCTATGCCCTCGAACTCCAGTTCATCCCCAACAAGCCCCTGGCTGCTTCTTTCGCTCCTGGCGGCGACTGCCGCTGTCCTTGCTGCAACACGCGCATTGCCGCCACCTCAGATGACTTCTGGTCTATCGGTAAACGCACTCCTCTCCTCATCGCTGACGGGCCCTACGAAAAGCACATTCTGGAGACACGCGAATTTACGCTCGGTCAACGCTTCGTTCTCAAATGCCATACGTCGTCTGGCGAATACGCGTGCATAATATGCAATCGGCATCGCGAAGTCGATGCCATTTGTCGAACGGTGGAAGGGCTGGTGAATCATGTGGGACGCTTTCATGAGGTGGCTGAGTTGGAGAAGGAGGAGGGGTTGAGGGAAAGCAAGAGGCCTTTGATGTTGACGGGGCCGCCGCCGCCTGCGCCCGAGGTGCCGAGACCGACTGTGAGGGAGGTTAAGGAGGTGCATGTTGAGTATCACTGATGTGGTGCGGGTTTTTTTACGACGTTGGGGATGGGAGTGTTGAAGCGTAGCGATGCTGTATTTATTTCTCCTTTTTGGATATTCTACTTCTGATTGACGAAGCATAGCGATGTCATGTCACTAGCGATGGCGTTTTTATACACTGATGGATGCTGGGTATATGCAGGACTTATTGGGTTGGACGATTATTGGATATCACGAATTTCTTTTGAGAGGTTGGAGGTGGCGAATGTGGGCGAGGGATAGACGTAGACCTCGTTGCCTTAAAAATATATTCGGAGTTCACATGGTTCAGTGTTTATTATCTTCTCTTGCAGGTATAGACAAGATATGCATTATGTAGCGAATACCTCCAATCGTCTACCAAGACACAAAGTAGATTTTCGCTACAAAACTATACACAATCATATAATACTCGACGCAAGGAAATATTCATCCTCAAGAACGATGGATAGAATACAAGATGTAGTCCCTTAAGCGAACAACGCTAAGCCCAAAACGAGGGCTGTCGGCTTAAACGTCATCGGTTGCCGAACATCGGCTCAAGCTTCACTTCAACTCGAGCTGCGGAGTGGGGCACATGATCCCCCACTTTGGCCTATCCTCCTCCAAGACACGATATCCCGGGTGAATTTTTAATTTCTAAGCTTCAGCGGTTTTGTGGTTGTCTTGTACAGAACGTTCTTGAGCACAACTTCTTCCACTACCCCCTCAGACCACTCCCATAACTGCTTTGAAATCGATTTCGAGCTTCAACAAGATACTCGAATATGGGTTCAGCAAAAGTGAGCGAGCGGGGGATCCGCATCGCTATTGATGTAAGTAAAAATGAATGGGACCAAAGCGCGTATTCCGATCTAACAATGCGTAGAGAGGCGGCACCTTTACAGACTGCGTCGGCAACCCCGGCTCCGGCAAGATGGAAGACGACGTCCTCATCAAGCTCCTCTCAGTCGACCCCTCGAACTACGACGACGCACCTCTAGAAGGTATTCGACGCCTCCTCTCCAAGTTCACCGGAAAGGAGATACCCCGAGGCCAACCCCTCGACACCTCTGAGATTGAGAGTATACGCATGGGCACGACGGTCGCGACAAATGCGCTGCTGGAACGGAAGGGAGAGGATATTGCGATGGTGGTGACTAAGGGATTCAAGGACTGCCTTGCGATTGGAAATCAGTCACGGCCGAATATTTTCGCGCTGGATATCCAGAAGCCGGAGGTGCTGTATAAGAAGGTGGTGGAGATTGATGAGCGTGTCACGTTGGAGGATTATGCGGAAGACCCAGAGAGGGCGTCGACGAAGGCAGATTCAATAGACGTGGCAGGCGACACTGCTGAGTTGGTAAAGGGCCTTTCGGGAGAGACAGTGCGGATATTACAAAGGCCAGACCATGAGAAGATACGGAGACAATTGAAGGAGGTGTATGATAGCGGACTCAAGAGCATTGCAGTGTGTCTGATGCATGGTTACACTTACCCGAAGCATGAAGCACTGGTCGGCAAGATCGCGAAAGAAATCGGATTCGAGCATGTGAGCTTGAGCCATGAGCTGATGCCCATGATTAAGCTGGTGCCGAGAGCAACATCTGCTTGCGCGGATGCATATCTTACCCCTGCGATCCGCAAATATATCGACGGCTTCTCAAAAGGGTTTGAAGGCGGCCTGGGCACGAAAAGCGTGAAGCGAGAGGAAGGTTCGAAGAGTGCTCGATGCGAGTTCATGCAATCAGATGGTGGACTCGTGGATGTGGACAGCTTTTCTGGCTTGAAAGCCATCTTGTCAGGTCCAGCTGGCGGCGTAGTAGGTTATGCGCTTACTTCATATGACCCTGAAACCAAGATACCCGTCATTGGCTTTGATATGGGCGGGACGAGCACAGACGTGAGCAGGTATGGATCAGGGAGATACGATCACGTGTTCGAGACTACGACTGCCGGTGTCACCATACAGTCACCTCAGTTAGACATTAACACCGTAGCAGCTGGAGGAGGTTCCCGCTTGTTTTGGAAAAACGGGTTGTTCGTGGTGGGACCAGAATCCGCAGGCGCACATCCAGGGCCTGCATGCTATCGAAAAGGGGGACCACTGGCCATCACCGATGCCAACTTATACCTGGGTCGCTTACTTCCAGACTTTTTCCCCAAGATCTTCGGCAAGAATGAAGACGAGGGGTTGGATGCTGAAGCTAGCAAGAAGCTTTTCGAGGAATTGGCGGAGCAGATTAATAAAGAGATCTCGGGAGGAAACAAGGAGAAGGAAATGTCTCTGGACGAAGTAGCACACGGCTTTATCAAGATTGCGAATGAGACGATGACCAGGCCGATTCGAAGTCTGACAGAAGCGCGAGGTCATGACACGTCGAAACACCGGCTTGCGACTTTTGGTGGTGCCGGAGGTCAGCACGCAGTAGCTATTGCTGAAGCACTTGGTATCTCACAAATCTTGGTTCATCGATACTCTTCAGTGCTATCAGCGTACGGTATGGCTCTGGCAGATGTGGTAGATGAGCGACAAGAACCAGAATCAAAGGTGTGGTCTGATGAGAAGGATGTGCGGGAGTATTTGCAAACGAAGATGCATGAGCTAAAGTTGAAGTCGACAGCCACATTGAAAGAACAAGGCTTTTCGGAACACGAGGTGCATTTTGAGGAATACCTCAATCTCCGGTATCGGGGAACAGAGTCCGCTCTAATGATAATCAAGCCATCGAAAGAAGAGGCAGGGAAGGAGTATGATGGTGATGAGTGGGCATTCGGGAAGGCTTTTGTGAAGCAGCACGAGCAAGAGTTTGGCTTCACGCTCCCAGATCGGGACATCATCGTCGATGACGTTCGTGCTCGTGGGATTGGAAAAACGTTTGAAGGCCTCGAAAAAACCGTAGATCAACAGCTCAAAGAAGTCAAACCCAAAGACCTTAGCAAAGAGGAGAAGATATTTGCTACACGCAAAGTGTATTTCGAGGGAGGCCGACAAGACACCAATATCTACAAGTTAGAAGACCTCGCTGTTGGTGATCGAATTAAGGGACCTGCCATCATCGCAGACGGAACACAGACGATTGTCGTCACACCTGGTGCATCAGCGCTCGTGATCGAGACACACGTCGTGATCAACATCGGCGAGAGTGACGGCCAAGACAAGCAGATAGACACCAAAGAGGTGGACCCCATCTTGCTAAGTATCTTTGCCCATCGCTTCATGGCAATTGCAGAACAAATGGGACGCGCTCTCCAAAAGACAAGTGTAAGCACGAATGTCAAAGAGCGCCTTGACTACTCCTGTGCACTCTTCGACTCTGAAGGCGGACTTGTGGCCAACGCACCCCATCTTCCGGTGCATCTCGGTAGTATGTCGACGTGTGTCCGCAAGCAAGCATCGATTTGGAAAGGCAAGCTTAAGAGAGGCGATGTTCTCGTTTCGAACCATCCCATGTTTGGCGGCACCCATCTCCCCGATATAACAGTAATCACGCCTGCCTTCTCCGGCGACAAGATCATATTCTACGTCGCCTCTCGCGCTCATCATGCAGATATCGGCGGAATCCTCCCCGGCTCAATGCCGCCCCATTCCAAAGAACTCTACCAAGAAGGCGCGGCCATCAAGTCCGAGAAGCTAGTTTCAGAAGGCCACTTCAACGAGAAGCGCATCATCGAATTGCTGCTTGACGAGCCGGGACAGTATCCCGGCTGCAGTGGAACAAGATGTCTCAGTGATAATATCAACGATCTCAAAGCCCAAGTCGCCGCCAACCAAAAAGGCATCAGCCTCATCAGCACGCTCATGTCCGATTATGGTGAAGAAGTCGTCCAATTCTACATGACCAACATCCAAAAGAACGCCGAAACCAGTGTGCGCAACCTCCTCAAAGAAGTCCACAAACGCTTCGAAGGCCAAGATCTCTCCGCTGAAGACTTCATGGACGACGGCTCCCCCATCAGACTCAAAGTCACAATCGACCCTGAAAAAGGCGAGGCCATCTTCGACTTCAGCGGTACAGGCCCCGAAGTCTACGGCAACATCAACGCGCCCGAAGCCGTAACCTACTCCGCCATCATCTACTGTCTCCGCTGCCTAATCTCGCAAGACATTCCACTTAACCAAGGCTGCCTCGCCCCCATCCACGTCATCATCCCCAAGAAGTCTTTCCTCTCGCCATCCGACAACGCAGCTGTCGTAGGCGGGAATGTACTCACATCGCAACGCGTAACGGATGTTGTGCTGAAGGCGTTCAAAGCGTGCGCTGCGTCACAAGGCGATACGAATAACCTCACGTTCGGCTTTGGCGGCACTGTATTCGCTGAAGGATCAAATGCTCGCTCGGAAACGAAGGGCTTTGGTTACTACGAGACCATTGCCGGGGGGTCGGGCGCGGGGCCCAAGTGGAATGGAACGTCAGGTGTGCATACGCATATGACCAATACGCGGATTACCGATAGTGAAGTCTTCGAGCGACGGTATCCTGTCTTGTTGAGGGAGTTTGGATTGAGGGAAGGAAGTAAGGGGCTGGGACAACATGATGGCGGCGAGGGCGTTGTTCGCGATATCGAGTTCCGGATTCCGGTTCAAGTCAGCATTTTGTCCGAACGGAGGGTTTACCATCCGTATGGGATGGAGGGAGGCGGAGAAGCCGCCTGTGGACTAAACATCTGGGCACGGAAAGTCGACCGGAAAGGCGTGCACAAAAACGGTGGTGATAAACCCGCGGTTGAGGAGGTGAAAGAAGAGAAGAGGAAGGTGGAGGTTGAGAGTGAGGACGGGTTTAGGTACATCAATCTGGGGGCGAAGAATACGGCGAGCATGCAGCCCGGGGAGAGAATTGTGATTTATACGCCTGGTGGGGGTGGGTGGGGAAAGGTGGGAGAGGAGAGTAGGGTGAGGATGGTGGAGGATCCGATGAAGGGGTGGAGACAGGGGAGTGTGGCGGGGAGGCAGCAGGTTGCTGAGGCATCGGCTTAGTGGGGGGTGTTGGGGTATAGAGGGTGCGGGGAGTTGATCGTCAACGGGTATGTCGATTTCTATCTCGATGATGTTTTGACTGGGAAACTTTGTCGAGCTATGTAGATATTGTCTAAAGAAACATGCAAGATCTGGCCAATTCCCTATGATATACCAGGTCATACCTAGTGTTTTAAATATGCACAGGAAGATGAAGAGCTAGGATCTGTATAAATCTTTATAGCCCTGTGGTGGCAGAATGTTCTATGAAATCAGAATTCCTCCGAAACCGACTCTTGGAGTCTATGCGCCAATTGAGAATGCTCCAAGCGTTGGAAGGGAGATGATTGAAATCCCTCCTCCGGAAGGCCGGACCATAGTTCTTTCCCTGCTGGAAGTTTCCTCAGCAGATCAAAAACCCTGCTCAACCGCCTCCAGCAGACTGTCACGAAACCGAAGATAGAAATCAATGTTTCGGGACGGCGGGAAACGCTGGCACCAAGATATTTCCGCCTCAATCTCCTCGAGAATCCAGTCCCGATCTCTCTGCGCCCCCTCCCCCGTAATGCCGACGTAGAACTTGAGGTTCTTGGCTTCCCAATCCGATTTGCCCATGTCCCCTTTCCACCGCAGTAACTCGATGGCCAACCGATTTCCGAGACTTTGTTCGACGGCCCAGCGGAAGGTTTCGAAGTGGCCATTGGTTTCGCGGAGGATGAGAGTGAGGACGTTGAGTGCGAATCCAACGTCGGATACGTGTTGTACAAGGAAGTACGGAAGAGACTGGCATAAGATGAGGTATTTGACGGTGATGTAGGGGTGCTGGTTGCAGAGATCTGCGAGTGAGGCGAGAAGGCGGGGATCCTCGTTCAGTCCGTTGAGATAACCACTGCCGCCGAACTCGAGGCAAAAGGGAGGCAAGCAGAGATAGTCGTTCAGGACGAATGTAACACCGTATTTCAAGGTTGCGGGCGGCAGTGTATGCAGAATCTTGTACAACTGTCCACCGGGGGAACTCTGGCCGTTGAACTCATTGAATCGCGTGATGTAGAGCTCGTTGAACTGCAGCTCGAGGTTCACTGTCTCAGTGTAGAGTTGCCGACACACATACTTGAGCTGATTGAACTCGCGGATAGTATCAGGCGAAGCTCGTTTACCGGCAGGACCAGGAAGCGTGGTCGCGTATGCGGTGAGTCGTCCCCGGTCAAGGTTGGTTGTGCTGTCGCATTGGAGGATCGATATCGGGGGGGCAGTGAGGACGTCTCGGAAGATGGGGTTTCGGATCTCAGCAGGGAGCTTCAGGAGTTTGGACGTGGCCATGGTCGGTGGTGTGGCAGCAGCTGGTGGCAGCGCTGTGTCAGTGTTGATATTGGGGTGCTGGAGGGAGCAGGACAGGGTGCACGTGATGTTGGCTCTGTATCAAACGCGGCCGTGACCTGAATCAGAGCTTTCGCGATGCTTGGCTTTCCTTCACCCTCACAATCTGATATCATCTGCGAGCGGGGAAATCACAATATTTACCTTAATCAATGAGCCAAACGACCCAGTATATGACAACAGCACCCAGGTATTGTATATAATCAGGTTAAGTAACGATACCCAATATCGAATTCATCGAGCGTAGCACAGTGGGTATTCCTTATAAGATTCCATACGAGAGAGCCGAGTGGCCGCAATGACATGAGTTCGATCCCCGCAAGACACTGGCGAGAGTATGGTCTGCCAGAAAACGGACGCGGTCAAAAACCTAACAAAAGTTGGGTTCTGTAATACAGTTTTGCTATTTTTGTCGACACTTGGTTCTGTTTCTTTTTTTTTTTTGGAATAGGGTCGGGCAGGTAGGATTAGGTTCTGGGTCTTTGTGTGCATAAACAGTGTGGTTTCTTGCAGCGCCGTCTCACACCACCATGAATAACAACATCATTTTGCATACTTCAATCGTGTAGCTCCTTAACAGGGTATCGTATGCCGCCCTCATTGATGCAATACCTCAAACCATGGCCCTTTCCAGTGCCCATTAAATCCCATCCTCCATCCAAAGCTTGGCCTGCCGCACCCAATTTTCCCTTCTCTCTGCACTAATAGGATTTCCGTAGAGCCCGAAACCCATATAAATGCGCCGAAGCACCTCTTCATCAAGCACCCTCACCGTAGGAAAGAACTTCAAATTCGGGGCCCAGAAGTCCTCGTCTGGCCTTGCCGCCCTCCATTCATTACCCGGCTGGTACGGGGCCAAGTTTCCCCCTGGCTCGACCAAATCACAGATTATCTGGTTCCGCAGGATGTGGGTCAGACAGACTCCTTGGTGGAGGAACTGCCAGGGGAAGGTTTCGCAGATGGAGAAACAGGGGATGACGAAGTCGATGGAGAGGTGGGGGTGCGCTTTGCAGAAGGTGGCGAAGGGGATAATGTTTTCTGAGGAATCCCGTAGGTAGGTTGTTGCGCGCTGTTGGATGCGCGGATCGCGCGTTATGATTACTTTGGTCAACCAGTTGAGGTTGTTCGGGTTTGTCGCCGCCGCGAAGTCGAAGAATTGCGTGATGGCTGGTATTTGGATGATTTTGTGGCGGACAAAGATCATTTCGTGAATGGAAGTGACGGCGTTGTAGTTGAGTTCCTGATCTCGGGTCTCGATGTGGGTTTGGTGGCAGACGAGTTTGAGAGGATTTGCTGGGTTCCAAACTCGAGCGCTTGCTGAAGGTATCGAGCGGTGTACTTACTGAACTTTCGGATCTTTCCGAAGGACTTTGCGATGGTGGAGGACAAGGAGTTGATGGAGAGGATTGAGGCCGGAGAGCGTTGCGCGAATCATGTTCATGGGAACGCGGGGCTAGAAGAGCGGGTTAGGAGGACATTGGAGTGGTATACTGTGGGGATTTAGGTAGATGGGCATTGTTCGAGTATTTGTTCATCAGGTCGAGATCTGTTTAGATATCGGCGGGAGGGTGGGTAGGTAATGGCCTGTGTAAACAGCTGGCTGGAGTGTACTGCATTGGGATGGAGTCGTTATTATTCCCAAAGATAGAAAGCGGCTTTCGATCAATTCCCTGGGTGCAGTTCAAGTCTGTAGAATCCAGCAGAAGGGTAGAGAATAGGCAGTATAAACAGTTGCCTCAAGGGTACTGCATTGCCGTGAGGTCGTTAGGAATTCCAAAAAATAGCACATAATTTTCGAATTTCTTTTCAGCTTTGAAAATACTCCTCATCAAAGTATCCTGTTGCGGTTTGAACCAGATTGAACTCCAACAAGGTGATGAGAAACATTTTGTCTAAACAGCTACCTAGTTCAATGCACAGGATCGATTTTACGAGCACATGACAGGCATTTACATTGTCCACCATGCGAACCGTTTGTTGTGTTGATTGTGCTCGGGATCATTCATGTACTTCACGAACAGTTCTGCAATCTCTGGCATGTTACGTGTAATAACTTCCGCCGTGTTCGCCAGTCGACCGGTCATGTGAATAGCATCGTGCTCACTAATGAACAGCGCCAAAGGAGACATGCGCTCTGCATTCCCCTACAGCTCAACTGTTTGGGTAGTTAATCGGTGACCGGAAAAGAAGGGACGGCGAGATAGAGGGTCTCCTGAGCTCAGGTGAGGTTGGTGCCAAGACATGGTCATAGCTTTTCGCTGTTGCCTCTGCAACGGCAAAACGACGTCACAACAAGGGCCCAAAGAACTTCCTCTTTACCCCAGCACGACTTCTCCACCGCCCGCTGTCGCCTGCCTCGCCCACGTCCACGACGTTTGTTCGCAACCACCCCCCGTCGAAAATTATCTGGCTTCCACCCGCGACTTTCGCCTAATATTCTCTCTGCTGCAATACACTTCCACACCACGCCATGGCTGACGAGCGGGGAGAGTACTGGTATCTGGAGCCGCAAGTCGAAGCGAACAAGATCACCGTACCCGAGCTGCGCAGCATCCTTCTGAAGCATGGCGTCACGTACCCGTCCTCTGCAAAGAAGCCTGTGTTAGTGCAGCTCTTCTCCGACCATGTACTCCCTCAGGCGGCCAAGATCCACCGGGCGCAAGCGAGAACAAAGCCATCGACCCGGGGCATAGAAGACATTCCGTCAAGCCAAACCAGCACAACGGACGAGACAGAGGACGATACCCTCCTAGCGCCGCCCCCGACGACCAGGCGAACTTCGCGCCGCACCGCCCGCTCGCCCACGGAAGAGTTGGAAAACACGGCCCCACGCACACGCGGCAAGACACCATCGCGGGCAGTGCCGGCGAAGCATACCCGCGATCCAGAAGCAGAAGCAGAAGTTGAGGAGCGACCAGCTGTGCGGCGGAATCGGAAGAGCATGATACCTGCCGTCAAGCAAGAGTCACCCGAGCCCGAAGCATGGCGAGCCAATGACGTTGAGAGCCCGTTCACCCAGGAGAACCCCTTCCAGAGCGGCAGCTCCCCTGCTGGCCCTACTGCGACTCGCGAGCGGAGAAGGAAGACTATGGGATTTGAGCACAAAGAGCGGCGCAAAAGCGAGGCGCATCGTCGCAGAACTGTACAGCCGAACGTCGAGCAGTATGATGACAGCGTTGTCGTTCCTTCCCGTCAGACCTTCAATCCGCCTATTTCGAAAGACGAGGACTCGGCTGGGGAGCCAGGCGAGGAGTTTACTCCAGAGGAGCAGTTGGAGCTTGTGAGGGCACGCGCTAAGGCCGGCGAGGTCGACATCCTTCCACGGCGGAGGCGCAAACAGCCCTCTAAGTTGACTGGCACTATCAAGGGGTTCTCGCTGACTCTTTTGGGCACAAGCCTTGCCCTCTTAGCAGGAGTGTGGCGCCAAGAGAAGTATGCTGTCGGTTTCTGTGGAATCGGTCGTGACTCTACATCCTTGGCCGGCGTTGATGTGCCCGAGTTTGCCCAAGCTATTCTACCAACATGCGAGCTTTGTCCGCCGCATGCCACCTGCTACAACGACCTCACCATTGTATGCGACAAGGACTTCGTCAAGAAAGAGCACCCCCTGTCTTTCGAAGGACTATGGCCGGTGCCTGCGACATGTGAAGCAGATACCGAGAAGACGCGCCGCATTACACAGGTCGCCGACAAGGGGGTCAAGGTACTTAGGGAGCGCAGGGCGCAGTACGAGTGCGGAGCGCTCGATGCAAACGGCAACGAGGTCCAGTGTCCTGAGATTTCCGAGAACGATCTCAAGCAAGAACTCTCCGCTGCGAAGCGCAAGGGCATGTCGCAGGAAGAGTTTGAAGATCTCTGGAAGAGCGCGATTGGCGAGTTAACCAGCCGCGATGAGATTGTGGAGAACGAGAATGGGTAAGTTCTATCTCCCAGGTCTGGTTGACCATTCTATAGATATTCTGACATGGCTTGTACTGACCAGATTTGTTGCTGCGGCTACAGATCCAATGGCGAGCGAACCCTCGCATCCGACTCCCTCGCTGAGCTCCCTCTCGCCTGCCAAGTCCGACGATCCCTCCGAAGAACATTGGAACGATATCTTTGGCAGCTTATTGTAGTGCTTCTGGCGCTGAGTACGAGTGCTTATGGACGGCGCACGATGGTGTTGAATCGGTCCATGGAAGTCCGCGCTAAGCAGCTTGCTAGTGAAGCTTTCGACCGACTTGCCGACCACGCGGCGAGGAACATTCAGGACTCTGGGGCTTATCCTGACCTTGGGATTAGCATGACGCAACTGCGAGACGATATCCTGCGGAGCGAGTTCTCGGCATCCCGACGCCAGAAGCTGTGGGACAGGGTACAAAAGAAGGTCGAGCACAATTCGAATGTGCGTGCGGCAGTCAGGGAGACTCGCAGTGGAGATGTGGCGCGAATGTGGGAGTGGACCGGCCCCGTGCGTCTCGAGGACTCACGCAGCAGTGGGAAGCGGGAGAGTGGTCGGTTCAGCTTCGGACCTGCTATTACCAGCAGCCCGCCAGCAGAGGCCAAACCGTGGGATGAAGGCCATCCGATATACTAATCTTCTACAATTCTCCTTTGTTACTTCATCGTTTATACATTGGTACAGGATTGGTTTGCATCGTAGGCGAGGGTTTAGGCCGTCTCTGGACGGGAGGATCGGTTTTTTCATGAGATACCACACCCTTTCGACTTTCCATAGTCCGAATGATTGTCAATAAATTTCTATTCCAACATGTGTTTTCTGCTTGCAAGATTCCGATGAGCGATGGGTGTACTTGGGTAGTGAAGTGTGGCGTAGAGTTGTGGCTTGGAGTTGCCAAGCATCAAGCTCGGACCAACCCCACTAAGCGAGCCCGACGCGCACCACAACCGGCGAGAAATTGAACCTCACAACATCGACAACCCTTCGCTCCCCTACAGTCACCGCGAAATCAGTCAAAATGGTGAGTTTCTGCCTACCCTCAGCCCGGACGTCCAGCAGCCAGCTTTGCGACATGAATGAGCGATATTCGATCCCACCACGATGACGACGCTCGACACGGCCGAGGCTCCCCGCACGACACCGAGAAGGACGCCCGCAAGAAAGCCATGCGAACAGGGGAAGGGGCCTTGCGAATTGCAATTGGAGAAAGATACCAAAAGAAACATTGCGCTTCGAAGAATTTGTGGAATGAAGAGCGGGTGGTCTTGGGTTGTCGAGAAGAGGGCAAAACACCACAAGCTTGAGGCATCGTGGACTCCACCAGCACATACCACCAAACCTCTCTAGGATAGAGCCTCTGGCCGAAATCGCACGCCAGATTTTGAAGACTCTCGGAGTTGGGACATGGCTCTTCGCAGTGGAATTTCGCCACCCACCTCTGACGGCACTTCCACGTCAACTGGTCGGACCTCGCTCATTCATGTCGCTCATGCTCGCCTCAATCGGAAATACTGGAGCACATCATGGCTAGAGAACAGAGCTTTGCTGACGTGGAGCCCTCAGGTCAACGTACCCAAGACCCGCCGAACCTACTGCAAGGGCAGGGACTGCAAGAAGCGTTAGTTCGCTCCACCCCACGATGCATCCCGCACGTATACTGAGACATCGCAGACACCCAGCACAAGGTCACACAGTACAAGGCAGGAAAGGCCTCCTTGTTCGCCCAGGGAAAGCGTCGTTATGATCGCAAGCAGAGCGGTTATGGTGGTCAAACGAAGCCCGTGTTCCACAAGGTACGGCTAACGATATACGTTACCAGGCACGGAGTCTAACAAGCAACAGAGGGCCAAGACAACGAAGAAGGTCGTGCTACGATTAGAATGCACTGCCTGCAAGGTACACTCTCCCGCCAACTCCTCTGGTGACATGGACTAACTCTCCCCAGACCAAGGCACAGCTCGCCCTCAAGCGATGCAAGCACTTCGAGTTGGGTGGTGACAAGAAGACCAAGGGTGCCGCTCTCGTCTTCTAAACGTGTTCCCTTCTCTCCTCTCTTTTTGCGGGACTTCGGCGTAGTCTTCCTGGGGCGCGGGGTAGCATGGCATCCACGATCAATTCACTCAATGGCGGGATGGGGACGGTGATGGAAAATCTGGGGAAGAAACGGATGCCAATCACAATCTCGGATTGTATCCTATATATGCATCAAATGGAACTCGGTTGAAGCCCTTCATTTTTGGACATGGCTATCTTTGTTGTGCTGCACCATGACCTGGCTACTGCCCTATGGTCAGCTGTAGTGGTTTATAAGTGCTTCGTAGCTTGTACACGTGACGAACGGAGATTCCGATATTTCGACCTCGAAGCAGTAGGTAAACCCGCGGCCGGGCATCGGAGGGTGGACCCCCACTACAAGCTTGTCGCGCCCTACACGCTCCTACTGCTTTCGACTGTCAACATTTAACATCGGTGAGCAACTCTCCCTTTTCCCAACACTTCTACAATGACTGAATCCAGGAAAAAGACCGTACTGCTCATTGGTGGTGGTGGTGTCGGGGCCATTGCAGCGCTAAATCTCGAAACGGGTGGCCTCGCAGAAGTCACTGTCGTCCTGCGCTCAAACTTTAAAGCTGTCAATGAATCCGGATACCAAATCGAGTCGTGCGATCATGGCGTGGTGAAGAATTGGAAACCTACTCATGGTATTTATCGCCCTCCTCCCTCGACATGCTCACCACTCTAACAAACCCAACAGTAGTCAACTCCGTCCCAGACATCACCAAAGAAGGAAATGAACCATACGACTACATCGTCCTAACGACGAAAAATATCCCAGATATCCCGCCCTCGATCCAGGACCTGATTGCCCCTGCCCTGCCGCCGTCAAATACCCACACGACCATAGTGCTCATCCAAAACGGTCTCAACATCGAGAAATCACTGCTCAAATCACACTCAAATACTCCCATCCTATCCGGCGTCTCACTCATTGGCAGCGCTGAATTCGAACCTGGCGTTGTTGTGCAAGATGACACGGATCGGCTCCTCATCGGCGCCTTCTCCAACCCCAATCTCCCCTCAACCCAGCAAACCTCCCTCGCAGAAAACTTTGTAAAAATCTACAGCGCGGGCGGCAAGACTGTTTGCACCTATTCTTCCGATGTGCTGTACGATCGGTGGAGAAAATTAGTCTACAATGCGTGTCTGAATCCCATCTGTGCGATTACGGGGTTAGATACGGGGAGGATACGGCTTGCGGATGGGGGCATAGAGGGCCTTGTTCGGCCAGCTATGAAGGAGATTGTTACAGCGGCGAAGGAAGTGGCGGGTGTGGAGCTGGCGGGGGATGTGGTGGATACGATGATTGAGATGGATCCGTTGGAGATTTATTTGGCGCCGAGTATGTTGGCGGATGTTCGGAAGGTGAGTTCTTTCGGTTTTTTCGTATGTCCTTCGTTATGACCCATATCCTTTCTTGGGTGCATGGGAATGGGAGGAAGATTGATGGGATGGTACGCTAACAGTGTTTTAGGGCAATTTCATCGAGTTTGAGAATTTGTTGGGCGAGCCACTGAGGGAGGGGAAGAAAGCGGGCGTTGCGATGCCGACGGTCGAGGTTTTGTATAATATATGTAAGGCGATACAGTGGAGGACGAAGGATGCAAAGGGAAGGGTTAAGATTCCGCCGAAGAGGGGGGCAGTTGCAAAGTAAACGTGCAAAGGCTGGTGGCCGGACACCCAGGTAGTACCATTTCAGGCCAGATTAGTAGAACGAACAGAAGGAAGGCCACATAGATATTAGATTTTCTTCAATTGTAAGCACTTTCTTCAAATCAATCTCCAGGGCAACTTGAATTATCATTTCTCGCTGCCTGACAGCTGAGGTCTGGAAATGGTTGGGCTACCTACTTGGATCTTTGAGGGCTGATTACCAATGAGGTTTTTGTTCTTGACCCACGTCCACGCCCTAGTTCGTTGGCTTCCATATGTGAATACATTTTTTAATATAAAAGCCCACCGTTTCTCTCAGTGGGAAGTCTCTTCATGAACATGAATCTAATCCAGAACCACAACAACCACGCACAACCATAGACAATAACACACAACACCTCTTTCACTTCACTACAGACATGCATCCAAAGATCTTCAGGGCCCGAAAGGCCAACGAATCAACCCCCCTCCTGAACCTCCCCGGCGAGATTCTCAACAGAATCTACTCCTTCGCTCTCTTCTCCCCGTCCGGCCTTCACTACAAGGCCCTCCCCATCGACCAAATGCCCCAGGGCCAAAAGTCCATCTTCTACAGCACAACCAACCACCCACGTCTCCCACAAGCCTCCAACTTCCGCAAAACCAGAAAAACCCACTACCACGAATTCAACCAGCTCAAATACACCTGCCGCAAACTCTACCACGAAACCGCCGGCCTAGAACTGAAGCTCAACCCCACCATAACATTCACCCAAGACCACACCTCGACCCCAGCACAAGACTTCCTCCTCTTCGCCACAACCTGCACTCCATTGTATCTCTCCTGGCTCAAAACCATCACCATCGGTCCCTCCGAAGAAGTATCCGGCGACCCGCTAGAAGACAGTATATCCACTTTCAAACGCCTCGGCCGCTTCGCTACCGCAAATCCACACACCGCTCTCAAATACATAATCGGCGGATGGACCTACCCCCCCTCCAACGCCTGCTCGCTCCACTCCATGCTCTTCATCCAGACAGGCGTCGCGTTGTCCTACCTGCTCCGTGACCGCGATCTTGGTTCGCTTGGACACGGGTTTGTGGATGTGCCGAAGTGGCCGGGGATTCAGAAATGGCGGGAGGGGGAGGGCGTGGTGGCTTTTCAGACGAACAATTTGAGGTTTTGTCCGGATTTGAGGGCGTTGCCGGAGAGGTTTGGAGGCGAGTTGAGGGAGGTTTGGGGGGATGGGGGGATTTTGTTGGAGCGGATGGAAAAAGATGTGCGGGTTTGGGAGGGGTTTGCTAGGGGGTGGGTGGAGGGGGGGTTGTGAGTTGGGTGGAGGGCGATTGGAGGGGGTGGTGAAGGTTTGCGGTTTTTGGCATAGTAAGATATGTGAAGGAAGGAACTCGGCCTGTGGACTGGCAAGAGCGATTCCAAACATATATCAGCAAGTGGTTCAATCAGCAACAAGACTACTCTCCAAGATTCACTTCATCCAAACCTACCTGCCACGAAAAGGGCCTGCCAAGACCGCTGCGATTCACAGACCCACTACTCTCCTACCGGATTGGGTATAGTCCCAGTCAGCTACTTCAACCCCACCTGCTTCATCTAGCTGAGACAGCCAACGCCTTGAGCAGCAAAATACTGGCTACAACAACCTACAAGACTAACAGTTCAATGTCATGGACAGCAGCCAGGCACCCTCAACTATTCCCGCCATGTTGCCTGCGCATCAAGTGAACGAAGAGTCTCCCCTCTTGCAGCTGCCGGCGGAGATCCGAAATATGGTCTATGAATACGTCTTCTACTCTACATCCGGACTTCAGTGCAGGCACCGCTCCCAAGATTCCGTGGAGAAGAGCTACTCTTCACAGAATGGCTCTGCTGAATGGTTTCTCTACACTGCAGACGAGGTTTCATGCTTGAAGGGACCCTTCATAGGCACCCCGGATATGGACCTTCCAAAGATCGAATTCAACAAGCTCAAGTATGTCTGCCATCAGCTTCATGAAGAAACGGCATTCCTTGAGATCAAAGCCAACGACACCATCACCTTTACCAAAGACTTTGTTCACCCCGGACGGGAGTTCATGTCATTCAAAGCGGCGATTCCACCAACTGTTCTTCAGTGGCTCAAGATCGTTGTCATCGAGAAGTCCTGTCGCAAGGTTGGCAATGTGGGCCTAGATGATATCGAACACTTGAAACAAATTGGTCGCTTCTGTCAGACCCACCCTCATGTCACTGTTAAATATGTTTTCAAGTCATTTGCATACAATAGCAACACAACTTCGGGCCAACAATTCATTTCGTCCATCCAATTCATAGGTGTGGGTGTTATATTGTCCTACATTCTTCGCGATATCGATTTGCACCAGCAACTGCTACCGCACCTCATCTACTCAATCGCCCTTTTAGACGGCCTTAAGCGGAGAGTTTTCTCAGAGGAAAACCCAAAACTCATCCAGGTCCCAAACTTTAGGTTCTGGCCAGTGGAAGAGACACTGGAGCCAGCGTTCATGGACAAAGCCAAGGTTGAACTGGCGTTATTCGGTGTGCCCGATGCTCTGCCTAAATGGGAAGAATATGCGAAGCGGTGGATTCAAGAAGGTCTTTGAGTACACACAGCTTGGTGGCGGGATTATTCGGAATCGAGAGGAAAGGGGGGGTTTAGGGGCCGCCAACGCTGTTCTAGGCCTCACCACCATCAAGAAATGAGGCGAAAGGCATTTTCCTTGGTGATGCAGCATTGACCGCCTGACCGAAATGGAAGGGCGAATTGTGTCTTTAGCATTCAGCCGAGTATATAGATACATAGAACGGCATTCTGGAAAGAGAAGCTCAGACGGGCTTTGAATATGATACACAGCATTGCTCTTCCTATCCTAGGAAGATAGCAGCTGCTCATTCGAAGCTTCTATTTCCCACCAGTGCCAACTCTGTATCTCAATCATAGACTCTCTCTCTCTCTCTCTCTCTCTCCACCTACCTCATCCCCGTCCTTCGTCATTCCACTTATTCTTTTGTTCAGTCAATTCACGTGCAACACTACCAAAACGTATACCCCCACGAATGCTGCGACGGGTATCGCAGAAGAGCCACTGGGTACCGATGCAAGTGTTGGGCAGAGTGCTTAAGTGTGACATTTGGAGCCCTACGGAACTATACCATTCTAGAAGAGTACGGTATGTCGTTCTCCAGAATCTCGTCATTCCCCATCCTCAATTCATTCCCAGAATTCTATAGATGTTCCCTGAGCCGAGAGCCTTGAAAATTATCCATGCACAACTATCTCAATTTCAAAATATATGCTGATAACCTCCTGCGACTTTGTATGACCTACCAACGATCTGATCTAATTCCATTTCAGTTTCCAGAATGGGAGAAAGGCATCGAAACCATGGATTGCTGTGGCGCAGATCCATGCACACTTGCCTTTCCGGTGAGAAGTTTTGATAAAGTTCATACCGAGTCACCGACCCCTGCTCTTGGGAACCGACTCCGCACTGCGCAATCTACTCATATTAACCTATACATCCGACATTTTCGGTACAGCAATCTGAGCAGGAAGACCCTAAACTTTTGCTTGTGTTTGAAATGATCTAGTCTCTCTACGGTGCATATGTCTCAGTCTTGCACTCTATACCATCTTCTGAACTGACATCCCCGGGGCTGCCGTCTCACGACTCTCAATGGCAGCGGCCGTTGTCACCGTAAGCTTGTGCCAGTCCTCCGCTTTTATCCTTCCCCCATTGTATGCCGGAGGGCCGGTACTTCTAATCTTCGCGCCTGGCGTCGTCCACGCACAGTCCGAAAAGACCTTATTTTGTGCAACAATCTCGCTCATTGCAACCCCAATAGTCGCTTTGTAATCGTCCTGAAATATCGTCTCCGAGGAGTAGCAACCCCACCTTCCGCAGTACTCAGATGCGCGTACAGTTTCCAGATCAGCGATAGAGAACCCTGGAGAGGCATGGAAGGTGCAGGCTCGACGACGGCCGGAGCCCGCACAATTTCGAAATATAGTCAAGATGTCGGATTCGCGTTGCGAAACAACCAGAAGGGGAGGTGAAGTTGACGATGAGAACGCAACGTCTCCGGAAGAAATTTCCCCAATCGATGATGCGCGACCGGCAAAGGTTTGTAGTGTTGCGTTCCGTAGGAAGTGATACACACTCGGACTGGTCAAGGTCAACCCAGAGATCACGGCGGTATTTGCTTGTCCGGGTATCGTTGGAGTCGCAGTGATATCTGTGCCGTTTACTTCGCAGAATGCAGATCCGGTAGGGATCGGTTTCGGCCAGTAGTAACCTTCCCATGAACCCCCTTCAAGGTAGCAGGTAGGCTTTGCGCTAGGCGCGACGCTATTGAGGACACTGCATTCTGGTCCCTGTATTGATCCAGTTGGTGTCGGGACCTGCGACTGAAGTTGTGTTTTGCGCCAATTGTATGCATCTTTCAACCCACTACACTCCGGTCCGAAGTCACTGGCAATTGTACATGTTGGGGATGGCAAATTCTGAAGTTCGGTAGACCACTCTGGTGTGTAATAGATTCCGGTTCCGGACAATGTAAATGTGTATGTTTCCACCACGGTTTTGCAAGAAGACACCGCTGTCGATGCGCGTGGGTATCCATCACACAACGTTGTTAAAGAAGGAAGCAGCGTTGTGCTGCAACCGTAGTATTCGTTTATCCAAGTGGAGAACGAGTACGAAGTCGTTGACCACTCGCTGAAGGTAAAATTCGAGCTGCTATACAGCTGGTTGGCGAGGAAGTAGCTAGCAGAACTGTAATTGGCATGGGCATCCCAGCAGGACACAACACTCGGTGGAAGATTGGAGAACTCGGATGGCAAGGCTGGAATGTTGGGAGTTGGAATTGGTGGATGGCTTGGAGCAGGGGTGATAGAAAAGGGTACGGTGCTTGTCGCCTCTACCATGGGGTTTGAAGTCGTCTCTACATCGACATTAGTGGTGGCTCTTCGAGGTCATTTACTGTAGCGAAAAACTTACGGGCGAGCCCACCCGCGACGACACACATGCCAATGACGCACACACTTGATCTTTTCCCAGACATGATGGTATCTTGAAATTCTAAGAATCCAGCTCCGTCTGCTCATATCGCTGCCTTATATAGTAGAGCCCAACATTTCCGCATTCTAAAAGCCCTTCACCGAAGTTAGAGTAGGATCACAATACAGAGACGGGAAATGAAAGTTCCGTCACAATGGTTGATCGAACCCTCATATGGCGAAAAAGCGTTCTAAATCCCTTCTTTTGCTTATTGCCAATGCATATTATTGACTTCAGCCGGAAACAAATGTAATCCTGTCCATGTCACCGCCGCCTGACACCACTATGTTGCGTAATTATGTAGAATGTCGGGCGTAGTTGAGGGGATTAGCAAGTTCCCCAAAAGGGCTATGTTACACGACTTTAGCGCTTGGGTAATATATAACGCGAAATACGACGGCAGAATGGCCAAAACGAGGCGCGCGTGGTCACATGGTCTGGTCACCGCACTGAATAGTTTAAGAGCAATTCTGGACGGCGAGGCGGATCTCAAATACTGGAAACCTTGTGTTCGACATCGCATAGCGAAGACCGATCTTCGAAGAGTCCTTCCTTAAGATTGAATGACGGTCAGTAGAACCAGGTCGTCTCGAACCCCGCAGTGGCTATTCGAAAAGTGCATGTAATATCATGATCCGGCCATACTTAACGAAATGGATTGCATGAGAGAGGTCATGTTGAATCGTTGAAACGTAATGGAGGCGTAACGACTGACCTCGATTGTAGACACAACTTCAGAGAGCATATAATAGTGCTCTTCGTTTCAAAATCTTCGTAGTAAGGGTGTCAAAACTATCCAGGCTCCGAGGATTTTGGGACGAGTCTTTCTCTTCGAGATCGTCAAATACAAACCCATATCGGCTTTCCTGATCCTTGGTCATACGCTATGCTCCACCCACAAACTCGGTATTTCAGCTGTAAGACCTGGTATTGTACTAATCCAATCCCAGAACTCGCTAGTTATGCTATCATCTTAGGGTTCAAAGCTCATATTCTCAACCTGCAGTTCCTCAACTCCCTCCCTACGACTCCAGCCAAAATAAAAGCAGATCTTCTGTACTGGTAATTTGGACGGAGTAATCGTGTCGTCATTCAAGGGCGATAGCGAGGGGACTCGACAATCGTCGTCACGGAGTATCCAGCTGAGGATAGCTCCAGCCTCCATGAACAGTTGGAGGTCGCACCCATGACCGGGTTTTGTCGAATACATGAACTCGTGAACGATGTAGTCGGCTCTAACGTGTGGATGCGGTTTGCGGAAGCGGCCAATCTTTTAAGTGTGTCGATGGAGTCCGGTAGGTAGAAAGGAATGTGAAATTTCGTGCTCAGTGATCTGTGGAAGCAATCATTTGGCGAATTGATCTCGCCACCCCGAGTGGGGGCAATAACGGCGACCTTGAGCCTAGTGAAAATATTGGGTCGGCATCGCCCAACAGAATCCAAGAATATTCTGCCGGGTCTGACAGCATAAGATTGGTCGTCAAGCTCAAGGCTGGCGAACATGACCACATTGTACATGAACTCCAGGCCAATAGTCTCTTCTTAGAGTTGCCAGCAGACGCACTTAAGCTGGTTGAACTCTGTACTCGTCCAGTTCGTCTGGGATATCATAAGGTTCTTGTATGGCTAATTTTCTATTAGATTTAAACAATGTGTTCTTAATTCCCCTGCGTTGTTCTGATAGCTAAAACCTGGGGGGTGTCAACATCTTCTACAGATGGACTTCAGGATGTGTTGCAGCCATCAATCTATGGTGATTGTTGGATAGTAGTCATAACCAGCCATTGAGGCTATAATACAATGTTCACATACAACCTAAGACTTGATTTTTGCTTCTAAATCGAATGGTTGACAGAACATAATCCAGTAGGGGTGACTGAAGGTCTGCTGTACATTAAGGGTAAAGTATCCACTCCGTCCCTCCCATTTCTTAAACCTAAAAGAAGCTACCCCCCTGGGAAAATGGACACACCTCCACCTGTTCCTCTTCAGTAGGCAGTCCACTTTCAGTCAACGACCCTCTCATAAGGCTATCAAAGAAGGCGGTATCAACGCCTTGGAAAGCCCAATCGCCCTGACCAACAGCCAATCCTGGTCCATGAATAGACTGAGGTATTGAATCCGCATGGGAAGCCGTAGACATCGGCGTCGTTAAATCGTAGCCATAGTGTGTCTGAACCACCGGTCTGGAGAGTTCAAGGAACATGCTATTGTTCGCGAAGTGAATAGACCCCATATCAAGGGCGGGAATGTCGGGTTCCTCTATGGTTCTACGCTGGGAAGAGGGTGGTGATGGCGAGGATTCTCCTAGCTTGATAATAGTACCGTTTGCGATACGTAGTTTGCCAAAGTATGGGATCGGGATTTCAAGCACATGGTCTGTACCTCCGGCACTGTCGTTGCGGCCATGTGCAGTGTGCGCATTAGCATTATGCACGTTCCCTACTGAGACTTCTTCCTCGACATCAAGTAATCGCTTCAGTAAGTGAGCACTTTCCTTCGATAGGGCGTCGTTGTTGTGCGCTGCAACACATTCCATGTTTGACAGTACTTGCCGCATCATAGCGCGATCGCCTAGCCGTTGGTGCGCTAACAAGCTTCCGTTTTTTCGCTGATGGCTGCTTAGGTGTGCCAGCAGTAGGGCTAGAGACGCTAGTAATGCAACGAAATCCGTCATTCGACAGCATGCTGGAACTCGGTTCCAAGACCGGAAAGCCACAAAGCGTGTCAAAATCTCACGGCTCGCGTTCACGCAAGCCAGTTTTGAATATACGATCTGCTCGATCGTGGCATCTGTCCGGGTTGCAGACGGACTGCTGGAGCTGAGTGTATCCCTTAGTAGATATGGGAGATGCAGATGGACCTTCGTGCGGGTTTAGCATACATTGCAATCTCCAAGTACCACATGTAGAAGACTTACAAGTAGGAAGTAATGGAACAATTGGTCAGAGAGTCGCATCATCTCCCAGAACACTTCAGGGCTACCCTCTCGCAAGTTGGTAAAATTTATCGGCAACCAAAAGGTCGCAGGGAGTTCTCTAGTCGCATCCAACAACTCGGCGTCAATAGCTTCTGTCAATGAATAATCATCCAATGACGGATCGCCATTGTTTCTTTCCAGTATTCGCCCCGCAATGTCCACCTCCATTCGTTCGAACCGGGCTGTTGTGGTTTCCTTGCCCTTCGTTGGATCTGTCGGTATGACCGTGGCAGTATTGGCTTGGGGGAGACCAAGAAGTAAGCTAAGATAACGGTCGAGATACGCTAGTCGGAACCATGTAAAATGCGGATCTATGTTGGTAGTGGGGTCCAGGGATGTCAGTCGGGGTATCTTTCGACGATTAAGACCCATCAATGTCGCCGTCGCCAGAGCCCTTCTGCAAGCAAGCCAAGCTTGTCTCACGTTACCACAGTTAGCCTTGAAGAGGGTCTCCAAAATAATGCACTCGAGACACTCTACAGAACCAAGTAACTCATCGTTCGTCGCGATGGCATCGGCTGCTGTATTTGCCATGCGAAACATGATGGCATCAGGAGATTCGGACAGAGGTAGTAATTCCGGGATGAGGTGTTGAACACACATAGCGATCATGAGCATTTTCTTCGCAAGAATAATGGGGTGAGTGTTGACATTGGGCGGAGCGATACCCCATGCAACACAGTCGTTGTCAAGCTTGTGGCGCGGGGTGGTGTTCATCAGGAAAAAAAGATCGGTAGTCTTATTGATCATGTCACAGATCAACTTGCAGTCTCCCTGTGATGGAAAGGCATCCAGGAGATGTTGTGATAGCCTTTGAAGCTTATCTGTGCCTATGACCGACACCGTGGGCGAAATATGATCAAATACAGATGGTGTTGGTTCCGACTGGGCAGGCGTGGGGAAGGCCAGAAAGGTCGCGTCTTTGCTTGTAGTTCTGTCGTCTGTGCCTAAACCCCAATCGCCCTTCAAAGTCGTGTATTCGGACAGTTTCTTCAGCATCGCTTCCAGCTTCTCCATTCGATTCCCAAGGTCCGGCTCCTCTGTGCCCCTTCGTGGAGGCTCGTCGTTCTCCTGCTCCTCCATGCCAGGATTGTCAACGAAGACCTCCGGTGCGACGCATTTTGCCCCCCTCCTTCGGCATGGCACACATATCTTGTCATCTTCAGACGCAAAACTGCACTTCACCTTTCTACGTTTACAGTCCCAGCAACTGTGTGTACCTTTCCGGATCTTTCTACGTTTGAGTGGGCGGTCAGACTCCTGGCTCTCCTCGCGTCGGTCCATTTTCTCGGCGACTCGGTATTCCGGTGGGTTTCAAGATTCCATGCACCTGGCGCGAAAAGTAATGGTGGGTTGGGCCTGGAAAAAGAGCTTCCACCGAAGTTGTGCGCGGGACGTTGAATTAGTAACTCCTACCACCGAGCTTCGGCGGAACAAACTAGGGCTGACAAAGCGGGTCGTTGAGGCGCCCTGGCGTATTCGCTAAGTGTCAGCATTCCATATCCGGTCTAGATATGACGCAGGTTTCAGCCTCGCCATAATGTCTAACCTTTTTGTCGAACCATTGCCGAATCATCACGAGAACAACAAAGTGAGAGCTGGCGCGTGTGCATATGCAATATTACAATTTTCTATGTCTAGGTATTACAGGTCTATCTCTAGGATGCGATGCAAGCTGAACGGAGATTTGGCGTCTTGGCCTTGCCAGTGTCATTAGTATGTGATTCCCCCCTAGCACGTGCAGCAGACTTGCACGGTGGTTTACGCGGCGGCGGCGCCAGCCTTCATTGCCTCTTGCGGCAATCTTTGGAATTTTGCGAGGCATCCAACTACGATTGACATACCGGCAAGCGCAATAGAAATAGCGAACGTAGTCTTGACGCCCTTCATGTAGCCCTCAACAACTGTATCGAGAGTATCACCCTGGAACACCCTTCGAATATCCGTTGCGCCAGTGGCCACAAGCACCATAGGCTGAATGGTGGGGATCCTGGCAATGACATAGGCGATCAGTTTGTTCACGAAAGTCGTCTGTGCCGCGGCGAGTGTGAAAGCACCACCGATATTTTGGAAGACTACATTCATGTGTTAGCAAATGTCCATGTTCGATGAGACAAGGTAAAATGGGTTAAATAACTTACAGAAGATGATAGCGGTCCCGGAGGAAATGTCTTCAGGAGCAGAGAAGGCCTGGACAAGGACAACAGAGGTCTGCCACGCACTGCCATATGCAAATCCAGCAAGAATTTGGTATCCGATCCATTTCCCAGAGGAGGTTCCAATGTCAAGCGTGTAAATCAAACCGCAGCTGATGGTCACAAAAGCGGAGCCGAAGATGTACCAAGGCGCTGCGTGGCCGGTTTTGGATGAGACGCCGCCAGAAACGATACTGCCGAGACTGACAGCGATGACCATAGGAAGGTTGCGGACGCCAGAGTTGATGGCACTAGCATTGTCGACCGATTGGAAGTAGATGGGAAGGTAGTACAAAATGATGAAGTAGGATGCAGCAAAGAAGAACTGGAACAGTGAGCCGGTCCAAACGGCGCGTTGCTTGAAAATGCGTGGAGGGATCATGGCGCGTTCTCCGTAGAAGATCTGCCATCCGACGAAGGTAATGGAGATTAGGATCCAGCCGACGATTAACCCAATGACGACACTGTTGGACCACGCGAGAGTCTGACCCTTCTCCATGGCAAGAATGAAGGTGATGATCGCACCCATGCTGAGAGCGATACCGAGAGGATCCATCTGGAGTGCCTTTTCTTTCCAAGTCGCCTCGACAGGCTTTGCTGCCTTGGGATCCTTGAAGAAGAACATAAGGATAGCAATGGACACACCTCCCACTGGGAGATTGATGTAGAAACTGGCAAGGTCAGAAGTGTGCCAAAATGTTGTCGGGTTGATCTCAACTTACCACCATCGCCACCCGATCGTATCTGTGAAGACTCCACCAAGTAGCGGTCCGACAACAGCAGAGATACCGAAAGTCGCGCCAATAAGTCCAGTGAAGGCAGGACGAAGCTTTGGTCTAACGGAAAATGCAATAATAGTGAAAGCACCGACTGCAACGCCTGCACCTCCGACTCCAGCAATCGCGCGACCGACAATGAAGGTATCAGCATTCTTGCCAACAGCACAGATCAAACTTCCAACCTCGAAGACAAAGATGGCACCAAGAAATGAGTACTTGAGTGAGAAGTACTTCACAAATTTACCCCAGGAAGATTGGAAGCCACCAAAGGTCATGAAGAAAGCCGAACCGTACCACGAGACTTTATCCAAGCCGTGGAATTCGTCTGTGATTTTAGGGATAGCGGTGCCGATAATTGTCTAGTGATTAGGTATGAGCGAGGCGCTGGCCAGAAGCAGAGGCAAAACCAGAACATACCAGATCCAGAGCAATAAGAAAGACTCCCAACATCAATGCGGCAACGATAGGAGCAAGTAGAATTCCGGTGGGGTATTCTCCTTCCTCATCTGCTACTTCTCCTATTGATTTCTCATCTTCAACCCCCTCCACACTTTTCTCTCCATCCTGCTCAATATCTGATCGTGCTTCAAGTTTGTCGAAAGGGGCGAGATCCAATTGTACATCGCCTGGCTGCTTGTCCTCGAAGGTGGGAGTCGTGTTTCCAGTCGTAGGCTTCGACATTTTTGGGGCTGAAGGAACGTTGTCTGCTTGTCGAAGTCGAGGTGAGAAAAAAAAAGTCTTAAGTGTGAAATACCAGACCCTATATGGGCATCATTCAGCTGTCTTGGCAGCTAATCTGTGACATGGATTTTAGGCTTGATAAGCTGGTCTATGTCCGCTAGGACCGAAAGTGCGAAGAATTTGGGCCAGCAAATGAAAAGCAATTGGAACTAAGGTGGGTGTCAGGCAGCCATCATCCATAACAAAGGCGGGTACGCGTTGGAGCCAACCGCGTTGCGAAAAAGGGAGACCGTGTTAAGACCACCGAGCTTCGGCGGAGGAGGGCTCGGAACTTCGCCTTTTTGTGCACCGTCCTTGGCACCGCATGGGCGGAGCTCCGCCTGTGACTCATGGATAGGATGACAGTTGCTCAAGGAGGTAATGAGGTTGAAGCACGTCTTTTTTACCAAATGCAGTAAGTATCAGATTGCACTCGCGTTCTTGATGCGGCGTGAGACTTTTGTCATGTGCAAGGAGAAGGGAACGCTGGCATGTCATGTCGTATGCACGTATCAGAACCACATGTACCTAGCAGCTACCACGATTGATTCACTTGTCACGCGTATTATCTTTTGGGTGCCAATATGTAAACGGAAAGGCCCTTTCTCGCCGGATGATGGGCCCCTAATAACAGGGCGATCTAACTTTATGCCAACGCTAGCTCAAGCAAACCCTGAATGCGAACCTTATTACCTAGTGTTCATTAGGGAGGTAGCAAGCATTCTTTACACTTGGTGAGACAAGAGGAGCGAAGGGTCTTCTGAAGTCTCGAAGGAAGAGCAGATGAAGTTCGTCGGAGGTCGGAGGTCGGAGATTGACTTGGCGCATGATTTCAGCCCGTGATCGAATGGAGATAACATAAAGAATGATTAAGTCCGGAGATCTATCTCCTCCGCTGTTTGTGGACTATTTAGAGAATTGATGCCCTGTCAATACGAGCAAATACAGAAAGAGGTTTCACACATGTGCGGAGTGTTGCATATTCCGCCAGTCAACTGTGATGGCTTCAATGACTAAGGTATGCAAAATCGTCGGAAGTTCGCTCGAAATATCACTCCGCTTTCAGTCGGCTGTTCAATTGCGCGAGCATCAATTTGCAGATAATGGCGGCCCGAGCGACGGAGGTTCGGCGAGCGAATACTATCGAGCAATCAGACGATTGCCCTATACCAAATCTTCTTCCTTCCAAGCGCACATGCGAGAGAAGCGCGTCTACGGATAGGTCGGATTGTCCAATTCCACAACAAAGGATGAGACTACATTACATAGTGGCGAGAGTTTTCCGATTCTCGCCAAGAGGTGGGTGAAAGTAAAACCAGCTCAGTGGTCAAGCAGTAGCATTGAGTTATCCAGAAGCTTTCAGTGACAACAATTACTTTCAGGCACACCTAATAACATACACTGTGAAGGAAAACTCGGTCAAATTCATTGAAACCCTGAGTTCACAAAAGCGAGACCATATTCTATACAAAAAGCATTTCCCCAAAGTTCCTGCTTTGACTGATCCGCACTAACAATCAGCACCCTGTTTACGGCTCTTCTAAACGACCGGCAATGAGCACAAATTGTGAGAATGAATAAATGGGCACTCCGAAATCCACTGTATATTTCTTCATACAGACATACCTGAGCCAATGGTCCCTGATTTCAGTCAACATCCGGCACTCACAATACGCACTCCACACTGTTTTCAAAAATGTCTCCTTGTCAAGGATCTAGCCACGTCAGCCTTTCAACTGACCTTGGGGGTAGAACCTCGGATCCAATGCACGAATAGGCCCCAGAGCCATCAACTGAATCGTAATTATTCCTCCATAAGTCAGACCCGAGATACAACCACGGACACATCTTTACATCTAAACTCCTAACCGAGTGCAATCAGCTCGCTTGAATTCACTCCAACGCCCGGCATTGGCAAGCGTCTAGTATTTCGACACGTGGTTGGTGGAGACGACAGCTCGGCGCGTCGGTCGTGGTCCAAGTTAAGTGGTCAATTCCCACAAGAATTTCACTTGGCTTTCTTGCCGATAGTAATGATGGGGCGAGAGCGATGGTACGCAGCCATTTCGCCTTGAGCGGTGGCAGTTATTCGGTAAGTATCAGAGGCTGTAATGATGCCGCTGAACTTCAGCTCTAGGCCAACGTTCAGCTTACGCCACATGTACTTCCACTGATTGTGCGTCTTGGCGCCCACGATCTGCATTTCAGGGAGTGACAGCGAGGATCACATTTGGGAGTTTCTCCGGGCCCAGATGACATAAAGACCTTCAATAGGCTACTGCAGTGGTAACTCATGTCAGCATATCTGGAACTAGCCAAGTTTCTCGGAGACTTATGTACATACATGAAGCTTAATTGCACTTATCGCGAACTTTTCCCCTTGGGGATACAAAGAGCGCCTACCCCAAATCGCTAGTTTGATGTCTCACTGAGCAATGTACCAATTCTACACAACGGATTGTTGTGGGAGGAAGAAGGTATGGTTTAACCCTCACAATTGTGGGCAACCGTTTTTAGCGACAACAATTACAGTCAATGCTTAAGAACTTATATCGTTGCAAAACTATCACCGCCATTTCAGGAAGTTTGGGGTTGGATGGATGACAGACTGAAAACCACGCTTCGCTGGCGGTAAGGCTGATTCGGGCGTATTCGTGGGTACTAGCTAAGGGATATGAAATGCATAATGCTAAGCATGGGGATGCTTTTTTAGGATGACACAATCCAGAGTTTCTTGCTCCCATAGACCAAGTTAGGAGAAGAATCAAGCAATCACGGTATCGTGGTTATTGACCCAGGTATCTAGGTCGTCTGGCACAACTATCTAACCATAGTCAAATGAAAGTGTGAAATTGATAGGCCACGAGTTATTCAGACTTGTTGCTTAAGCTTCTATTGACTTTCTATCGTTCATCTCCATCTTCAACTAAGGCATCGAGTTTGAGGCATAGCATCTAGAACTAAGATCACAACGTCGAAATGATGAAGCAAGCAAACAAAGAATAAAATGAAGTATCTGCTCCTATGAAATGATTATAATTGGTCACTGTACTTCCACACTCCCTCTGTGATTCCCCTCCCCCCCAAGTGTTATGCATTGTTCCCGAGTTCTGTCCCATCTACAATCCCGTATTCCCATCCCCAAATGGTGACGTAATTGTGTTTCCGGTAGCCACCTTGTGAGTATCAAGAGCGTCCTGCACTAATCGGTCCATTCCTTCATTCGCTTTTCGTAAAATTGCAACCTGCTCCGGGTGTTGCAAGTCTAGCTGGATCATGCCCTGCTCACACAGTTTCTGCTGCTTGTTTTGAGCCAACTCTGAAGGAAATGTGTCGATGAGCCCGTCAATAAGAGTACTGATTTTATCGATAAGCGAACTGAACCCTTCAGGCTTGCAGATGACCCACTTGACTTTGTTGGCCATGGTTGCAGAGTGCTCGTTTGTTGGTTGACGCTTCCGGTCTGGAACTCCTTGGATTCCTTGCAAACGACTATCTTTAGGAGGACGCTTCTCTTAATCAGCCTCTACGGCGTCTGAAGCACCCAACTGATTCGAATCCGCTTTGGCCTCTTGGAACCGCTGTATGATATGTTCAAGAGTCTTTACCGCCTGCTCAATTCTGGATGCTAGGAGTTGCAGGATCAATGAGGAAAAGAGCCTAGAGACATCGTCTTGCTTGTTTTCGATGTTATCCTCTGGTTTCTAAAATTAGCGAACAACATTTTCGGGAACCTGTAGAAAGTCCCAACTTATAGGACAATAGGACTTCAGTGGGGTGACGATTGTACATAGTTTCAAAATCATGCCCTAGCCATTGACCACGCTTGTGAGGTCTAAAGTGAGTTGTAAAGCCTTGGGAATTCGCCATCGTGGTGTTCATTCTACAGACCTACACCTAAGCATCGAGGCGGGTATAAATGTGTATCGAAGGACTTCTTCAATTGGCCGGCTGTGTCTTTTCTCATTTTTAGCAATTATGAGCGGCAATTGTATGATGTAGCACTCAATTACGATCATCTGGATCAGCGGGTGGTCACGATCTGATGACAAGCGGCGTGTGAGCTGCAGCACGATCGAGCTCCATACAAATTTAGACCCTCAAAAACACCTATCTCATCAGTCCACGCCATCGCGTGTCATTGGCAAATGAAACAAGGCATCATCTGAAAGTACCTAGGGTTTCTCCTCGATCGATGTGGTTGTCTAAAGTCCTAGTCGTTACAAGTACGGGTTGAATTACGCGAGAACATTGCTAGAGGGTGTCTTCTACACTTCCAATGATCTTCCACGATAAATCCTAGTCCTAAGCATGAAGAAGAGGGCTGAGATGATGATGAATTCTTCGGGTGCCGAATTGATAGCTGCTGAAAAGGCTGAGTCTGATAGAAAAATCCTTTGGGAGTAATCTTACATGTAAACGGATAAGTGACGAAGTCGAGAGGTCGAGAGGGAGTTGAGATAGAACTGTGGAACCGGACTCGCTTAACGGTCGATCACACTGACTTAAACCAAGATTGTCGACACGCACTCACGTGCAGCCCTAAACTGTGTTCAGCCAAGATTTTCAGTGTGACAGATTCTTGTTAGATACATGTTTTGGAGTAAATGGTGATCGTTACTTCTGGTCAGGGGGTTTCAGTCAATCCGTCTGACAACGTGGTATGCTTACGCGTGTTGTCCCGTGCTTGGCGTGACGCAAGACCTTGAACGGACTTCCGAGAATTTCGGGAACTCCTCCACCATCGCGTACACTCGTAGCTGCCTGACGTCTACATCCACCCCATCGCCAGCTCTTCTTCTCGCAAAATTTCCCAAATTCTTACCGTCACTACGATTCCGAGTTTACACATCCTTCCGGCCCGTCAAAATAGGTCGAAAGCACAAATCGCACCGCCAGGAGCTCCAATCGAGTAAACCGTGGCGCGAGTCTGAGAAGGGTCGCAAAGGGAACAACAAAAACAATCATAAAGGCAAAGGCCGCTGGAACAGGATGGGGCAAGACCAATCAGCGCCGATGGTGGACGAGAATACACCGACTCAAACACTCGAAAGTCGCACACTCGAATCAGTCGCGAAATACATCCAAGATGGACGCGCACAAAACATAGTAGTCATGGTATGCTATGTCTCCTTAGGAATGCCGTCACACACTAACAGCGAGAAGGTAGGCGCAGGCATAAGCACATCGGCAGGCATACCAGACTTCCGCTCCCCAGATACTGGTCTATATGCCAATCTGTCGCGTCTGAACCTCCCCCACGCCGAAGCTGTTTTCGAGATTAGCTATTTTCGGAACAACCCACACCCATTCTATACGCTGGCGCAAGAACTCTACCCAGGTAAATATAGGCCGACCATCACACATTCATTCATTGCACTCCTCCATCAGAAGGGACTGCTGCTGAAGCTGTTCACGCAAAACATTGATTGTTTGGAGCGCGAAGCCGGACTACCTGGACACAAGATAATCGAGGCCCATGGCAGTTTTGCTAAGTATGTCCATACGCCCCTTCCCCTAATGGCCGCCACTGACACTTTCACAGCCAGTGCTGCATCGACTGCAAGCACCCATACCCCAAAGATCTCATGGACATCGCCATCAAAGAGAAATCGGTCCCGCACTGCATAACCGAAGAATGCGACGGCCTTGTCAAACCCGAAATCGTCTTCTTCGGCGAACAACTGCCCTCCGCCTTCTTCGATAACCGAAGGCTTCCCGCGGAAGCAGACCTTTGTATAGTCATGGGGACGAGCTTGAGTGTGCAGCCATTTGCTGCCTTGCCGCATATCTGTGCCGAACATACACCGAGGGTATTGGTAAATTCGGAGCAGGTAGGCGGCATTGGATCGAGAACGGACGATGTGCTATTGCTGGGTGATTGCGACGGCGGAGTCAAGAAGCTCGCGGAAGCACTCGGGTGGCTGGAAGAGCTTGAGGAACTGTGGGAAACAACAGCTCTGCCGCCTTCAGAGAATTCTGCTGTTGGGGAGCAGCCAATAGCAAAGACACGGGACGAAATACTGCAAGAAGAAATCGACAAGATAACAAAAGATGTAGAAGAGAGCCTGAAGCTGGACAAAGCGCAATACTCGTGGCTGGAGAGCCACATCGAAAACAGGCTTGCGAGGGCACAAGATGAGAGCACCGAAGACAACCTGCCGGACTTTTCCAATGGGACACCTACTGGTACCACACCTACGGCATCGACTTCAAACCCGAGTTTGGAGGAGAAGGATTCAGCTGGTGAGGGACTGGGGCATGTATTTCCGCACCTAGAAAAGAAGCCCTCGCTATAGACATGTACTATCAAGATCTAGAAGACAAGGGTTGTAGAAACGCACACTGAAGACGTTATATATGATACCACGGTAACGAGAGAGTCGTAAGACACATTCTGCACCACCTGTTATAGCTACTCTTTTACCAACTTTGGGGAGATTTTCTCTCTTGTCCATTTCATGCGGTGCGGTGCGGTGCGATTCATGATAGTGACCAGCACTGCTGCTAATAAAACCATATCCGTGCCCCTCCTACACACCATCACTCTTATCCTACAATCATGCTAAGAGAATGCCCCATCCTCGAGGGTTCCTGAGTGACTCTATACTCCACGCAGCATGTACGCCATCTCTCATTGTCTTGACAGTCTTGAAATCTCTGCGAATCCTTTCCAAAACACCCTTAGATCAACTCCTTCTCTATCATTGTTTACTCACCCCAAGGGGATAGTGCGCGGGTTGAAGCCAACCTGCAATCCCTGGTTGCCATGCCCTGCGAACGTGATGCTGGTGCCCGCGAAGGCCATCGTATCTACATGACAGTGGCTTGGTGTGCGTAGGAGGACGAGGATGGGCTGGGCGGCTATAACTGATCTCCGCCTCTTGTCTCTGCTGCTGCCTGTGGGCTTGAGCGCCGCAAGCAAGTGGAAAGAAGCAGTGCACCGCTTCAATATCGCTTCCCTGGCTGCTTATTTATACAATCATCATTGTCTCTACTCCGCGCGGACATGGCAGAGACAGCCGGTCTTGATGTTGGCGTCATCGCCCTGGCAGGCCTCTTCAACAACACAGTCGAGTGCTTCGAGTTCGTCCAGCTAGGCCGCACCTTTGGAAAAGACTTCCAAGCCAGCCAGCTCAAGCTCGACTCTACAAGACTCGGCTTGTCACGATGGGGCAAATATCTGCATCTAAACGAAGATATCCAAAACACTACATCCCTCCAAGGCTATTTTAAGTCTAAATCAGCCGTCAAGCATGCCGAAGACTTGCTCGGCCAGATTGCCGAAATGTTTGCCGAAGCCGAAGACATGTCGAGCAAATACAGGAAACAGGAATCGGACGGAACCTCAAGCCGAGAGCTTGGCGGTATACAATCCGCAGACGGATCTAGACCCAGCAATGATGACGCTCCACGATAAGATGCGGCAGTTGGCTCTGGAGCGTCAGAACCGGTCTGGCATATGGTAAAGAGCAAAGTGGGCGCTGTACCAGCAGAAGCCGTTTCGTCGCCTCATCGAAGACATGGTCGAGCTGGTTGATGAGCTGGTTGAGCTATTCCCAGCCACGCAGCAGGCGCAGCGTGAGCTCTGCGACTCGGATGTATCCACTATTAGCGAGAGTGAAGGGATCTTTGTGTTGAGAGAGATTGCTGCCAGGAAGGACAGATTGTTAGAGCAAGCAATTGTGAAGATGAAAGATGGTGCTGATAGGTCTCGCCACATTGTCTTTTCAGGTAGTAGTAGAATTGGCCTCCAGGTTGGGCACAACTCTGGTACAATGTCGGGGTTTACATTTGGGCAGGTCAGCTAAAGTGGTGTAGATTCGCGGAGCAATGAAATTTGTCGCTTTCGTTGAAGAAAACCAAACTGGTAGTTGCGGAAGGAGAGAGTGCGGATATCTTTTCGCTGCACGGGACCTTTTCGTCGTGGAGGGAGGGACTGAAAACATCGATCCTAATATATGCTCGGTATTTGAAGAGTTTGAAAGTATCCGTCTGGAAATATAGATGGGGTTGGAAAATGGGCTTGAACATTCTGCACTCAAGGGAAGAGTATCTGGGTACCTGTGCATAACGGGAAAAGGAAGGCAGAGGGCGGTGCCAGTGGTGTGAGTAACCTTACCCATGTTCAAGTACATCATCAAGAACACCATCACTAAAGCACCATGACCATCAAGTAACAAACAGAATCCGATTGAATATTACATCAACCTATCAAGTCCAACTCCGGCGCATAAACGCCTGTATATACACTCGTACCATGCCATCCAATCCAATCATACAAGTTCTACCCATCTCCCACTCATACAATACAAGCCATTCTTCCAGGCTACCGCGGACTAACGGCGGCGCAAAACCCTTTGCTTAGACAGCAGTAGGGTTGACATCAGAGCAGATCAAAGCCTGGCCCAAGATGGGCAGGAGGCAGCACTTAGCCTGCTGGCCCTGGGCGGAGCAGACGTCGATGAAGTTGTTGATGGAGATGGGTGTGGTTGGGGCTGGGTTGGTGTTAGAAATAAGGGTTATAAAGGAGGGGGAAAGGAGGGGTTCTTACGGGCGTTGCAGTCCAAGTCAGCGAGGTTGAGGACATCAGTTGCGCAGCAGAGGGGGGATCCGGAGGTGCAGAGGGGGAGCTGGCGGCCCTGGAGGATGGGAGTAGCGATGGCGGAAGCCGCGAAGAAGAGGACGGTGGAGAAGAGCATGGTGATGGTTTGGGGTTGGTTGGTTGGTGGGCTGTGGAGTTGAAGGGATTGGTTGAGGATGAAAAGATGTAGTGTTGAGTAGATGATTGAAGCTGTTGTGTGATGATGGATTGAAATGCCGTGATTATGCCACCTCTTTATACCTTTCTCAGGGCTGGTAGAAGCTCATCGAGTTCCTAAGGGGTACAGTAGGTTCCATCCAGTGGACCAGTGCGAGTGCTCGCCCTGCAGAGGAACACCCGCCCTGCGTCGTCATCGCGTACTACCGTCAGGAGAGAGATCGTCATCGACGTGAAGAAGCTTGAACGACCCCAGAGTCCTCCATGGGTATCAGCATGTAACGTGCGCCTCGGCAAGCCCTCTGGAGGCAATTTCCAGCAACCAAGATCCACTCCAGCACCGCGACCCTGGCGACAATGACGCCGATCGATATATTTCAGCTTCAATGCGCCCGGACCGACACGATCACTGGTCAAAATCAGAGTGGAGATTCCCGTTAAAAGCGAAGATCCATAAAGGGGAAACCGGCTTGACTTGCCCTGTGAGCAAGCGCATCAAACATGAAGAAAAGAGGCGTCTGGCGATCCATCTCGGGGAAATCGCTCTGCATGGAAGTGATATTCAGTAGACGACGGCATCGCGAAGAAGGGTTCGTGCCACTATCGCGCCCAGGTGTGCTGGCGCGGGCTGCAGAGAACCTGCATTGCGGCGTCAGGGCGGCATGCGTGACGTTGAAGGGGTAGACTGATGCGGCGCGGGTAAAGGATGCGTGCCGCTTCCACGAACGCCCTACCGTCGAAGCCACTTGAGGCTCTGAGAACGTCTCTTAGAATGACGTTGGGCCGAGAACCAATTCGCTGCATGAGCAGTTAATCTCCGAGCCTAGCTGCTCTGTTAAACTTGTGGGGGTCGGTCACCCGAAACATAGCATGGGAATGCTTGAACGCTTGGGAAGGTACTTTGCCCCTGGTGCGAATCAGACATCGAGACGGCTATGTGGCAAGGTTCGCGATCTGGAGATGGCCCTGCATTGCGGGGGTTGTAGTGTCGACTTTCCTCACACGATTTTAAGTAACTAGACTCCGTAGTTCTCGTATTGACGGCACGTATGGTCTGTGAAAACTAATGGCTTCTTTGTGGCAAAGTAGCAAAGTGTCATCCTGTCAATGGATAGACGTTCTAAGGGATGACAAGAACTGCCGATCTCTAAGCGTTGAACAAAACGTGGTGCTAATGAAAGTGGCCAAAGAGTCGGTTTGAGAACAAGGACGAATGAGGTGACTGAAAAAATTATAGTTGGATATAGCTCAGGGTTGTGCCTTATACAGAATCTAAAAGGTGACTTCGCAGTCCTCAGTGTTACTAGAAACGAAGAAGCAAATTCGCTGTCGCCGACATCCTACGTTACATCCTTATTCCCATTGAGATGGCAGGGCTGAATTAATTGTTCTTGTCGATGATAGATTGTGGCAAAGTAGCATCTCTGTGATGTTGTTGTTGTTGAAGGACTGGGGTATGGAGGCGAGAAACGTGCACAGCCATTTTGCGGGGGTGATGCCTTGGTCCTGTTCCCCTGTCTCGCTTGCGCCCGATCGACGTCACACATGTTCCTGACAAGGCGGAGCCTGCGCCTACATCATCGACATGGAATTGTCTGAAAAGACGATGCGCTTGTCCAATTGCAATGCTTTTTTAATCTATTAATTTGGCTTGGCTTTCCGTTGTGGCGGAAGGCTATGTTTGGACGTGAACATCAATGCACCCATTCACCCAGCCGACCTTGGTCCTTGGCTAAGGTCATCGACGGGTTAGGTACCTGCTTTGCTCGTTGAAACAGTTGAGCTTGTAAGGCATGACGAGGAGGATGAGAAGGCGGTAGAATGTGGTAACATCGACATGAATCATGATCAAATTAACTTTGTAAATTGTGCGATGAATAGGCAACTAGATAGGGGAGAATACAAGATATCAGATGGTATATAGCGCCAAAGAGGTGCCATCCAACGCTACCAACGCCACTGATGCTATGCTATGTTATAGAAAATTCACTTTTGTATTACCAGACTCAAAATCCTTACGCTTAGAAAACGGAATTGACCACCTTCTTCCATCGACTCCTGGGCGACTCTTCCCACACTTCTGCGACCTCTTCCTGAAGTTGGCCTGTCAAGAGGTCGGCTTCATACGGCTTGATGAAGGCACACCTAGTCCAAATCTTATGGCCGGCGTATAGAATGACGAACAGGATCAAGCTAATGTAGGCGATGAAGAAGTTCTTGGTATCCCATGGCACGAACGCAGTGAACCCTTGGGTGAGGGTGATGATGACGCAGAACACAAGGCCGTAGTAGGCAAGGTATTTTCCACCCCACGAAACGTATGGAAGCGTGTCACGCGATATGTTCTGTGCTTCGAGCGCATGCATAAAGCGGATATGGCATATACAAACGCAGGACCAAGCGATGAATCCAGCAACACTGATGATGTTTAGGAACCAGTTGAAAACCTCTCCACCGTTGCTGGACAGATTCATATATGCGAGAAGCCCCATTGCAGACGTGATGGAGACGGCCACGTAGGGGACACCCCTCCTCGAAGTCTTTAGCATGAAGCGTGGCCCGCACTTCTCTTCGGCAAGACCAACGAGAATACGACTTCCGGAATATACGTTGGAGCTTGCGGCAGAAAGAACGACTGTGAGGAGGACAGCGTTGATGATATCGGGAAGAGCCTTGACACCAGCAAGCTGCGCGGCAATGACCAGCGGAGAAGATCCGGCATTTGTGTCGCCTGTTACCATTGCCTCGTTGTCGTAGGGAACAAGAATACCGACGAAGAAGATGGTAGACACGAATAAAGCAAAGATACTCCAGAAAGTGTTGCGAATGGCTGATGGCATCGTCTTGCGGGGGTTGGCGCTCTCTCCCGCTCCGATTGCAACAAGTTCAGTGCCTTGGTATGCAAACCCGGCGGAGATAAGAACTGCCCAGAAGCCAACAAATTTTCCAGTGTCTCCTTCTGCGAGATAAGGCGCAAATGCTCCAGGGTTGTTGTAGTATTTGAACCCGATGTAGCCTTCCTGACCAGCACCGGCGTTGATGCAGATGGCGAAAATGGAAAACCCAATTAGCGCAACGACTTTGATACTGGCAAACCAAAACTCAAACTCTCCGAAGAGGTCGACTGGCATGTAGTTGATTGCAGTGATGGGTACCCAGAAAATCGTGATGAAGATGCCAATGCTTAATTCGGTGTTCCACCATTGGATGATGAGGCCCGCCGCAGTGAGCTCGAGCGCGTATGTGATTGCCCAGGAGAACCAGTAAATCCACCCCATAGAGAATCCCAGACTGGGGTCGACGAAACGAGCCGCATATCGTGTGAAGGCTCCGGAAATAGGAAGGTAGGTAGACATCTCAGCAAGAGACAACATGACAGCGTAGACCAGAGTGCCGACAAAGCAGTACGCGAGAAGAGCACCAACTGGGCCAGCAGTGGCAATTGAACCGCCGCTAGCAATAAACACACCCGTTCCTACAGTGCCACCTGTTATGGTTAGAGATAGAACACATTTGGACGCGATTGGAAAACATACCAATAGCAACAAATTGCAAATGTCTGCTTTTCAGCTTGCGGTGAAGCTCCTGGGACGCTTGAAGAGGCTGCTTTTCCACGTCGTCGCTGGAGGAAGTCACCGACTTCTTTTCAGGGTTGTGCTCCATAGCCTTTGGGCTGATGTCCTCAGAGGGAGTGCTCATCGTGGTGACAACGAAGAATGATCAGTGGGCATACAGGAGGGGAGATTGTCAAATAATGAATGCACAGTGCAGGACAGTGATAGACCGGCACCATTCCACTATTTGAAGAAACTGTCGGCACACATTTTTACATCTGTTCTTCACTCCGCGTCAGCGCTCAGTGTTCCCCCACGAGTGTTCACGCAGCTGTCGATAGAAAATTTCATCGTGGTCCCACCTTGGTGCCGTGTAACCACTCTAGGTAGTGAGGAGCTCCCAAGGTTTGGTGATGCGCCGGATGGGTGGCATGAGTTTTCCGGCCACTAGAAATTTCTGCTGCGAACTGGTGATGGGGATGTCGGCTACGGTCGGCCGGGGCCCAATGCAGGGGTGATACGCCGCCTTCGATGCTACCGCGGCATCAAACCGTCGCGAAAGTCCGCAAAACTCCAGCAAAGACGATGGCAAACCGTAAAAGTCTGCTGGCTAGCAGCCGGAGGTGACGGTGGCGAGGTAGGGGTGCAAATGAGGGTTGAGGACGGCTTGCGGTTCGGCCCTTCATCGGCTCCTGGCCACTCTTAGCACTAGCTCTATTTCGTCAGATTCGCACGACGCCTCTCCACCTCTTCTCCATCTTCGGTCGTCGTTCGGATCTCGCCGACGCCGCTGCAAAGTTCGTACTGACCCCCAACATGAACGCCTCAATCAGCCTCCGTGGCGTCTATGTGTTTCTGATGCGTTAGGCCAGCTCCAGATGTTTCTCTCGCCACCATTCTTCTCCACCAAATTGGTATGAGGTCTCCTGCGCACCTCCCAAGGACAGCATGCCCTGATATGTGCATCATTCGGCTCCCACAACCTAGATGCCGGTAGATCTAAATCGCACATTTCCCCACCTTCTTGGACCGTACCATCTGCATGAAAGCGTCGAAGGACGTCCGACCCTTCGGCAGCGCTGGTAATTGGATACGCAGTGGCCCAACCATCACGATCTCGATATTTTGAGGAAAGTTCTTGCACGGCGTACGCTGATTCACCGCAATCAGTGCGAAGAATTCGACATTGTATGTGACAGACCTAGGAATCTGCCAATACATCTTAAGATTGATAGATCAAATCTTGGAACAGTCCCATCAATGTCCACATCGACTCCCTGAAATCCCAGATCGTGTCACAGGATATTCGATGGTTAGAGGTATCAATGTTTAGCCCTATGCAGGTCTAGACCTTGTCATGCCTGCTTGATGGTTGAGACAGACTTGTCCAGATATGAACTGGTGCCCAGATTTGAGGACTAAGAGCGGAAACTGTTTCACTGCAGCAGTACCCACCATACCCAATCCGGGCGAAGACAAAGACCTCCCTTCTCGATAAATAGGCCGTTTCCAAACATCTCCCCTTCAGCGCCATCTGACACCGTGAGAAATGTCTTTCCAGCAAGCAATCGCTTACTTTCTTGTTTCATTCATTTTTAAGCACTCTCTCAAGTCTCTTGCCTCATATTACCAACTTTTCTATGTCACGGGAAAGACATTGCATCATGGATTTTTAGTCTGCAACTCGGCGTATAAAGTCACAGTGGGGTGATTTTCTACTCACTATGCCTACATCTATAACTCTGTTGCAATCTTGTATCCTACAGCTAGCACCACCGTCGATTTGTTGTGTCTCAACCCTGTCAGCTGTCGTGTAACACTTGTTTGCTCCTGGTCTCACATCACGCACAATGATCCCAGAATCTACTCCAAAGTTGCACTGGACGCAGCGGATCGCGCTCGTGAGGCATAACCTCCATGCAGCACGACGTACTGGAGATTACACTTTCTTCAAGACACTCCAGGCACACGCTCTGATTGATGGAACTGATCACGTTGCAATTCTCCACTCTATCCTGGGTAACGATGCCGACCCGGTACTCTCCACGCTCGACAACCTCAACGCTGGCATAGCATACGTTCACCAAGATGCCTTCAAGGCTGTCTACGATGGAGCAAAGTCAACCATGTACAAAGCCGACAATTCCCCATCCAGCCGGAGATCACTCTTGCGTGTCGACATCTGTCAGCAGCGGGATATGGCCGATCACGCCATAGACAAGACGACAAACTCAGCAATCAATCTCATAGAGATGCAACCCTTGCATTGTCAAGATGCCATAGCCAATGCGTGGATTACTGGTGCAACTATCATTGCCGATGCAGTTTCGGTCTGTTTAGCTCAAATGGAACAAATTGAGGACTACATGGACGATTTTATTCGCCTTGAGTACTCCTGGAACTCCATTCAGAATTCCGTCGATACTGCAGTCGCTGCCCTTCGAGGCATTTTCAACCTCATGGCAGGCCCTTTGATAAGATCCCCGGATGGCTCAAGAAACCTAAGCATATCTTCCGCAACTGGTTCGGATGCCGGCCAAAGCGTCCGTAGTCGGGCCTCATCGACCGCGTCCGCACTTGGACTCATCAAGAGAGCTTTCAGTCATAGCCATATGCTGCCTGTTCCAAATCCAAAATCTACTCGACTGGGCTCCTTACCGGTGCCAGAGGCGAATGCCAGAGGCTTTCGTCTGAGCATGAGCACAGCGTGTCCAACTAGAATGCCCAACTTTTCGGAAATGCAACACACCCATCTCGCAACCATTCCACCTACGCCAAATGCACACGATACTCCAGTTCACGATGCGATGAGCCCCTTCAAGGAAAACAACGACTACTTTACTTTCGACACGGAAAAACAGCTGGAGAGCGCAAGTAAGGAGGGAGACGAAGGGTCGGATTTGATGCAGCTGTGAGTTTGACGGTGTTCATTCATCCTTCCTTTTCTGGTATGCTAACCTTGTCTCCAGCGACAGTCTTGATCCACTGTATTCACCCACCATGGTCGATGCGATAAAGAGGCCTGTTCCACTAACACTGCGAAGGCTTTCTGAGACTTTTGGAGTCTCTACTCCAGATCCCATCGCGGTCTAACCGGTTACTTTTCTTCCAACTCTCGTTGCCGTGAATGCATCATTCCCCCTGGCGCAAAAACAGGCTTATTCAAAAGCCAACTCCCACCTGTTTATAACGCCACCTAGCCGAACTTAGATTGCGATGCTCCTTCACAATTTCCTACTGCGGCAAAAAGGAAGCCAGGTCTCATATTTCCTTTCCAACGTTGTTCCCGTTGTCGTGAATTTCTTGGATTGCCCAGCGAACAGATTCTTTCCAGTTGGAAACCTCGTTTGTACCTGCGTCTAGTCATCAATCACTCAATACCACTGCTTTTTCTCACCCACACACTATCCGGCTCGGAAGGATGACTGCCAAGTGCACACTGCCATCACATGTCTGTTGAGCGCTGGAGACTGCCTTTGTAGTCGCCCAGTTGCACACAATTATACGGCAGTCATGTTCGTAGATGCCGACCAGCAGCAGCCACCGGTCAATCCTTTCTAAACTTGGACGTTGTCATGTATGCATGTTCACATCCACTGCCGTTAAGCTTGCATGCAGCTGCGGTCTTCGGGCACCGACCTGGGGGCATGTTGGACTAACCACATTCGGTAATCTTCTCACGCAATGTGTCCACCAACTCTCGAAAGGTGAAGGAGGGGGAGACTCGCGACCTTTTTGGGATGAACATGAAAGCTATCGATGCAGGTACGTTGGAGTTTACTGATGATGACATAGAGTTTTGCGAGGCCAGTTGTCAGTAATTTGGAGGTGTTCGATCAAGAAAACAACAAGAGCTGCAGACAACGGCAGCTGCCACCAGACTCTACGAGAAAGTCATAATCAATATCTCGACCATAAGGATCTCGACCATGAGGATACGTCTACCAACATAACTCCACCCCAAGATCCAAGAAAGTGTTTCATCGCCCTCAAACCCATGCCACCGTGGCCAAACCCAACATCTGAAACACTCACACCATTCCTCTGCTTCGTAAAAAACTACAGCCAAACCCATTCCTTTCGGAAATGTACACTTATCCACAGCGCCTAACATTCGCAGGCCCCATTCCGATTCGTTCGATTTCCACTTCTGCTGTTAGTCCGACCGTAAGCATCTAAGCGAACTCAACACCACGGCCCCCAAACAGGCAATCCGAGCATTCGGGGCGAAGGGCCATGTGGACGACTCTGGAAAAGGCCAGCGTTGGCAATTCCGACCGTTCGACCTGGGGGCGACCGAGTGGTTGTGCAGAGCTTTAAGTATCATGTACTACCTGACGTGTCATGGTTTGATTTTGGGGCATCGTTGTTGTGCGATTTGACTACCAACCTGCTACACCATCTTGATTCTACCATAATTATAATTTCTACTATTGCGCATAATACAACCACCCAACTTTCCCATAGCTACACAGACGATATAGCTACATCCTGGCGACACCTTCCCCACCCACCCGCCCCCCATGGCGCCGTCCACATCCCTCACCCTCACATTCACCCTCTTCCTCGACATCTCATCCGCCCTCCCCCTCCCAAAATCACATCTTTCCAGACGCTCCTCCAAAGCCCGCAGCATCGGCGTCAACACCGCCGTCGGCATCTCAGTCGTCCTCTTCGCAGTCATAGTCTTCTACCTCGGCATGCGGCGCGGACAAACCGGGACATGGATATGTTGGAAAAACGTATCAAAATCATCTGCATCTACGGCAAATACCTTCACAGACGAGAAATCTCAGAGGAGGAGAATGATACGCACGATCAATTCTACGCCGGTGGAATTATCGCCTACAGACTTGTCTTCGTTGTCGCGGAGAATGGAACTTTCGGGCGAGTCGCCGATCTGCGAGATGCCGGATAGGGATAGGCAGAGGAGCTGGTTTGGGGATCGGAAGAGTCGGATGGTGTGGGGGCAGCGGGGACGGAGGACGATGTTGTGTGAGTTGGAGGGGTCGGGGGTGGTGGCTTTGCCTGGGTATTGTGAGAGTGAGGGGATGGGAGTGGAGTTTCCGGAGAAGGCGAAGTTGAGGAGGGTGGATGAGGGAGAGGTTGGGGATAGTGAAAGGAATAGGGATGATGAGAGAGAGAGGGAGAGGGAAAAGGAGAGGGAGGGGGAGAGGGAGAGGGAGGGGGAGAGGGAGAGGGAGAGAGAGGGGGAGAGGGAGAGAGAGAGGGAGAGAGAGGGGGAGAGGGAGAGGAATAGGGATAGGGATAGGGGAAGTGGCATGGATTGGACGGGGATAGAGTATCTGAGGAGGATGTATTTGGAGAGAAGGAGTCTGTATCGGTGAGGGGGTGGAGAGGTGAAATATGGGATGTGGTTTAGGATAGAATCTTCGTGGTTGAGTAGATATCCAAAAGACCGAGACGGTCACGACACATCTAATGCAAGAAGATGAAGACCCAGGGTTTACACGCTTGTTAGGGTTCATCGGCCTATAGATGATTGCCTCTCCTATATCAACTAGACAATCCAATTAATAGACACACAATACTATATCAAGAAGGACATGGCCACAGACACACTGCAACGATACCAATTCAATTCAAAACATACTGATGAGCACTTTGTACACCCTGTTTGCAAACATTCCCAGTGTTCAACCTGACACGTGAGACAGGAGATCCCAACATGAGTTAAAAGCTCTTTCCCCAGCCAACCGCAAACGGTGTGTACAATCTCAATTCACGTAAAACCAGAGGAGGATGGGGGAGGGGATAGGGAGGGGGTTCTGGAGGATATGACGAGGCAGGGAGGGAAGTAGATACTGGAGAAAGGAAGTACACGGCACAGAAGCTTAACCATGAGCAATCGAGGACTATCCCAGCATGCCATGTTCCGCTCGCCCAAACAAATCCTTTGTTTCAAACCCCATCTTCCGAAAACACAACGGAGGAGCAGAGGGCGATTCGAACAACAAGACTAGCAGTACAGCACCACAAACAAGATCCACCTACCACACAACCACAACCACCAGTGCAATCCACAAGCCAAGTTGAACAATACCCAGTTACAAAGTAAAAAGAACATTTTCATCACCAAGCCACAGGGTCGAACATGCCCAGCCGAACTAAGAAAGAAGCCCTCCCCCCCAGCCAGCCGGCCATTTTAATCCACCATATCCCATCCAAGCCCCAGGCCCCAAGCCCCAGGCCACACAAGAACAAGAACCACACATTCTATCCCAGCGCCCGCCCGCCATCTGGATATCAAGCCCTCCCTTTTCCTTCCCACTCCCAAATCTCACATCTCAATCTGCCATCTCCTTGTAATCCCAATCCCCTACCATCATCCTCCACCCATCCTCCCCGCCCCGCCCCCCAAGCCTACTGCCCCCCCATCCTCTCATACGTCGCCATCAAACTCCCAATAAACGTCGTAATCAACCGACTCTGCACCCCCACAATATCCTCAGGCACGAGCCAAATCGTCGCCCCCATTTTCCTCGCAATACTAATGGCCAACTTAGCATTCTGATATCCCTCGTCCTCATTCCTTCCAGGCGCCACAATGTCATAATCGACATAGCTACTCTTCATACCGCTCAGCACATCGAGGAGGAAAATAGCATTGGTGAGGTGTGAGTCTTTGAAGGAGCGAATCTGCGTGCCCTTACCCTGGCCCTTCTTCGACATGTCATTGGCCCAGCGAATCATGTCCTGGTCCGAGATTTCGCGCTTGCCGAGCCGTTGCGCGAGGCCCTTGAGCGTGGCTACAATGTCCTTGCGCATGAGCTGCCACACCATGCCGAGCGTGAGTGTGCGCTGGCCGTCTGTGATGTCCGCGCCCTGGATACCGGGCAGGGAGAACATGTTCTGTTTTCCGATTTCCACGGCGTAGTTTGTGTTTTCGAGGGCTTTGAAACGAGAGACTTGGCCGCCGGCGGGCGCTTTGTTGACGTGGCGCCAGTTTACGGACCCGGGGATGACTTTGTCGTAGGCTTGGAGGAGGACGGTGCCGTCTTTGAGGTCTTCGAAGAAGGATTGCACCACGGGCTGCACGTCGAGCGAATTGAGCCACAGGGTGAAGACGCGTGCTTCGCGTTCGCCCTCTGCGTCAAAGTCGTCAATGTCGGCCTTTTCTTCCTCGGTGATGGGGTCTAGGCCGGGGTGGGTGTTGAACAGGTTGGCGACGAAAGCGAGGTTGAGCTTCGGGTTTCCGGCCACGAGCGAAGTTGGGGTCAGGAACTTGCGGCAGTCCAGCGCATCTGCATTCTGGAGCACTTTTTCGGCACGCTGGAGGAGGTCGCGTTCCTGGAGCGGCGCCCGCGAGCAGATGTCGGGCGCCAGCTGGTTGAGCAGCACTGTGTAGTTCTCGCCGTCCTTGACGTCGGTGGAGAAGTTGTTGACGCTGCCGGTGTTAGTGTGGTTTTGTTCGACTATGGCGATTGCCTGTACTTACGTGCGGCCCCACTTTGCATTCTTCAGGTGGTAGTTGAACCAGCGCAGCAGAATCTGCTCGGGCGGCAGGCGCAGGAACTGCTCGAGCGTCTCGCCGTCCTCGAGCAGGCGGTACAGCTCGGGGTGCAGCTTGATGTCGATCTTGCCCAGCAGCCCGCGGCGGATGACCTGCCAGATGAGCCCCAGAATCAGATGCTCGCGCACCTCGATGATGTCGCCGCTGCCAATGTTGACGACGGAGCAGCCGATGCCCTTGGCCGACTCAATCACAATGTTGTTGTTCTCCGTCATGTGGAAGGCATTGAGCGTCTTGATCTTGCGGCCCACGCGGTTCAGCACGCGCTCGTCGATGGTGTCGGGCACGCTGTCGTTGATCAGCTTGGCCAGCACCAGGCCGTCCTTGCACTCGTCGAACATCTCAAACGTGTCGGTCGGGAAGGGCAGGCGGCTGCCAATGTCGGCGTCGCCGGCGAGCACGGCATTGATGTGGCGCGTGAACTCGGTGCGCTCGTCCTCGTTGATGGTGTGCGTGACGTTGGACGACGAGCCCTGCACCTGGATGCGCCCGCCGCCATGGCTGCCCCGGGAAGCGTGGCCGGGCGTCGGGGGCGCGCTGCCGGCACCGGTGCCAGTGCCAGTGCCTGCGCGCGCGCGCGGGCCGGTGTGCATGCGCTGCTGGGCCGGCGACGACTGGCGCAGTTTGGAGATGAGCTGCGGTGGTGGTGGTGGTCAGATTACGCTGCTGCTGCGGCGCAGGCGGGGGGAAGGGCACGCACATCGACATAGTCGTCCAGCTCGACGCGCCGCGAGCTGTCGAGCTCGACCTCCTTCAGCGCCTGGCGCACGACATCGTACGGCTGGTGCTCCGTCTGCTGCGTCGCCTTGATCACCGTCGCCTCGTCGAGGTAGCCTTTGTCGTCGACGTCGAGCTTGCGGAAGGCGTCCTGCAGCCCAAAGATCTCGCCCTGCTGGAATTGGGGGTATTTCCTGCGCGCGTCTGGCGTTAGCATCCGTCCACGTCCGCGCGGCGCCCGGGGAAGGCCTACTTTTGCAGCTTGATGACATTCATGTTGGCGTGAGCAGTGCCGTGGCCTTGCGGGTGGAAGAAGGGTGGCCGGAATGGGCGGAATGTCGTGGCTAACTGTGCTCTGTGGAATCCGTCAAGGAGCAGTCGCCGGCGCTGTTATAGCCGTGCGTGTTGCTCTCTGCCTGGCTCAGCCTCTGTCCGTTGCGCGTTGACTTGTTTTGTCCGACGGGGATGACGACGTGGGGCTGCCGCCAAGAACTTCGAGGGGCACTCACCAACCCGCACTGCACGCCATTCTTCTTCCACCAGGGCGAGCGACTAGTTACTAGGACGCTGCAACGGCATCGCTTGGAATCCGCGGCGAGAGTCCCGGGATGCCTCGCCGCGTCCTGCGAGACCCAGCATCATCCTCTTCAGCTCCATCGTCGAAGCATTGTTCGACAATGGAAGCCTGCATGATTGTGGTGCGTGGTGTCCTCGTATGCGTCGTACCCCAAACCGTACCGCCGTATCCATTGGTAGTCTTTCGGAATACACGCCTGCCGTTGGACTAGGCGCTGAAAATTCTACCCTTCTACACGGCTCAGAGTGTAGCAAAATCCACACCCACATCACCCAAGCAAGCCAGAATTCAGTAAAAGAAGAGCTTTTAATTCCTCATTATCATTCATAAAACATGTCTGATCCCCCCCTCCCCCCCTAGCCCATCTGTAAATCTCCCAACCCGCCCAATAAAATATCCACCAAAAGTCAAGGCCGGCCATGGCAGCACCTATCCTGCTCGCCCATCCCAGCCAACCCATCCCGGCTCCAAGGAATAAAAGGTAGAACAATAAAAGGTTTTCCGCGAACAATACACCCCCTCGCCTTCCCACCACGCAAGCAAATCATCCGTCGTACTAAGAGTTATCCTTCACGTCGTCTGATCATGTTGTGAATCGTCAAACAGCGTGGCCCGGATCTGGAAAACCGGGCGAGATGTTGGTAAATGAGGGAACAGATTTTCACCCGCCGTTTCGCTTGCAAATGTTCGTCAGATGCCCCACTATGTGCCATTGGCTTCCTTGTCCAGGCTGCCGCTGCCACCATCATGCGAGGGTAATAATGTCGTCCCAAGCACTCGAAAGCGTCGAGTGCCATGGTATGGATGGTGAGATGGGTGACAGGGCCGCCAGAGATCGCCGTCGTCGTCGTCCACGTCCTGTTTCCAGGTCGTTGCAAAACAAAATTTCAAACTCGGTAGTAGAAAGTACAGAATCGTCACCCGCAACACATTAAGCAATACCGCTGGACCGAGCTGTTGCATATGCGTCATGCATGTATGCAGGGAGTCGTATATCGTAAAGAAAAGATCCAATAGTGCGGTGGATTGAAACGCAGAGGTTTCTAGAAGGAATTCGTAAATGTCGTTAATGCCCCGAAGTGCAGAATCGTAGAGAAACACAAGAAAAGGAAGAGAAAATGTAACACAAGAAAAAGTCCATGGACATAAGAGAGCGTGTGAGTGTCGCGCGTTATTTCGGTCGTTTGGGTTGCTTCGAAGCCAACTTGGTAAATCAAGTAGGCGGTTGTGTTCTCCCGTGGAAGGTTTGTGTCATGGCCGCATTCGAGCACCACGCCCGCTCAACGCTGCCCATGGTCTGGACCTCGAGGCAAACCCGCCGTCTATACAAACTTTGAAAACGGAGATGTCCACCCAAAGAAATTGTGCCGATAGGTTTAGACTACCTTCGTGCACGCTGTGTTGTGATTCCAGTGCGCGAACGCTGGAGTCCAGCATTGGGATCGCGGTTGTAGACGGCTCCTCCAACAGCCCCGCCTTCCATGGTCTTCCGCCTCTTGATACCATCAACATCGTCTCCCGCGACGCTGTCGGGGCGGCCGTATGGATCCTGCTCGTCTTCGTCGCGGCCTCGTTTCGCAGATGCGGGGACTCCATTAGTCGGGGCATATGCTTGGCTGGGATACTGCGCTACTGTGCCGGGATTCTGGTAGCTCTCGGGAGGAGCGTTACCGTTGGTGGCTGCGCGGTTGTCCATTACACTGTACAGGTTACTAGAGGGAGCCTGGCGCTGGGGAGTAGGGTAGCCAGAGTTCCACTGGGTCTGGTTCGTGGCTGTCGTACGAGGGGTCGCACGACCTGAACCGTTCTGGTGCGGCGAGCCTGTCATCTCTGGCGAGAGATGAGGATGCTCGGCGTGGATTGGGCCTTGGGCCTGGTTGGCGTTGTACGGATACGAGGAACGATTTGAGCTGTAGGTAGCATTCGAGTGCGTGTACTCGTTCTCGTTGTCATGGTCCCCCTCATCTTCGCCAGGAGCATGGTTCCCCTGCTCATTGTTTTGCGAAAGCATTCCCTCCGCAGGTTTGACATCGCCGGGATCACCAGCTCTCGCCGGTGGTGCCATCTCAGCCTTTGGATACGAGCCATCCTGGACGGGCGGGCGGTATCCCATCATCTGCTGAGGCTGCGAGTGATACTGCGGAGGTTGCGAAGGGGGCGCCGAGTACATCTGTCTTGATGCATCATAGCCCTGGGGAGTCGGATAAGACATACCCGGTTGAACGCTGCCGGGAGGAGTGCTCGCGGGCGTTGTTGGGACGGAGCGAGTATTGCTCAGACCGGTGTCGATGGACAAAGGCTGGTTTCCAGGGATGTTCTGGACGTTAGATGCACTCCATTCGTACGAACTACCTTGGTTGGTCATGCCCATTATGCTCGAAGCACTGGTTGGCGGAGTAGGGAACGTGTGTGCCCTGTCAAGACTGGGTCTTCCAGAAGAAGGATGAGGCTGAATCGCATGCGGAGGTTGCGAGTTGCCTGCTCCAATGGGGGTGCTCATCGAATGGTGATGATGCATTGATGGGGGCTGGGAGGTTGTGGGACCCGTGAGATACCGCTGTGTCTGCATGGGATCGGGTCTCCTCGTGGCCATTGCGGCACCTCCCACGCTCGCTCTCGACTGGTTGGAAGGATGATAGAGCAGAGCACCAATATCGTGAACAAAAAGAGGATAGAGCTGCTCTGTGATCTTCTCCTTGTTTGCGAACTCCAGGGCGCGATCAAATGGAATCCTGTTCAGTGTTAGATTCGTACGTTACAAGAAATGGAAATGAGCACATACCAAACACCCTTGAGATGCATGGGGCCAATCTTGACCACATGTCTTGTCTTCTCGCTCTTCAGTATCCCGTCACGACGTCCACGAGTCATACCAGCAACATTCAACAGCTTGGTTCCGTTGATCATGTGATTATCTGGATGTGATGGTCAGTGGGATATTGCGGAAGTTCGACTGTAGGTATGTACCTTCACGTCGAGCAACACACACGCTCTTGGCTTCAACCTGAAAGCACAAACTGCCCTCGTCTTCCCAGAGAGTGGCCGTCACACGTGGCTTCATGCCTGGAGGTGCGATTTGGCCAGTGGTATCAAATGTATGCTGATAGTTTTGGTTTCCAGAGAGGTTCGCAGATGGGGCACCTGAACTCATTGCTATCGTTGTTAAAATTGGTCACGTGCTTTGAGGGCCAAACTTACCTGGAAGCTGGATGGGCTGGGGGACCAGAGACTGGTTCATCGATGATGATGCAGGAAGCTGCGATGGGACTCCATTGTATCCGTATGGGGCGGGATAGCCTGCGGGAGCGGGAGCATACTGAGGACCCGGTTGGAGAATTGACGGTTGTTGCGGATACGCGTAGTGCGACATATTCGACGGGGGTCCCGAGGCCGGTGCGTGGGCAGTTGCAGCAGACATGTGGGCAGGATGCACTTCGGGGTATGTTTGCATCTGATTCATGCTGTTGTAGCCCTCTGGGGGATAGCCGTAGCTCTGCTGGTTACCGTACGGAGAGCCTTGCTGCGATTGCGCATTCAATGGCTGACCGTCGCGGTTGAGAGCCTGAGGGGTCTGCTCCGGCGAGGGAGTCTTGTAGCCTGCGTGTCCGTGGGTCGACGAACTGTAGGACGTGTTGGAGCTCACGCTCCCGTTGGCAATGGAGCCGGCGCTGAACGAACCACCCCGAGGCGACGAGGAAGTAGACGACCCGCTCGTTTGCGGCTGGAGCTGAGGCAGAGCCGGCAATCGCTCACTCGATGGTGCAGGTCGAGGGGCGTACTGGGAGTTGTACCAGGTATCGACGGGGCCTCGGGCGTGGACCGAAGAAATCGACGGCAGCTCCAGTTTTACGGTATTGAACGAGGTCGAGAGGAAGAGGGCGGTACCGGCACGGAGGGGCTCCCGTGAAGGACGGTTCTCGAGTCTAGGGACGAGATAGCCGAGCAAGCTGAGGGCGGAAACGGGCAGAGGGGGGTCTACAACAGTAGGTTGCAGAATCTGTGCACGTAACCGGAGAGACGATAGCTGGCGGGTGATATAGTTTGATGCGAAGCCCGTCGACGAGGCGAAGGCGGCTCACCGCAAAAGCAAATGTTTGCTCGCAGGAATGATGTCGTCGGCCAACCGCAGCGGGGCCAACGAGAAGCAGCCAAACACGTGGGCAAACACGCCCAACGGGGAAGCAGCGCGCGAGCAGCCGGACTGAGGGCGAGCAGCAGCAGCAGCACGACGGCCTTGACTTGCTGCGTCGCTTCGCGTGTCGACTTGGCGGCGGTCCCGTGGTGGTACGGTTGTTTGGTGAAACACAGAGGGCCGAGGAATTCGCTGCACGGGAATGCTCAATGTGCGCCTGCAGAGGTCCGGGGAAAAGTCAAACGCTGCAAACAATGCGGAACGGACTAAAAGCACGTCGTTACGTCGTTGCGGTCGTGAAGCCGGAAGAGCAGCGGCGGAAATGCTTTTGAGGCGCTATCAACACACGCAAAGAGAGAAAACGACGGCAGCCGGCCTGGAAGAATAGGATGCAGCAACAGTAAAACAGCACAGAGACGCCTCGCTCATCTGCGGGGGGGAAGCGCGAGCCGGGCCTGGGGGGGAAGGTCGTCGTCGTCGTCGGCGGGGCGGTCGTGAAGTCGTTGCGCTCGTCAGCTGCAGGCCGAGCAGAGCTAGAGATGCTGATTGCTGCGGAACCGGGAAGGAAAACACTGCACGGGGCGGGTCAGCGAAGCTCGAGCTGGGACATTGGGTACAATGGCATTGAAGGCTCGACGCACCTCCGCCGTCTATGAAGCAAGCAAAAGACAATGCAGGGCCAGCGAGAGGCTTTTTTCGCACAGCGCAGTGGGGAGGCGGAGGTTTGGAGGCAGAGGTGGTTGGGATGTGACTTTGATGCTAGCGCCGCGCGAGCCAACCAGCCAGCAAGAGATAGGCGAGCACGGAAAACGCTGGGGCGAGGCCCGGCCAGAGCAGCACGAGAGAGAGAGAGAGAGAGACAGAGAGAGAAAGAGACAGAGAGAGAGGGTGCAAAGGAACGACTGTACTGACCCAATGCCTCAACGAAGGGACGGCGCGCACAACAAAGCTGCTCGGGGGTCGAGTTCGAAAAAGCGTGCGGTGGTGGAGAGCGAGACAGCGAGGAGCGTGGTTCTCGTCGGCGATGCTGCAGCACAGGATTCTCTGCAGCGCGCTCAGAGGCAGGCAGGCCGCAGGCTAAGAGGGCTGACCGAGACAGGCGAGGAGAGCACAGCGCGCACGGCAGTCCGTGGGGCCCCGTGGCTTTTGTCGTAGCAGACGGCGTGTGCTGCGCTCCAGTCAGTGCGTCCGCGAACGCCGCTGGGCCTTGAGAGTGCGCTGCGTGGGCGGGCCGGCGCGAGTTCGCAGAGTGCGTTGACGAGAGACAGGAGGGGATGGGCTGGATGGGCGCGACGGGCTGCGAGGGGCGAGCGGGCAGTCTGCGGCCGTCGACAGCGAGGTGCTGGGCGGCGTGAGAATATGCGCAGTTCGCCGTGTCTACGGTGCCTAGGGCGGGAGTGGAGATCTCTGGGGACGACAAATGCACGCTCAGCAGCACGCACGCCCACGACTCGCCCAGGACCAGCACAATCTAAAATCACTTCGGGCTTGGTGGGGAGGCAGAGGATGGGGGGGGCCGGCCAGCGACCACCACACCACGGTCCCGTGAAGGGCAAAGGCCGTTTCGAGCTGCGAGCGCACAGACGCCTCTGCTGACTGGGCTGATCCGCCGGCGACGCTGGCGATGCGGCAGACCGGGGGGGAGGGTGCAGGGACAGCCCGGCCTGCGCCCATACAGGCTGTCGCTGGCGATGGATGGCATGCTGCACGCAAGCGAGCTCGCGACTCACCAGCCACCTGATGGACGACGGCCGTCGCGCGACGACGACAGCGCACAGCAGGTCACATGTCTGGGGGGTGGTGGGAGACGGGTGGCACCCGACATCATCTCGTCGGTCGTTGCGAGCATCCATGGGCATGGCCTCTGGCATGCGGCCAGCAATGTCGACGTGCCGGAGGGGCTGCTATTTTTGCGTCAATACTCTTTGCACACGGAGTATCTTTTTGCGTAGAACCCTCCCTCGCCCGCAGGGATGGCGTACCCCAAGTTTAGCGGGCGTCTACTTTTTTTTTTTTTACAACTGGCTCACATGTCGGCTGGGGTACCGATAGGAGACGACGGCTGAATGGGCGCGGCCAGTGACGAGCGACGGAGATATACATCGCGCAGTGCTGGCAGCGCGGGCGTGCTGCGGAAGCTGATAGGGAACCGTTTTTGGGGTCTCATTCGAACTGTGCCTTATTGAGCAGCGACGGATACCGTGACGTGCGGGCAACCTGGTCAACAAGATGGACGTTTTGCCTGTCTGGGCCCAGACGCCTGGCCAGCATGAATATTGAGAGCAGCGGCCGCACGCTGCGAGGGCTGGCAGACGCAATGATGTGCTGCTGCTACTGCTGCGAGGCCCGCCTGAGTTGCGACCACGTCCTCTGTACATGGTACATACAGAGCACGCAAAGCACGCAAAGCACTGCCGGCAAGCCACGCCCACGCCTGAAACACATGGGGAACTGCCGCGGCCGAGCTGCGTGCCACATGTCTGGCCGTCTGGTTTCCGCATTCACAACGGGCCAGCAACGCTTCAGGCAGGCCGACAAGAAGGAAAGAAACGGCAGGGCAGGCCGGGCAGGCAGGGCAGGGCAGGGCAGGGCAGGGCAGGGCAGGGCAGGGCAGGGCAGGGTGGTCGGGACCGCGAGCGAGCATCCTCGTCGTGCTCAGGCTAAATGGCCGCGCACCGGCGATCCAACGACGACTCCAGCGCAGAGCAGGGATGGAGCCAAACCAGAAACGGCACAGACGGACGGCAGGCCGTGCAGGGTTCTCGCGTTTCTGGGCACTGCCGGCGCGGCGTGTGTGATTGGCCGGCTGTTCTGGCACGCCAGCATCCGACGCCGTGGGGACGACAGCCCTTCACTCCTCCGACTCCAGATGGAGAGGGCTCGCTGACCCGCTCTGGACGCGAGGCCGGGCACTGCTCGCAGCCAGCGGCCAGCCAGCGGCCAGCGGACAGCGAGTGTGCCCCCTCCACCCCCCTCCACTCCAACGTCGACTCCAACCCCCCAGCGCGGGAGGCTGGTGCTACGTGGAGACTCGACAGCGTGCGACGGCCATGTCAGGTCAGCGGCCAGCAAATGGAGACGGCCGGCGCTGGTCGTCTCCACCCGCCGGCGCTGCTCGACGTGCGCTCCTGTGCTGGAGTCTGAGAGCCCTTGACCAAACGTGCCGGTTGTGCCACGGGCGTGGTGTTGGAGTGTGGGACACGGCGCCGCGTGATAGGCCGCGTGAGTGCGGTGTAGAGTGATGTGCTGGCGGGGCTAGCCGCAATGGGCCGCGGAGAGCAAAGTCACGCTTCGTCGACATGCCCTCCAAAGCCACCCGCGCTCGCACACTGGGCCTCAATATTCGCGGTGCCAGTGCTGCCAGTGCTGCCAGTGCCAGTGCTGCTGCCAGTCCCGCGCGCCGGCTGGGCCATGGGGACTGCGCTGCCATTGTCCCGGCTGCCTGGGCGGGGCGTGTTGCACGGGCACACGGCCATCCATTCAGGCCAGCTGAAACAACACCCTCTGCCAAACAAGCCATTTTGCTCAGGCGCCGTTATCGCCAGCAGCAGCACCAGCAGCATCGCCGGCCGCGAGTGCGACGCCCGTGATGTCGCCAGTCACGGGACGAGGGCCGAGGTGTGTGTGCCCTCTCGCGCGGGCCGTTCGCAGCTCTGGCCCATCCCCGCTGCCATGCGAACTGGGAAGCCTCACCTGTGGGCGCCGGCCGGCCAGCCACCCCATGCCGTCGATAGGCTACAACGGTATAGCAGCCCGAATATCAATCTCATGTCAGCCCGTCGCCTCAGGCGCCAAACCGCCAAACCGCCAAACCTGCTGTTCGCATAGACGGTGATTCGATCCTGCTAGCCGCGCTGCATTGCTTCTGGCGGCCGCGGCGAATCACGCCGTCGCTCGCGTCCTATTCTCAGCGGCCATGGTGAGACGTGGCGACAAGCCTCGCCGTCGCACAATGGCCGTTCCTCGACACCGTGCAACCACTGACAGCATCATCTGGCAACGACGGGGAAACAATGGGCACCAGGCCTGCTCACCCTCACCCTCATCACCACGGCCTCGAGTCGTAATCACGCATGGGAGGCCGGCGCTGCTTTTCGCGGGCCGTGGGACAGCAGTCCATGGCGTCACCGAAGGAGAGGTTGTAGCACCGTGGCGGCCTCAAGCGACCCGCTCGCATCGCACAGGGTGCAGTCTAATGCTGAGGACCAACAGATGGCCGCTCCCTCTGTAAGGGCCAGTCGCACGTCTCGCGTGGGCGATAGTGCCCAGCAGAGAGCAGCGCTGCAAAGGTGGAAATAAACGTGCAGTGCATCCGGCGCGATGTGGGATGTGAGATGTGGGATGGAACATGTGCGAGCGGATCGTGGAGCCAGGCCTGCCCGCGCGGCCTCTACATGGAACGGTGCTGACCACCACTGCGGCGAGATAGGAAAGTCGATATATTAAGCTCGTGGATGCTGAATGGGGCCTGATATGGATGCTGATATGCTCTGACCGATTGAGACGACACGCGCTATTCTCGAATACGGCGAGCTGGGGGAAGCTGGAAGAGGACCGCTCCTCTATCAGCCTGGACTGCGAGAGGGTGTTCTCGTGAGGCCGGCCACATGTGGGGACTGTGTCTCTTGTCCGCCCACCAAAAGAGGAAGCGCAATCTAGAATCGGAATCCGTGGGACGGCCTGGCTCGGCCGTGTCCGAGACGCGGTGCCGTGGATGCGGCAAGTTCATCGCAGCCCACTTGCCATCTTCACAGCACTGGCGGCGGCGGATCACGAAGAGACGTCCTTGATGTTGCTTCCAGAAAGCCCACGCTGGAACTGGACGTGCTTCCCGCAGCAGCAGCAGCAGCAGCAGCAGCAGCAGCCGCGATCATCATCTGCACACTGTCGGCCGGTGTTCCTGCGTGAGGCCAGAGGGACGCTTGCGCGACGTCGGGCAGTGATTGGCCATGATCCACTGCACGCTCCCGCTGCTGCATGATGCGTGTGATGGGCGGCTTTGCTGCACGGCACCCTCCAAACCTCGTGCCAAGCCGCCGCCCCGCGCCCTCGCCTGGGGGCTGCTCTGATGTCCAGAGGCACTGTGTAGACACTGGACGTGGAGCGGTGGCACGGAGATGAGAGGCGGTCCCCGCGTCGCACCTCTGCGCTCGACACGATGATTGCACGACGACGCCGGGCCGCAGCAAAAGCAGCAGCAAAAGCAGCAGCGGCAACAATACGCGCACTCCAACGCCTGCCGCTCTGCCTCGCTGCTGCGTTTCCTTCTTCCAGTTCGACGTTGGGGGGGCACGGCACGCGCATCGGATCGATCAGATAGGCGCCGGCCTGCCAATCAGCGCGGGCCACGTCGAGAGCCAGGCAGAGCCGTTATCGGGGCTTGTCGCGATGTGGGTGGTCGTCAAGCCACTGGTGTTTGCAGCCCGCACCCTTGCAGTCCGAAACAGGTCGTGCCGACGCGGCCATTACATTGGCTGTGTGGCCGCGATGCTGGCTAGCACACCCGCCTTCTCTGGGCTCCCCCCCCCCCCTCCCCAGACGTCTGTCAACACCTCCACCTCCTCTCTGCGCCAGCGGGAACTCTCCGTGCAAAGGCCTCAGTCTGTCAGAACAGCCAGCGAGCGCACGCCGCCGCCGCCATGTTTGTTCCGTTTTGCCGTTGAAACGGCCACCACCCGCGTCCGGCGAATCACTCGTCGCGACCTCACCGCTGTTCTATTTTCACGGCCACATCCCCATCCATCAGGATGGACGGGGATCGCGCAATATAGTCGTCCCAGCAGACATGGGTTTCGACACACGGCTACACTACCCCGCCGCCACCCTGCATTATTGCTCCAAAGCTTCGTCTGCGTCTGCGTCTCCTGCACTCGCAGCGACAGTCTCACGTCCACGCAGCCTGGATTCTTGCGCGTTGGGGAGCAGCATGTCTGACGCCTATCGTCCGCCGCATGCGTGCAGAATCAGATCGCGTCTCTCATGTCCGCAGCCTCCCAGCAGCAGAGCCGCCGTTCATCACAGCACATCGCTTCCGCTGTCTGCGTCTCAAGCACGACATACCTGCGTGCATGTGACGCACCTGTCGCGCTGCTTCTGGGAGCACTGCAGTTTTGCCAGAACGCTTGACGTTGAAACAACACCCTTTGGCCAGTCTGTCCCGTAGTGGACGTGCCCCTCGTCTATAATAACCGTTCCAGGCAGGTCCTCCTCTCGAACATGTGTTCTATGGGAGGCCTCGGCGGAGTATATGACATCCGAGTCGGGATGTGCCATGCTTGCATTCTGCCTGTCGCTCTTTTTGCCTGGAAAGCGTCGATATGGGAAGCCCAAAGACGTGGAACCTTCACGACCCGGTATGCAACTGCGGCAGGCGTTCGTAAGCCACGACCTCTGGCAATTGCTCTGCCGCTCGAGACAGCCGTCGAGCTTTGCTCCACGGTTGATGATAAGAAATTGCTGTTGCCATTGTTCAAGGTTGAATACCCGTGATTGAAGGCATCTCGGACATGTGGACCTTAGTTCTTCCAAGCGCTCGTGTACTATCGAACTAATCAACTACTTCTTCCAGGTTTTTTCCCTCCTCCTACTACCAGCCTCGCTTAGCCCGGACATAGTTCTCAACACTTCACATCTCGAACTTTGACAATCAGCGGTTGGGTAATGCGACGTCGAATTGCCCGTTTTGTGCCCAGGCCTCAGCCTAAGCGTCATCATTAATATCATGTCATACCCAACATACCCGCTTATACTTGAGCCAGGAACAACAGCCGTTCCCTATCTCCTTGCACACCCATTGCCAAGCATCACCTTGTCATCTTCCGTAGCCAACCGTCTCTCTATCCAGGATCCAACAAATTTTGCACTCGTAATCCGTAGTGGTGCCATGATTGATGCAATCATCGGATTGGATCCCGAAAACCGCCTACTATCCCTCACTTCCAATACTCGGCGGATACGCTAATGGAGGGGCACGTATTCGCGCTTTCCACAATCGAACGCACTGGCTTGAGCGCCATCGACGCCATGCCTGTCTGACTAACCTTTGGAACTCCCCTAACCCGTGGTTCAAGGCCAGGACCCCACTTCGTTTTCCCGCTACAGACGCCAGCACCAACACTTGCCGTCGCCCTTGCGACCCGCCAAGGGCCTTCCCTGGGAATCTGGAGGTTGGTGTGGTGGAGATTATTGTCCGTTGCGGGAATATCCACCGAGCACACACAGTGGAGTACGGAAAATCTTCAGCGCTGGTGCCCTCGGTTCGCGTCCGATAATGACCTGAGGATGTGAAGTCCAAACAAGCAGTGAGGGCCATGCTTGTCAGAATTCCCATCAAAAGTCGTGGCCAACCATGGATGGTGGCCTGTCGCAGAGACTGCCGGTGCTGCTGGCGAGACTGTTCAACCACGGTTTTCGTGCTGTCAATCATACACACTCCCATGGCTCCGATTGCTCAGGACCAAAGACCCTATTTTTACGTTGATCGACAAGCTTTTGATGGTTGCGATTCAACGTTCATGTCGCAGGAAGCTTGCGAGCCACTGGGCAATGGCAGGGGTTCTTGCCAACTTTTTCTGATGAGCTGCACGTGAAAAGTTGAATGTCCACGGTTCGGCATCTCACGAGATGACGCGAGGGGTTGGGACATCATGTCATCCACCCAACCTCACACTCCGCTGGCATGTCAAGCCAGCGTCGCTATCTAACTTTTAAGTGGACTACACGAAGCTTTCAGCGCCGGGATTGGCTTTTGACACAGCCCAGCCCAGTCCAGCCCCCCCCAATCCACACTCCCTCGTCCTTCAATCCAATCCAATCCCAGAATGGCGTCGGCTTTCGATTCCCTAGCCTAGCCCTGAGGCCTTTGCCCACCCGTGAAATAATATTAGGGCATTTATGGGTTTTGGTCTGGTTTGGTTTTAGTGCTGTAGGCTGTTTGAGAATCCAACGCTGTTGCAGGACGCTGCGCTGGGCGGCGCTGGGCTGGGGGGCTGCGCGGCGAGCGCGACGCGACGCGATGCAGGCTGCGATGCGCAAGGCGGGTATCTAGATGGGGTTATGGGTGGGAATCGGGCGGCTGAGGGGGAGGGGGGGATCGTGCATTGCATGTCGTGCGTTGGCGGGGGATCGATCTTGGAGTGCAGACTGCGAGAGTGGACTGGATGGCGTGGGTGCAGGGGAAGAGGTGAGACATGGGAGATGAGATGCGAGGACGTTGTGGGAAGAGGGTTTGAAGGGTTGGTGGTGCGGTTAAGATTTTGTTTTTGGGCTTGCTTTTTGGTAGGGCGGACGGGGCTTTGGGGAGGATGGGCTGGCTGACTTAGTCGTCGGGTTGGCGGAGGAGCTTCTGACACTGACGGACTGACACCCTGGACTTGACGTGGCGTGCTGGCTCGGGCGTTGTGGTGGGGAGGTCGTGTTTCCTTTTGTTCCTGCTGGATGTGTTTTGCGACTTGCATTTGCTGGATGCTTGATTGGGTGGTGTATGATTTATACTCTACACAAACTTATCTATCGACATACACACAGCTTACATACAGTACGTGCAAGAGCGAATGTCCGGAAGCGCGGAACTGTCCACGTACATACATACCCATAGGGAGTGGTAAGTAAGCACACCGCATTACCATTGCAGCACCAAGATCATAGATGGAACGTGACGCCCAAGACCCCATCCGTCCATTCCCTCCCTCTATCCTCTATCCTCCATCCGCAATCCACCTTCCCCCATCCACTATCCGCTATCCGCCATCCTCCATTCCCCATCCACCATCTCCATCCCCAATCAAAACCTCTCGTATAAATCCCCCCATATAGGTTACCCACCATCCACCATCCACCATCCACCATCCGTCATCCATCATCCCCCCCCCCCATCCCCCATCCATCCCCCATCCAGTCTCCAACCCATAATCCATAACCCATAATCCATAACCCATAATCCAGAATCCCTAACCACTCCACTCATGGCCATAGCTTCGTAGCACGACCCATCCACGCCCTTGTGCTTTACGAGTCGAGGGAGGTGTTGTTTCTGATTAGTGGGTTGCGGTGCTGGGGGGGGGGGGGTTGCGTTTTGGCTTGTCTTGCCTGGGCTGGGGGTGCTTTGCTGGGTTGAGTTGAGTTCAGTTGAGTTGTAGAGGTGGATATGGGGTGGTGGAGGTTGAGGTAGGTAGGTAATCGTACGTTTGAGGGCTTGTGGCGTTTGGGGTTGGTGCTGGGATGGTGGGGAGGGGGAGGGAGAGGGGGGTTGATGGCGGGGTGGATGGGGGAGGGGGAGGGAGACGAGGGGGATGAGGGGACGAGCTTGGAGGGAGGTGGTGCATGAGGGTGGTGTTGAGGGTGTTGAGGGCGTTGGGGGGTTTCCTGGAGGGGTAGAATGGGTTTGGATTAGATAGGAGGGAAGAGGAGAGGCGTGAATGGTGAAGGTGTACATGTACACACATACATACATACATACATACATACATACATACATACATACATACATACATACATACATACAAGCAGACGTACGAGTTTGGGTACTTGGTTTACATACTCGCCACAACATCAATATTAATGAAACCTTCCAATTGCGGGGAGGTCTCTCTGCTGGAGATTTATATGACATAATTCCCCAGAGGCCACCTTTTACATGACATTCATATCAAAGCTCTAGAACGGCAGTGTCTCGACCTACTCATCAAATGATATTGTTATCGGATTTCTGGGGAATGAAAGCTCGGTCAGTGATATCGGTTCGACGCATCTCCATTCTAAATACGGAAAATGGCAGGCTTGGGGACATGTCTTTAGCGTCAAACCGATGCTGGGCACACAATTTAGGAAATATTCATGTCTTTTTTTCCGTCCGCTTTGGAGCTACGTGGTTGGTTGTTCCACTTACAATGGTCTGGAATATATTATCTATATGCAACATTGGGAATAGAAGTTCCGTGTTTGAAATTAGTACTGGACAGCATAGCATAGAAGTATGGAACTCTATTCAAAGTTTCAAGATACAAGGCGAAGATTGATCAGGGGAATAGCTTTCCGTAGTATTGTTTCGCAGTTGTGGATGGTTTAGCCCTGTCCATCCACATATCTTCCTTGGAATTTGGAATAGATACAACAGAGCACAACACCAACCTCAAAACACAAACAGAAATTCCATCTACCTAACTAACTACAATCAACCCCATGCATCCATATCCATATCCGATATTACCATCATTCCCCCCAACCCATCAACCCCCCCTAAAAACACATCCCCTCAAACATTTCTCATCCACAAATTAACCCTGTTCCCCCCACCACAAAGCTCACTTCTCGCCCCCCCACAACCCATCCCACACTCTCCCTCCTTCCGCTTCACATTCCCCGTCGAAGAATCATTCCCCACAAGCACATCACCTAGCCAGCACTCGCGTCCGTACTCCAGTCTCGCAAAGACATACTCGTTCGCCTCAGCCGCCGCGAGACACGCCTCCGTCGTCATACCATCGCTCGCCAACCTATACGGCAGGATCCGTGGAGATCCAGTATCCGCGTAGCACGCTTGGTATGTGTAATTCCCAATAACCGGCCCTGGAACCACAGGATCCGTCGACACTTTCCCCTGGTCATTAGACTTATACACCGACAACCTCGCCGGGCCTCCACAAATCGCCATACCGTCTCCACTGCAGACAGTATTACAGTCTGCGGGGCTAGGGGCGAGAGGAGCAGAACGAGAGAGGTGCGGCCCGCACCAGCACTCTTGGCCGAATTCGAGACCGAAGTAGGTATATTGGGAGCAGTAGGTTGAGCAGAGGAGGGGTGTCATTGAGGTCGAGTTTACGAGGCCGGGGAGGCCGGTTAGGGCGCGGCCGGAGCCGGAGGGGGGTTCGGCGTAGCAGGCGAGGTAGGTGTAGGTGTTTATTGTGGGGAAGGAGGGGGTTGGGGATGGGGATGTGGAGGATGTTGGAATGCGGGAGGATGGTGGGGGAGAGGATGGAGAAGAGAGTAGGACTGAAGTTGAGGAGGGAGGGGTGGGAGAAGTCCATGTGGTCGAGGTGGATGAAATCGATACTGGTGGTGTCCAAAGACTTGAACTAGAAGAAAGTTGCGCGGAGGGCGGAAGCAGTGAAGCCACTGACGAAGAAGCCGATACTCTGGAAGAGCTCACTGATGCCGAAGCCACCAACCTCGCACCCAACACCCCGCTATGTTGAGTCGGTGCGCCAGAATACGACTTGAGATAACAAGCCCCTCCAGAGTTAAGGACAAAAGCCACATCAACACATCCCTGGATGGCATCACAAAGAGCAATACAAGCGTTGAAATCCTTCACATATTGTGATGCCGACGGGATATCGCCATCTGGATATTGGAGTTAGCATAACATTGCAGGAACGGGTGACAGAACAACGTACCAAAGCGGTCGATTCCGCATTCGATAAAGTATTGCGCTCCAGTTGATGTTGTGTAGAGAGTAGAGTTGAAGCTGGGACACAGATCCGCTGGAATAGGCAGCGTTGATGAAATTGTAGACGATACTGCTACAGTGGTAGATGATGTCTGTGATACCGGAGTGGACGAGGTTGGTATGGATACCGTGGAACGAGATATTATACTCGAAGAAAAGATAGCCGTCAAGCTCGGACTGCTAGAAGAGAAACTACTGGAGGCAACGGAAGTACTGCCAGTGGACGAACTCCACGATGAATCCGAAGAGCTAGGGCCGAGAATGGTTAGACTACTAGAGGCAAAAGGAGTAATGCTTGTAGAAATCCCACCCAATGAGCCTGTCAGCGAAGCCGATGATGATGCTAAGCTCAGTATTGTAGTCAACGTTGTCGTTGAAATCCATACAGAAAGACCCGAGCTTGAGGTGCTCATTATGACACTGGAAGACATCGGACTCGAGCTGCCCATCATAACACTAAATGACGACGTAGTGTTCGGCACCAGCCACCAAGCAGCATACAAATTGAGATAAAGTGGCCCGCCACATGTCTCCAACTGATTCCCTGCACACAACAGTGAGCAGCGACTTGGGCCCGCCGGAGTCGCAGTATCGAGTAAATTATCCATCCAGCACTCTCTCTGATACTCCAGTCCAAAGTAAGCGTAGCCATTTGCTGCGGCTATGGCAGCACAAAGCTCAACCGTCATACTATCATTGGCATACCGGTATTCCAACGATCGTCCATTCGGCTTTTCGGCATAACAGCCCAAGGCTGTGTAATTCCCAATCGTAGAAGGATTCCCGACTGAGGCTTTCGTTGTTTGGTAAAGACTGAGGCCATTTGGACCACCGCATATTTCAGAAGAGTTGCCTGTACAGGGCATGTTGCATCGACCATCAGCGGCCACAGCCGAAGCACCAGGAATGCTGGTTCCGCAGTAACATTCTTGGGCGTATTCTACGGCGAAGAAAGTATAGCCTGTGCAGTATGCAGCGCAGTATTCTGCTGTCATGTTTGGGCTGGTTGTTGCGGCGGCAGGAAGGGCCCGTCCTGGGATCTCGTTGTAGCAGCCTACGTAGATGTATGCGCTCAAGGAAGATTTGGTTGGTGTTGGTATCGGCGTGCTTGATGTTGTTGACGTAGCGGACAAGGAGAACAATACACTTGACGATGACGAGATCGAAGAGATTGATGATGTAGAGCTTGCCACAGATGATGATGTGGCTTTCGACGACACCAGTAAACTTGACGATGTGGAAGGCATCGGATTCGTAGAGGAGCCTGAGGTTGTGGAATTTGCCACAGATGATGAGATGATTGTCGGCGAAACGATCAATGTGGAAGATGTGGAAAGCATCAAGGTTGTTGATGAGTCCGTGACTGTGGAGTTTACAACCGCCAGTGATGAAGCCGTTGAAGGCATCAACACGCCTGAAGAGGTAGAAAGCGCCACAGTTGTAGAGGACGTTGAAATTCCGTTGGCCGAGCTCGTAGAAGATCTACCCGTCGAAGTAACCCCCACCACAGAATTTGTGGAAGAATTGCTAGTTACCAAGCTCGAAGAAGAGCCCGTGACCACGGAGCTCAAAGAGGAAATCGTTACCGCCGAGCTCACCCTCGTTGAGCCCACGCTAGGACTCGTCGAAGCAGAGGACGACGGCAAAGGTCCATTAGCCTGGTAGATCTGCATCCTACTGCCCGCACCACAACACTGACTATTACTCCCCTTGCACGCAATATTACACTGCGTCGGATCCGCAATAGTCGACAGCGGATTGATCCTATTCCCACAATAACACTCCGCTCCAAACTCCAGGCCAAAGTATGCATATCCTGAGCAGTACGCTTGGCAAATCTGCACCGTCATGACATTCGACGAGGTGCCCTTGTCGTTCAAAGCCTTCCCGCTGGGCTCTGTGTAGCAAGCGAGGAAATTGTATATACCCACGCTCGGCGTGATCTGTAGTGGAGGCGATGTGGTGTTACCGTTGAACCTCGTGGAGTCACCGAATAGGGAGATGTGTGGTGTATCGTGGAGATAGCCGTCACCACCGCAAGTCTGGTTTCCATTGCCTGTACATCCGGAATTACAGTCTCTTTCGCTGTCCAACCGGATCGGGATGGCATTCCCGCACCAACATTCTTGAGAGTACTGAGTTCCCGCAAAGATGTAGCCAGCGGCGTAGCATGCAGCTATGCAACGATTATTAGTGTTGTTGTTCGAATCAGAATAGATGTTGGTCGCAAGTTGCCGTCCAGGATTGTTCTCCTTGAAGCATCCCACATAGCCATACTGCGCCGTTCCATTGGGAAACAAGGGTCCAACTTGCTCGGCAGCAGCAGTACAGAAGAAGGGAACCTCTTGCTTTCCAAGATCCGGGTCGCCTGTATTGAGCACCCAGACTGCCGAGCCATTATAACTCGGAAGATTGACCTGAGATTTCGGAGCAGAGCAATACATAACCGCCGTAGCGCTCTGATTGGCTGCTAATATAGTCCCTTCTGCGAGATTGATGTTGTTGGCAGTACCGATAATGCCTGGAATACCATATGGGGGCTTAGAGATGGTGATTGATAGAGGAATGGCCGCTGAGCCGCCGCCGTTGGTGATACGCATCACAAGGTTGCGTGTCTGAGATTCAAATACCGTCCCGAATGTGAATGATTGGCCAGGAGTGTAGGGAACCCAGCCAGATCCATCAACTTTTTGGAATTCGAAAACAGCTTTGGGATTTGTTCCCGCAGCGCCAAATACGTCAAGTACCGCGCTGCCGCCGTTCGAAAATCCTTTCACATACACCGCATGATTTCCCGGTGTATCAGGAGTGTACATTATAGTGATTGGTGCCGAACTTGCTGGAGGAATACTGGACGGAAGGCCAACGAAGATGAACTTCTCGACCTGCGCATTCCCATCAGACGTCTGGTTCGGAGTGATCCATGGCCCCGTTTCCGACACTAGTGAAAAACTGATATTGGTGAAAGTCAGTGGGTTGTCGCCCAAGTTCCAGAATAGGGTCGATTGTGACGAGACTGTTGTCCCCGCAAGGACATTGAAGGAAACTGTATTCGGAGCCACGGTAAGGATAGGATTAACAGATCGCCCAACCCCCTGTAATGGCACGGAAACACGTGAAGAATAACCGGTCTGCGAATTTGATGTTTCGATGATAACATCGTTGGACAGTGGCCCGACTGTAGACGCATTGAAGATGGCGCTGAAAGTAAAGGTTTGTCCAGAAGATAGGGTTAACGGAACATCAGGCGTATTAGAGATCTGAAAGTTGGTACTGTTCAAAGAAATAGAATCCACCGTTGTACCAATCAGCGCCGTGCAGGTGGCGGTTATTGGGGCAGATGCGTTGAAAATAGTCTGCGAACCAAATTCGTAGGGAGCGGAGCAGTTCAGCGGGACGGTGGCTGGGGAGCCAAAGCCGTATATGTATCCCCTCACAGTCCCGATGTAAACTCGTTTATCTCCGAAAACAGGTCGAGTAAACTTTGTGACGCCGTCGATATCGAAGCTGTTAAGTAGAGTCAAGGGACTACCATCAAAGGGAGGAATAGGGTCATAGATGCGCAGATTGCCGCCTTGCACATCTGATACCCAAAGAAGCCCAGTTCCCTCCTTTCCATTCAAAGATGTTGTTGTACCATGTCCAGTTCCGAGGATATACGCGTTCTTGTCTGGAGTGTCTGAAACTTTGGCGAAAGTAGCATCTCCCGCTGCGTTACAGCTGAACTTGAAAACGTGGGTCTTGTACTGCGTGACACTAATATAGACATAACCGCCACCTAGTGGCAATACGCCCGCTCCTGCATACACCGAGTTCTCATTTTGAAAGACTTGTATGACTGCATCTTGCTTTAGAGGTCCCATTTGATATCCTCCCAAATTGTCGAGGTTAAGCCAATATGTTTTCCCGGATTTCCCAGCGACGATTCCGATTCGTCGATGGTTGGGACAGGAGAAGGTGTCTGAGGGAAGGATCTCCAATGGTGTTGTACCCAAATCTTTGTCTGCTCCATCGAGTTGCGTTTTCTCCCAGGGGATGAAGAAATCGATAATCGTGAGGGTTCCGTCGGCGTTGATTTTGGCATTTACAGCAGCTTCTTCTAAGGAGGTTGGAGGCGTACGCCCGGGGACAGAGTTTCCAGTCGCTTTCAGTTGAGAGGCATACCCGTTTCCAGTGGCGAAGTACATGCTTCCCGCTCCATCATATGCCAGACCGCCGCCGCTCATCCAAATGCCACCTCCCTTGACAGTGTTTGGTTCTGGGCCTCCCTGTGTGGCAAACGCTTCAATGATCTTTCCAGTTGTTTTATGGAATCCAATGATCGCACCAGTGAAGTTGTACTGCACGCAGTGAGATGCGTATCCGGTATAGACGTAATCTCCCACTAGGAGGGCTCCAGGGCGAGAATGCGTATTCCCTCCCTGGAACATTCGATTTGGATTATTTCGGAAGACGGTTCCATCAATCAAGACTGGCCAGTTGGTCGCTTCCGACAAATCTTCTGTATGAATAGCATGCTGATAATAGCGACCATTCAGTCTTCCAGGAGGATTTTGAGGTGAGAATTTGCCATTTTGGAATTGATCCGAGTACGTTTTTGCTGTTAGGTACCAAATTCCCGTAGTCGGATCAATGACTCCTGTCGCAGTCACACCAATCACGGGGTTAATATCAACGCAACCTGAACAAGATCAGCTCCGAATCTGCGCATGGACATATCTGGGCTCTGTCATACTCCCCAATTCCACCTGGAGAAATGGAACGTGCAAGTTCCTTGAAGCTACAATTGCCCCTGTTTCCGCGTCTAATTTGTAGATGTTGTTTTGCGTCGTTGCGACATAAACGTACTGAATACCATCGTCCCCGGTGTATACAAGAGGTTGCGAGAAGATTTGCTCTGGACCGAGGCCGTTGAAATTTCCTGGTAACAGAGTGCTGAAGAGCCGACCGAAATCTGGACCACCAACCACATCAGGGTCCATGTTATGATTGCTACACATCGATTAGTACAAATCATTCCCAATCTGATTTCAGAAATGTTGAACATACGTTTGATACCCCGCCCGGGTGTTGTCTCCTCCCCATGTTATCGTGTCGGTATCGCCGAGAGCCCATGTTTGCGATGCGAAGAGAATGCCTGTCAAGACGACAAGGAACCGTCGCGTTGAGAAGATGAGGGAAGAGAACGACGCCATCGATCGGAGCGACGGCAGTAGCCTAGGGCTACAGCTCGACATATAGAAAAGAAAACAAAAGAAGGACTTGGACTTGATTCAGGAGACTCGGCAATACACAGAGGCGTGCGCATGGTCATACAAAAGAGATTAGCCCCAAGCTTCTGTTCACGAAGCCCCAAAGCAGGCAAGACAAAGGTACGGATGGCCGGTGGCGTTCGCAAACTCCATGAACAGGGAAGACAAGCTAGCTGGCCGGCACGCCGCCAGCCAAAGCTGTGGCGGAAGTTGTCTGGGCAGATCGTGATTCGATGGATGTCGCTCAGAAGGAGTCGTTGAGAAGAAGTGAAGGCTAGCTCATCACGGAGAGGAACGGAGAGCCGTTGGATAGTGGCTAAGAGCTCGTGTACACGACGCAGCGAGGTTCCATTCGTACTTGCCTGCGAGTAACGAAAGATCAAATTGAGAAATTGTAAATTAAAATGGCGTTGGTTCCATCGCTTGTGAATTCGTAAAGGGTCTACACCTGCATCTCGGTATTCCTACCGCACTACTGCGGGGAGAGGAGTGCTGAAGTCGAGCACGTGTTGCGGTGGTTGATTCGTTGGGTTTCTCAGTGCTTTCTCCATGATATTTCAGTATGTGTCGGTTTGGCCTGCGCTGCTGTGGGACTATTAAGAGAATGAGAGTTTCCAAACTGCTCAAGAGAAGGCACGCCTTGGAGATCCAGTGGCGGATCTTGCGTAACTGTGGTCACAACCTATTGCTTCTGTCCTACAACAACATCCCGCCACTCCGGTCGGTGTATCAAGGTCTCAGATCAAGAGGCACCAATAACCGAGTAGCCCAGAAACAGTCATGGAAGCAAGGTGCTGCTCCACCGAAGTCTCAGAATTTGCATCGAGAATGAGAAGACATTAGTACCTTGTCTGTGGCAATAGAATTGTGCATATTGTTGGAGTGGTTCGCAGATTTCAAGGTAGATTGGAGTAATCGAATATACATGTGAACGAAACATTTAAACGCCAGGATTTGAAGGGAGTCAGCCCGCCTCGTGAACGACAACAGCTTCACAAAATCGTGATACCCACCTGCATTCTACTCAAGCCTCAATGCAACACTGCCACTCAGTCTCATCCCATTTGTGTCTTGTCGACCATCTCGAGCCGTTGGGACATCGACAGTCCAAATAAGGTTGCTCCACCAATCCCAACCCAGTTAGCGCTCTTACCCAATATAGATGTGCACCAAACTTGGGACGACCCACATCTCCTCTCGCTTCCCCACATGTTGAGTCGGACCTCCGACATGTCACTTTCCCAACGATCTATTGGATCGAGACTTCCTGATGTCAACCTGGACTTCGCTTGCAAGTCGGGCAAATTGATCACAGGTTGGAGATTGGATTCAGATCGACTGAAGCTGAAGGGAAGAGCGCAGTCATGTGTAACACTGTACAAAAACGCCTCAGATCACTCACTGTATCAGTTTTGAACCCCTAATGAGTCGAGGCTACACCGTTGTACTACCCCCGCCGACTGGACCGAAGACGCAGGAATAGCCGGGAAAGAACAAATCAGATGTCATGTTTGGATTGAACCTTGGATTGAAATCGAAGTTGAGTCTGATTTGCTGTGACCGAAAGACACCGAATACAGTTTGAAAAACGTCTCAAGAGAGAACCAACAGAAGCCACTTCATACCCTACGTGACCCCAAAACGCCACAAAAGAATACCCCTATAAACTCCTTACCACAGGGTACCCAAATCCCAACTCCAAATCGCCCAGCCCGGCGATGAATCAAACTTCGAAGCCCAACTGCTATGGAAATTGATCATATCAACTCTCCTTCCCCCTCCTCTTCAAGCTCTCCTTCATCATCCCAGTCCAACTCATCAGCCGCCGCATCCGCTTTCCGCTGCACCTCGGCAAGCCCAGACATCTCCTCAACCCAGCCCCTCTCATTCAACGCCCTCTGGACAAAATCCCACGGATCCTTCTGATAGAGGTTGAGGACTGTGTCGCTACACGCCGAACAGCAGTCAAAGGGTTGCCCTTCGACTTGGATGTTGCTGAAGGTGCCAAGGTATCCCCGGATGGTGTGGGGGATGATGCCGAGGGGGTGGACGAATGGCGGGGGGAGCGAAGGGTGCGCTGGAGATGCTGGTTTTGCGGTTTTGGAGGAATCGACGGGTGCGCGGGCTTTGGAGGGGTGTTGGAGGATGCTGACGAGGAGTTCGACGAGGAGGCTGGAAGCGAGAGGGGCGATACCAGGGCGGGTTACGGTGCATTGTTGGTCGAGGGTTGCGTCTTTGAGGGACTAAAGGGTAGGTTAGATTGGGAATGGATAAAAAGAGTGAATGTGACACTTACATCTGCAGGCGCAACAACGTCGTTGCAGAAATAGCAGCCGTGCTCTACCTCACCTTCCGAAGTAGCCTTAAGGCCGTGTCGCATGACGACGAACGTATCAAAGCCAAGAGCAGCGTTCAACACAATCTTTCCGGCGGCTTTGCCCATGACTGTGGGAAGCCATCTACTCTCTCGAGTATCCATCAAAAGGAATATCGCATCATGCTCATCGATTAACTTCTTCAGCTTGTCAAAATCTGACTTTGTCTTCACTTCGTCTGTGATGGGATGGCCTGCCATGGGAACCTCCATGACATAGCCTGTAGCGTCGACACCAGGATATATTTCCTCCAAGGCTTCTGCAGCACGCTCCGCCTTCTTCGCGCCACCCTGCAGACAATCTTTGAAATCAAAAAGAGGCTGCCGCACGGGATTCGAGAAGCTGACATTTGCGTTATCGATGAATGTGATTTTCCGTACACCCCATCCCATCAATGTCCGCGATACATAGGAGCCCAGAGTCCCTGCACCCAACAAAAGGCATTTGCAGTTCTTGATAACATCAAGATCGATGTTGGGTGATATCCGCCATTTGATGAGCTTTAGATTTAGGTCTACCGCTTGGTCGGCCAATTTTCGTTCGTCCATGTACTCTGAAAGATCAATGGTTCGGGCCGCAAGCTTCTGGTTCTCGTTTCGCTCCCAGCCAGTGACTTTTGGCATCTTAGGTGTTCGAGGTGGGCGAGGAGAAGAATCAGTGGGTGATACGGACTCTTCAACTGGCTCTGATTGCAACTGCAAGATCAGCGAGTGTGCCTGATCCCGACGAAGATGTGTGTCGCGGTAACAGAGCACTTGGACCTCGCTCAAGTGCCATCGATGTCGCATGAGGATTAAAAAGTTCCTCAACATCCAGCCAGGAGCGTCTGCGTATGTCGAAGGGTCCGCAAAGCATACAAAACGATCCTCTTTGTCTACACCTTCGAAAAAGCCCTTGTCGAACTTGTCGAGTCTACCTATCACCCACTTGTAGCCGATCTCGTCGCTAGGAGTTTTGGGTGTATCCTCTGAATCTCCTATAGCAGATTCGCCTCGGATGCGCTTTGCGAGAAAGAAGCCCCGTTGGCGCGCGTCTTGACCATATTTCCAGGTCTGGACTGCATCAACCAGGGGTGTCGTTTCTCGAGCGGAAAGCTTGGTTGTCGTTCCGATCTGCTTCCAGGGCGGATCCGACTGAATTGTGGGATATCCAAAGTGTATTGTGAACTTGTACTTCTTCAAGTTGGCGAAGGAGATGACCGTGAATGACGCTAAGAGGGAGGGACATTCGTAGATTGACCCGTCATGGATGGCTTCCCATATCTTCATCGGTCAGTTAGTAAGAGAATGTGACAGAAATGCACTCTAACATACTGTTTGTCCTGCCCGCTCTATTATCGCCTTGTGGTCAAGGTTCTTATAATCCTCGATCGTGTTGCAGTTCTTGATTATACCTTCTCCGCGGTAGTAGTTGTTCGGGACACTAAAGCGCCTTTGTTAGCACATGTCTCGCTACCTCTTGCAAAAGGATTACATACTCGTCCGAGGTCAAGGCATTCGGGTGTATCTGCATCCGCTGGGAACGGGTATCGTGGTCGCCTGGCCGTATCTCGTACAGCCCGAGGAGCTTCCGCGCCGAGTCGTCCAGCTTGTCATGGTTGATCTTGATGTGTGCTAGGGCGGCATAGAACTGGATATCTATGTCGCTTGTCCAGCCAGTGTACTTCAGACTCGACATCGTGAGGGACGTGGTTGTAACCCGAGGGCTCTGTTGGCAAAGTGCGGTTTCTTTTGGGGCTCTTCGGGGCGGTTGTGGTGGGGGTGTGCACAGGTGGGGTTCATGGAGGGGCACGGGAGGATCTCTGGGTGTTCTTATAAGAGTCCAAGAGGCAACGGAGTCATAGGCGGGAGCATGCGCATCGACAGTGCACGTGGTCGCAGTCAGCAGCGCAGTGAAGATGTGGGAGGGAATGTCTCAGAGCTTCGTCAGGCACCTGCAGCCCACAGCTGTGAAAGAGCCGAGCCGAGCCCCGAGCCCACCTCGTTGGCGTGCAATCAGACCGATGCATCGGGCTGCGGGGCAGATCGCCAAGACTCGACGCGGCAGGAACGCGACATGCTTGTCTGCACCCACATCCACATATTTTAACAGCCGATGTGCACTTGCTAGAATTAATATCCAATACAGCTTCCCGAAAGATACAGGCTATAGACTCCTCTCAAGATGCTCATAGGGCTTTGCGGAGGTACGGATCAAATCTTTTTTTGCCTCAGGCAACACACATCAGCTGACCAACTCAGGCATCTGCTCAGGCAAATCATCAATAGCCTCCTATCTGATCGAACAACACCAGTTCAAGCGAATATACCTCGCCCGTACCACAGGGACTCCTTCTGTGGAAAAGTCTGCCTCAAATGCTCACGTGCCTTCGACACACTCGAAATCGTCTGAAGAGCATCTTACATTTTCCACCACCGACTCCTTACTTGAGTTTGTAACTCTTCGCTGGCGCGAACGCTGGGTCACGACCGACATATGGGACGAGCAAGTCGTCGACTCGCTTCTCCGCCGCCCCTTCTTCCTCCTAGTCGGCGTGGACGCCCCCGTCAGTGTCCGATGGCAGAGATTCAAAGCCCGCTGTGCAGCTCACAAACTCACACCTCCAACCCTCGAGGACTTCGTTATACGCAACGATGAACATCTATATGCCCCCGGATCCGCCCTGGGCGCTCTTTCCCAACGCGCCCAGCTCAAACTGCTCAATTCGTCGACGTCGATATATGCACTGAATCAAGCATTAGAGGGGCTTAATCTTCCTAATGATGCGCGGCTACGACCTAGCTGGGACCAGTACTTTATGCAATTAGCGGACTTGGCGGCACACAGGAGTAACTGTATGAAACGGCGGGTAGGATGTGTTATTGTCAGAGAGAAGAGAGTGATTAGTACGGGATATAATGGAACGCCGCGGGGAATGACGAACTGCAATGAGGGTGGATGTATGAATCCCCTATCCGTTGTTCAATGCTCCCGATAGCTTTACCTAAAGATTCGTATCACTAACTCCATCCCAGGCCCCCGCTGCAACAACGCCTCCCGCGCCGGGATGGACCTATCAACCTGTCTATGTCTACACGCCGAAGAAAACGCTCTTCTCGAAGCCGGCCGCGACCGCATCGGCGAAAAGTCCATCCTCTACTGCAACACCTGCCCCTGTCTAACCTGCAGCGTCAAAATCACCCAAGTCGGTATCAGCGAGGTGGTCTACAACCAGGGCTATCTCGTCGACACGCAAACAGCCGCCATCTTTGCCGAGAGTGGTGTACGTCTTCGTCAGTTTTCGCCGCCGCGGGCCGGTGTTGTGGATTTGTCGGTTGATGCTAATAATGGGGAGGGAGGGACGTCGTGGCTGCAGGATGAGTATGAGCATTCGATTAGAGATGTGAGAAGGGTTCTGGATGATGAGAAGTTTATTAGGCCTATTAAATAGATTTCGATTCTTATAAATATTGTCTTCAACTCTAGCACACCCCACCAACTCACCACTCTCCGCACTGCCACGTCAACATGCCTACACTCCTCTCCCTTCCCCGTACCTTCACCAACGAGTTGGATAGGGCGCTGTAATTGCTCAGTTTCTGGCGAGAGAGGGAAAGGGTGGGTATGCGCGTGGTGCTGCTTGCCTCGGATCAGATCATGCCATGGGTTCGAGGAGACGCAATGCAATAGTCCATAGATAAGATCATATTGGAATTGACTACTATAAACGTGACATTTTCCGCTTCCGTACGCCTAGTACTACCTAACTACACTCCGAAAACGAACCTCCCAGATTAAGCGCCGGAAAATGCATGGATGTTAGAACTCATCGTCTCCGCTTACACCCCCTAGCTCTCTTACTCCCTCTTCACATGTTTCTTCTTCTTTTTCTTCTCGCTCTTCTCTTTCTCTTCAACCTCGATCTCCTCCTGCATATCAACCTCCGCCCCAGCCGTAGCATCCCCCTCGACCTCAACACCCTCCATCATCTCCCCCTCTCCCTCCGCTTCCCCATCCCCCTCCTCCATTAAAGGATCCACAACCCGAACCGGCGCGAGCACATCAAACGCGCCCGTCCCCATACTTCCCAACCTCCCGATCACAATCCTCGCACTCGGATTTTTCAAATCATCCCAATCCTTCTCCAGCACCGCATCCTTCAAAAAGCCCACTGTAGTCTCAAAGCTCATTTTCATAAACGGACTAACAGCGCTCTTCATCCCGTTGCGATTGAACGGAACGAAGCCACCACTTCGCGTCATCGTATCAGCGATGAGATTTAGATGGCGGTTATCCACACTGATACCGTGACCGCTGAAGACGTTGTGCATTTCACGGACGATGGTCGCGCGGCAGGCTTCTACGCCGTAGAGATGCAGCATGGCCACGATGTCGTTGGTGAAGAGGCGGGATGTGTCTAGGATATTAGGGAACTCAGCCATGGCGAGAAGACTCGCGCCCTCGGTGACGATGACGGGGATATCCATTTCCTCGCCTGTCTTGGGATCTTTTCCTTTTTCGCTGGTGACGAGCGCGTTGGTGATGCCGGGGATGACGTGGATTGTGGCATAGTCTGCGGCTGCTTCAGCGTGGTGCAACATCAGGAGTTTGGCCGTCGTGGCGTGGAATTCCATCGTTATTTCGCAGTATTCGCCGCGCTTGTCGTCAAATTTGAATTCCGAGATGTCGGCGTTGGCTTCGAGGATGCGGTCGCGGCGGATATCGGACGCTTCTTCGCGGGCATTTGCATCTTCTTCACTCTCTGATTCTTCTGCGTCTGCGTTAGGAGATGCCGCTCTGGAGTGTTTGGGACTGCCGCCATATGTCTCGTCTTCTGTGTCTGGAGAATCTTCGCGACGGAGTCGATCGGCGATGGCTTGCTCATCATCGTCTGGAGCATCGAATTCGACACTGTCCTCCCGTCTTCCACGCTGCTTAGCGTGTGTTGCATCGTCTTCGTTCTGGCCATCGTCGCTCTCGTCGTCGTCAATTCCACCTTCTCTGTCGGCATCGCCATCTATCGCCCCAACAGTCTGTTGCTCAACGGTTCTGGAAGATTGACCAATCTCGGGTAGAGCTGCCGATTTCGCTGCAGACGCGCTCGACAAGGACTTGTTCACGGCCTGCTTCTTAAGATCGAGCTTGATGATCTTCTGGAGACGAGGGCAGAACTTCTTCTCTACAGATTCCGCAACATCGCGAACTTTGATCGCATACTCTGGGCAGTACTCTTTGGACGGGTAGAAGTCGAGCCGGATCTTGAACTTCTTCGCTTGTGAATACCTGGTGCCTGGGCCAAGCTTCTCAGTGACAGTGACTTTGTCTAGGACTGCAGAAAGGGGAAGACGACTGATGCTCTTGGCAAACCGCTCAGTGTCCTCTTTCGACAACTCGGGATGAGGGTAGAGCAACATGGAGGGCGTAGAGATATTCGCACTAGCGGTCATGACGATCTCACGGAGACGAGGAATACCCAGCGTAACGTTCTTCGCAGAGTGACCAGCCAAATGGAACGTGTTGAGTGTCATCTGTGTTGAAGGTTCTCCGATCGATTGTCCTGCGACCACTCCAACGGCTTCACCAGGTTCGACCAACGATCTGAGATACTTCATGTCGAGCATACCATCAAAGGTCTTCTTCAAGACTTCGCCAACGGGGTCATGCCTCTTCTTCTTAAGTAGCTTGTCTGGGTTGCTATCCAAATACTACATGAAGTTAGCGATTGCACACAAGATCGGAATAGAAAATTACATACCTCTCGCTTAGCGGCATAGAATTTCTCGGACGTGCTACCACTGTATCGTCCAGGTGTGTACACAGCAGTTGCAGGATCCATCGCAGCGAGGTCTCCGGTCTTCCTGGCTTTTTTATACGCAGATTTCATATGCTCCGTGGCCTCTGGACTGTTCACCTCGGGATACCCTTCTGTGACGTTCAGGGATTGGAATATCGACATGAAATTCTCAGCTTGGAACTTGAAGTCGTTCAGATACTTCTGCTTTGTGATGTCTAATCCGTCCTCTCCGTACAGAAACTGGACCATGCTACCGTCCGAGTCTCGAACCGAAGTGTCGTACTCTACCTTGAGACCCTCCATGCCCTTGATGATACATCGTTGGAGGTATCCAGAGCGGGACGTCTTGACAGCTGTATCAATAAGGCCCTCACGACCAGCCATGGTATGAAAATAGTACTCCTGAGGTCGAATGCCAGTCAAGAAACGATTGACAACGTAACCTCCCGCACGAACACTCGTTTCGAAAGGCTTGAAGCATGGTAGTGTTTTGCCACTGACCATTACAGGCACACGTCGTCCTTCCAAGACTTGCTGTCCAAGATTACATGAGATCTGGTTGGCATTGACCATGCTCCCTTTAGCTCCCGATCCAGTCATGGCCTGCATTTGGTTTTTGGGAAACGTTTTAATGAGATTCTCAGGCAGACACGCGGCGGTCACCGCGGAGGAAATCTGAGCAGTTGCAGCGTTGGCGAGCATATCGAGGCCTTGATGTTTTGCTCCATCTCGTATCACTTGTTCCAACCGTTTTTGAAGCTCTGGGTTGTTTGGAGTGATCTTCTGAGAGTCGAGTGTGACGTATTTAGCGGCAACTTCAAATCCGACTTTCTCGGCGTTCTTAAGTTCCCTAACACGTGCCTCATCTCCTTCTTTTGTTAGGATAAGATCTTCCACACCACAAGAGAATGCTCTCATATGCAAGAGTTTCGTGAGCAATCGTCCCAGAACGCTGAGAAGGCGCCCGGCAGTGGTATGACCATATGCTTCGTATACGGCGTTTACGAGACCGCCACCAGCAGGTCCAATTTGCGCCTTGTCAAGAATCCCGCACAGTAGCTCGCCATCTTTTACGATGACGACCTGTTCTTCCGAGTTTGCGCCCCACAACTTCGAATTGGTCTGGGACTTTGATCCGAGCGTTAAGCCGGGGTACTCTGCAGGCTTGATGTTTTTCAACACTGTAGAAATAACCTGCTTTCCAGTCCACATAGGCGTGGGCCTCATGATCGCAGGGAGGACAGTTAACAGTGAACCGGAGGTCGTATGTCCATCCTCAGGTCGCAAGGAGGCGTAGAGCAGCTGTTGATACTCTTCTCTGGTAAAGAATGTATCTCGGTTCGTGAGCCATACACCCATTGAGATATGATCCTGAATGAGACCTCTCAATGGTTTCCCCGCAGTTGCCGACAGATACTGATGGTCTGTATCGGCGATGGTGGCCGCCTCAGCTCTGGCAATCTCGTTCTGGGGAAAATGCATATTCATCTCATCACCATCGAAGTCGGCATTATAAGTGTTGCAGTTTGCATAGTGCATACGAATGGTCTTCTCCCCTGGCAGAACTCGAGCGCGATGCGCCATCATGGACGGCTTGTGGAGGGTCGGTTGTCGGTTCATGATGACAACATCGCCATTATTGAGATGTCGATGTACCTTCTTGTTCCTCGACCCGTTGACATTTGTGCTTGATGGCGCGAGAAGCTGGTTTGCCAAGGCCTGTCGTTCTTCGTAGTTTTTCTTCCTTAGCGCAATGACCTGGCCATGCTCATTCTCGATTGCAACAGCGCCCGGCCACTTGTCCGGTCCATTGAGGACCGCCTCTTTCAAATCGTAGAAGTTGTGGTTCGTCACAGGTTCCGGGTACGTGAGCTTCTTCGCAAACACGGGCGGTACACCAATCTCATTCGTTTCGATGTTTGGATCGGGGGATATAACACTACGAGCAGCGAAATTGACACGTTTGCCCATCATGTTTTTGCGGAACAATCCTTCCTTCTTCTCGAGATGCTGTTTGATACCATCTGCATTTGCCTTCCCTGCCAGTCCTTGTACCGGGTTCGCATCGCGATCTATAAGAGCATTGACTGAGCCTTGTAGATTGACCCATGCGTTCTGCAAATCTCCAAAATCACGTTGTCGATAGCCGGCCTCATTCTCTGCACCGTTCATCTCACTACCTATTTGGCGCATAGATTCGGCGGCATTTAGGATTGCTTTATAGAGAGAGTTCCTGGGAGATTCGGCAATGGAGTCCCCAGTTCGATCCTCTTGGCGGTATCTGTTGGGAGGCACAACAACAGCATTGATAAAGAACATGTCGGGGCTGACCTCGGACCGAGATTTTGAGCGCGAGAAGGGGTTGTAGACCAGTCGGAGTATCTCTGACTCATTCTCGAATAAGAGTACCATCGCCGCTCTAACTTCTGATGTCGTGAGATATTCCTGAGCATTGTCGGCAACTTCGGCCGCTGTCTTGGGTCTCCGCGATGTCTTCGTTGCTGTCTCAGATGCGACCAGAGTGCCATCTGCTTCTTGCGCATCGAGCATATCTGCGTCTTCATCTTCTGATGAAGGAGGATCCAAGTCGGCCACACCCTCATCTGCGTGTGGTTGCGTCTTGCCCGCCTTCTGCTCTCTCCGCCCGAGAATGTCGAGTGGGTTCTCGAATCGCTTTTGCGCCTGTGCCATCTGCCCCTTTTCTTTGCCCGATAGATGTTTGCGGAATATCTTGATAGCCCGGTCCTTTCGGAAAGTTGGATTGATTCCATGGCAGTTTCTGCACTTCTTTCCCACCGTCATCTGCGCGTATAGCTCTTTGATAACCAGGCGCCGGGCTTCGCCCACAGCTTCGGTCTTGTCTTGCGGAAGGTGGGCACTGCTTTTTGAGATGCCGGCCTTCTTCATGGCCATCTTCACATATTTGTTCCTTTGGCCGATGATGCCGTCTTCGTCGTCTTCGGACTCGGAGCCGTCTTCAGCTATGTTCTTGGATTTCTGGCTACTGGCAGCCTTCACGTGATCGTCCATTTCCTCAGCAGCCTGTACCAGGCCGCATCGGATCAGACGGAGCTTGGAGACGTACTCATGGACCTGCACGCGGGGCAGCTTGAAGTGGTGGCAGTAGACACATTTCCCTCTGAGGAGACGAAGAAGTTGCTCGAGGAAAGTGAGGTGGTATACAGGAACGGGCAGTTCAATATGGCCGCAGTGGCCCGGGCAGCCAAGCACACTTGTCAAACCGCAGGTCGAGCATCTGCGCAAAGAGATTAGCTGGGTTTACTGGGAAACAGAGTGAACTTTTGGGTCAGAAAATGGTTAAAGCTTACGGATTGTCAGAGAATGCACCCAGAGCCGCATCGTGTAGGCCTCCAGGTATGGGGTGGAGCAAATTGGTATCGAAGGTTGTCGGATTCGTGATGCGCTTCACCGAGAGCGTGCGCACGTCTTGCGCCGAGAGGAACCCAAATTCGACGCCTGTAATGGCCGACGAAACGGGTTGGGAGCTGTTCATGGCTGCGAGTGAGCTGCGCCAGCACCACGTCTACCGTATGTATTGTGTCTGGAAAGACATGGAGGGAAGAGAGCTGCGGAGCATGCTACTGGTGGGGAAGAAGCTCTCCAGCAATAATTTTTCGAGAAAAGTTCGCCCGCAGTTCACCCGCCAGGCAGACGTCACGTGCCGCCAGGAGCAAGCACGCGCCAAGACATTGGGCTTGGCATGCACTAATTTAACGACTCCGACTCCCATCGTCGCTGTCACTCCCTGCACGCGACAACACCAACCACGCCCGTCCGCCCTCACCACCCACCACTCCTCCATCAACCCCTCCGCCGCGCAGTCGTCGCGACAGCATTACGCACGCTGTTCAACCCGGCCGGTCGCCGCATCCGACGCGCCCCGCTCACGGTGCACTCGCACCTCCGGCACGACACTCCCCATCACCATGCCCGAAAAGCGCCCTCGCCAGGGCAGCATGGCGACCGCCAACAGTGACCCGAAGCGGCTCAAGCCTGATCTCTCCGCGACTCTCGCTGCGGCCAAGGCGAAGGCAGAGGCAATGAAGGCCGCCATGGCAGCGAAGCGGTCCAGCACTACCACGCCGCATGTCGCATCCGCGAGGGAGCCGTCCCAGTCTTCAGCATCAGCCGCACTCTCTTCCGCCGAACGTGTGGCCGCGCTGAAGGCGAAGATGGCTGCAATGCACGGGAAGGCTGCCGCGTCCGCCCCTCCCGCCCAGCCTGCCGCTTCACAGTATGTCTTCGCGCCCGCTCTGCCCAACGGGATTCCGCCCAGGACCACTATGGTGCCGAACCAGTCGTACGCATCCGCGGCGAAGGACAAGGCCCGGAACGAGCAAAAGGCGGAGGTAGTCAACAACCCATACTACGATCCCAAGGCTCAGACGAAGGTGCGGAAGAAGAAGGTTGGGTTTTCTATCGACGAGGACACCCAGCAAGCTTCCATGTCCTCAAAGCTAAGGCAAGAGACGAGGTTGGATGATATCAAATCCAAGCTGCACGGCCTAGCAAAGCAAAAGGGTCTCGACGAGAACAGTGAGCGCGGCTTCCTCGTTCCTGAGCCTCCGGATGTGGAATGGTGGGATGAAGCGCTGTTGGAAGAGCCTACCTATGACTGCATCGATGACCCCCGCAATGTCAAGCTATATGGAGACACCGAGAACGACGAGAATAGCTTCATCACGAGTCTGATTCTGCGCCCGGCTTCCATGATGGCTCCACAGGATCTTCTTCGCATTCCGTTGAAGCCTATGTATCTCACTGCCAAGGAGCAGGCGAAGGTTCGCCGCATACGTCGCGCGGCAGAGCTCAAGGAGCAACAAGCAAAGATTCGTCTTGGACTTGAGCCTCCCCCACCTCCAAAAGTCAAGCGTGGCAACATGATGAGGGTGATGGGCGAACAAGCCATTGCGGACCCGACTGCTGTGGAGAAGTTCGTCGAAACTCAGATCGCAGAGCGCTTCGAGAAGCACATGAAAGCCAACGAGGAGCGGAAGACCACCAAGGAGCAACGACACAAGAAGATTGCCGATAATCAAGCGCTTGATGCCGAGAAGGGCCTCCTCACTTGCGTCTTCAAGGTGGACTCGCTTCAGTTTGCCAAGCTCCGTTACCAGATCGACATCAACGCGAAAGAGCACGCATTTACAGGCACAGTCGTTATGCACCCCAAAATGAATCTGATCATCGTGGAAGGTGGAGGCTGGGCCATGCAAAAGTACAAGAAGCTCATGCTCAAACGCATCAAATGGACCGACAATGCATTCCCGACAGAGGCCCAGCAAGAGCGTATGGAGAAAGAGGAACCAGAGTGGCTGCGACAAGTAGACGCGAATGGCAACTTGAAAGACATGTCCCACAACAAGTGCGTGCTTGTTTTTGAAGGAGGCATTCGTGCACGAGCCTTCAAGAGGTGGACGTTGGAAACCGTCGAGACAGACGGCGAGGCCAAGGAATTCCTGGCCCGACACAAACTCGACAGCATGTGGGCCGTGGCAAAGGCCACTACAGCAGATTAGACCGAGCGTTTTGACACAACACTTCCCGATGTTTGCGATGCGCGTTTACAGCGAGATGCTTCAGCGCATCCGTTTATGGATCCTTCGGAAACCTTTTGTTTATATTCTACACGGCTTTTCAGCGGCACTCTGAATTTTCTGGGCACATTTGGCGTCGATTGAATCGTCTATTCAAAGATGTAAGTTTTACACGTCCCGTAGATTGGGGAATACGATTATTAATTAGAATATTTTTGGTCTCAGTTCGACGTCTGGCTCAAGTGCGTAAGTTTGATGTCACACGTATCGGCTCTCCTGTTGCAACACTTGACTCTTGAACCCTTTGTATTGACAGTCTCGCAGTTGTAGGTTGAAGTTGATGAGGTGCTGATACGTTGCCGAGTTGTCGTTGTTTGAACAGCCCCGGAGTGTATGATGACTGTCGCCACGTGTTTAGACTGACCCTTCGAGATTGTGCTACCTAGCCCTGGCCTAGATTGAGGACTAATAGCACGTCTGAACTTAATCATAGCGTTTGTTTGTTTTGATACCCATGCCAAGGCACCCCATTGTAGTCTTCGACACTGTAAGATAGAATTAACTTCTCACCAAGACAATTAAGGTCCCACACTTGTTCATCATACTATGTCTTCTCACGTGAATGCAACTGCGTAAGCCATCATGTACTATGCGGTACGCCTTTGCTCTGTACATGTGACAAGACCACTTGTTGTCCCTCATTTTCGCCTCACTGTATCTTGTCTTCAACCCAAAAATATACAGTGCGAGTTCCATCTCTTCAAATCCCATTAGCAAAGAAAAGGCAATATCGTACTTGCTAAGCATTAACATCACAGCGCTCGTATATCCGTCTTACAACACTAAATTCTTGACTGACGCTTTTGAATTTTCTCACTCGTGTTGACCGGGCTTATAGATTTGTACACGGATATTGTGAGGATGGTGAGCTGATGAGGTTTGGGGTCTTGGAAGGTGACGATGGAAGGGGTTGGTGGGTTGGGCTTGGAGGGGAGAGGGTGGGGGATGGCGATGGGTGTGTAATGTTTGTAGAACAGGGATGGGGGTGTGGTGGTATGGGAATAGGGATGGTGATTTAGTGGGAGGGGGAAGGGATGGAGATGTAATACTTGTGGGATGGGGTTAAAGGTGTAGTAGTGAAGAAACAAGGATGTGGTGGTTGGGGAATAGAACAGTGTTTGAAGGGTAGGGATGCAGTGCTTGGAGGATAGCGACATGGGGTATTCAATGCAAAGACATCACATGTACAATCTTGAAGGTGATGTGTGGGAAGGCATGTCCAAGATCGAATTATGGTATCTAAATATCCTGTTCCCGCTCCCATTCCTATGAGATGTTAGCCTGGATACTCATTTTGTGGAAAGAAGCGCATACAAAGCGAACCTGATCCCATATCTTTAGCAGCTCAATAATCTCCTCCACAGACCCACATTTTGAGAATATTAGGTTGGTCTCATCTTTCCGTGATTTCTTATCTTGATCGTTCCTTGCTGGATATCGCCGGTAAATCTCTCTCCAACAACCCTCCAATGAAGCAACATCCCTAGGGTTTGGGTCGAGCACACGGAAGGTACTCAATATTCCATCTATATTCGCACGCCCTTTCTCATCGATGTGCAAGAATTCCACATCGACAAAACCAATATCCACTCCATTATATGAACACACGAACCACCCCCCGTGACATATTTCCTGCATCTACAGATTAGCATTCCGACAATAAACTTTTGTGCCTGATATATGCATATCCACCTTCTCCTTGACACTGAATCAAAGATAACCGTTACTTTGAAATGGTTTCTTACTGTGATTGCAATTCTGGAACCTTTTGGTGCACTCAGGAGCCCTTTCTCAGAGAATATATCCTGTCTTGCTACGGCTAAAATTCTCCCTTTCACTACGAAAAAAAGGTGTACATTTTCCCGATGAAATCGACCAGACGGGGTCAATGAGGATCCAGACTTGACTTGGCCAATCCAACCATCAGATTCAAGCCACAGATTCACAATAATATGATCAAATTTCAGTCGCAGCTCGGTGGGATTTGTTGGCTTGTAGTTCCCATATACCCATGCGTAAGACTTTTTCCAATCAATAATCTCTTGAAAAGGTCTTGTGACGCTAGAGGTGTTGCCTGGTAGTGCTCTAATGTGAAGATTCCCGATAGCATTTATGGGAGCAGTACTGTTATCTGGGCTTGCCTCTTCCGCAGTGATCGTACGTGTGTCATCCGGTTTGTCCTCGGTCAGCGGTGCAAGCAAACCGGCAACGGATCTCTTGTATGCAGATGACCTAAACAACTCAGCTTCGAAGTCATCATCTGCTTCGTTCGTCTTCCCAAATGCCTTGGTGAAATTGCGTTCATCCAATATGCTGGCGTTGGATGCTTGCCCTTCAAAGATCGAGCTTGGGGCTTTGACTGAGTGTGATCTTCTCAAGGATTGAGAATTTGCGATGATCTTCTGTAACAGCTTTTCGTTCCTCATCACCGTTCTGTGAATTTCGGACAAGGAATCCCTTAAGTCCAGACTGTGAGATTTGGAATACAATCGATATGGGCGATGCTTACATTTGTAAAAGGCTAATGAGAAGATTGATAGCCAACTGCTGACCTCGAATTTGGCCCAGCAGCTGTTCAATCTCATCAGCGTTCCATACCGTCTTGAATCTAGCTTTCCAGTTCGATTTCTTCCCGGCCAGGATATGCCGCGTGATATTTTTCACATGTTCTTCAAGGCACGAACCAATCACCACGCAACTAGTAAGCGTGCTATCGAACGTCTCCCTCACTTCCCGTCTGGTAGCAAACGTGTTGGAGGTAACAGCAACATCCTGCAGAAGTAGTGATTGGATTCGTGATAGCGACGCAGCGATTATCGTTGTCTCTGAGCAAAGCGATGTGAGCGTAACGGGCGCGTTTTGGAAGGCATTGCGAATGTCATTTAAGGCTTTTGCAGCAGAAAAGCATTTGGTAGTAATGCCGAGCTAGGCATGATTGCTTAGTGAAGCTGTGGAGGCATGAAAACAGCAAAAGCGAGTGACCAGGCTGAACGGCCCTAAAAAGTACATACCACAGCAGCCGTGATAGACAGTGGGTCCATCTATGCATCCTACTCTACGCTAAACGCAAAGAAACGACAAACAATGAAAAGAACTAGAGTACGGCAGGTGCTGCAAGAGAGTGTCGTGCAGATGGAGATGAGCGGGGAATGAAGTCAGGCTGTAGGCAGCAGGTGGGCAGCATCCTTATCTTGGCAGCAGCAAGTGGCTCACAAAATGCCGAAAGAGATAGTTGCAAGCGAGAATGGGAGGATACGTCCTGCCACTTGGGCTACGACGTTGTGTAGCATGTTTCCCTTTCTTTGAATGTGGGAAGGTGGAATGGTGAAAGCTTTCCACACCAGACTGAATGAAGGGCAGGAACCAGTACAAACCCCGACAGAAAGAGCTAACCAATGAAACCTCCTCCCCAGCCCATGCCAGAGTTATCACAAATCCAAACCCATCCGTCAATTTTCCAAACACAAAACGACCCGTCCAATTACTCATCTATCAATCAATCGTGTGTATATCTCGAGCCCAATCTCCAGCTCATCAACCAAGGTATCTATACATTTCCATGATATCCATGCATATGCTCATCGTCCGAGGACCTAATTACTGGAATATATCAAAATACAGCACAATATCCACCCCCTTTCAGAGCAAACGCCAACGTCCCAGTCCCAAAACGCCATTCACAAATCCCATGAACCCTCTCCCTCCCCCCTTCCCTTCCCTTCCCCCAACTCCAAAGCTATTCTACATCCGCTTCTCCATCAAAAACTCACTGCGTAACCCCCCTGAGCGCCTGCAACACCAACCCAAAAATCATGCCCCTCGCCACCCTCGGCTCCTGCAGCCCATCAAACACCTTCCCCAACGCCTCGCCACTAGCCGCCGCCCCCATCACACTCGTCAACGCCTGTGGCATGCCCCTCTCGACCAGCAACTTCCTCGCCTTGACCCTCAACTTCTCCTTTTCCTCGTCATCCATGGCCTTCGGCCATCCTTTCAGTTCGTCTTCCGTCGGCAGAGCATTCTCACGGATCTTGCGGATATGGCCGGCAAGGCCTTTGTCAGAGAGATTTTCGTCTAGGACGGAGGTCTGGATGAGGTCGCGGATGGAGGAGAGTTGCGGGTTACCGGGGCGTAGAAGGAAGGTTTTTGCGGCGTTGAGGAGGGTGAGGCGGATTTGCCAGGCGGAGCTTAGGGTGTAGAGTTCGTTGATTACGGCGAAAAAGAGTTCAATTAGGACGGTTGTTTCCTGCTCTGAGAGGGGGGAGAATTGCTTCGGGGTTGTGGGTTTGGAGGGGGATGTTTGGGGTGGGGCTTGAGAGGGGGCAGGCTTGTTCATGCTTGAGATGGATGCTGTGGAGGGTATGCGAGAAAAGGGTGGGACGGATTCGCTTCGAAGGGGCAGCGAGGTCGTGGAGGCGCGGGCTTGTTGACGTGATTGGTATGGGTCGAGAGATGTGCGGACAGGGGAAGTGTATTCATCCGGCATGTCGGAGGGTGGGGGCGGGAGATTGAAAATCTGGTCACCACCGAGCATAGGGGAGAGATCTATGCTTTCTCGTGCAGACGGGGCGCGACTGTTGCTTCTCGATGCACCGTACACAGACGAACGACCAGAGCGTTTGCCATCGCCATCGGGGTTGTAGCTAGGTCTTCGCTCCATCAGCACTTCGCGTGTGGGTTGTTGGTCAATGATGGGGGATATAGGCATACGCAGTGAGTCCGTACTCGTGCGTTTGAGGGTTGTCCCTGACAATATGCTTTCGGTACGGATATGTGATGGAAGTTCGGACACGGTGCTTTCCGCGCGGTTATGCCTTGTTTGTATCGTTGAAGCTGTAGACGCTGCGGTGGTTGATCGAGATAGATTGATGGGACTGTTCGTTGTGGAAACAGAGTCTCCACGCTTTTTTCCACTTAAAGGTGCGGTAACGCTCCCTAGAACACCGGTAACGCCGCCAAAAAGTGCCTTACCACCACCGGCTACTTCTTTTGGAGCTTTTGTAAGAACGTCCATCATCCCTTTGCCCATATTCTCGAATGTCTGGCCAGGCCAGCCAATTCCCGGGAAGCCGCCTTTCCCACCCGGAGACTTGTTCAAGCCAATTTCTTTGTCCAAGAAGCGCTTCATGCCCTCGCTTTCTGCCAACGGCTTCCATTTCACGGCATCGTTAAGATATCGTTCAAGCTCGCCGCGGAAAGATTCCTTGGTGTGGCCTTTCCATAAAGGTAACGTTCGATGGGCTTCCATAAACCCAGTCGTCCCTGTAATAGGTGCAATGCGCCGCAGGACTTCGTGGAGGGTTTCAAAGTCTGTGAATTTCCTGGCGGTCATCCATCCGGAATGGTGGTGTGATGCTGGTTCGATCTGGATAAGATACTCCACTGTCGGCTTGTTCTTGATGATGCTCTTCTCTCCGGGCATTGCGTCATCGAAGATGGTCATGTTGCAATTGTGAAGCGTCAAAGGAGGAGGTTTCTCTACTGGTGGGACATTCGCCATTAACGCAGTAGGGGCCTGTGTCGGAACAAGTTGGTCAAAGCTCGTAAATGAGCGTTGAACTTCCTGCTTTGGTGGTGATTCGGGGAGTTTGGGCGGAGACGGGGGCGCAATTTGTGACGAGACTTGGGTGGGGAGGTCTGAGATGCCCAGGTCTGTAGCTTCCATAGTCTCACTCTGCGATGATGTTGGTGTTACAATGCCTTGCGTGGTACTCTCAGACTGGTCATCATTGAAAGACGAACTGGGCGGATTGAAAGTCTCTTTGAGCTTCTTCGCCTCTTCATCCGCTATCATGGCGCTGAGACGTTGTGCTTCTCGCATAGCATCGTCCATGGCCTCTTGCGCCTTGCTCACAACACGCTTGTGCTTTTTCATTTCAGGGCTCATTGCAGCCTCTGCTTGTTTCTCCTTATTTTCCACATTCTTCTTCACATTCCGTAATTGACCGGAGGAGCCCTCAACGCCGGCGTCGATGGCAACCATCAGTTCGGGCTCCCCGTCCTCAAGAAGGTACACAATCCATCCGTTGATCCACTCTGGTTTCGAGCAACTCGTGATGGTCATGTCCAGGACGACTTTGGCCAAAATTTGCCTCAAGAACATCTGTGCTGGCTGGCAGTTGTACGTTTTTGGGTCCAGGTAGTTTTGGAGAATATCCTCAGCGGCGATATCGAGCTGCCTCGACTGGTACTTTGCGTTCAAGATATCCGCAAATCGGCTGTCTGGCTTCAATTGCAGATAGGCGTCCACAGCTTCCGAGGTAGTTGAATTGGGAGTCGCCGCCATGGCTGCGGAAAGCTCTTGAAAGAAAACGATCAGCATTGATGACGAGCGCGTTACAAAATCGACGAAGCTGTCCGCAGGCCTTTTCCGGGACAGGTGGTTCGACATGGACAGAACAAAGGCTGTGAGGGTTTGGCGGCTCGAGTTGGGAAATGTTTCTTCGCCGGGGAGGATGGGCAGATACCACCATCTACGTTGTGTTAGCATCCAAGAACTATAATTGCCTGGTAACAGTAACATACTTGACATAGTCCCGTATGATGGCATCAGTCAACTCTGTGAGCGCTGCAGCAGTCTCCGGTTGGAAGTCGGAGTAGTCGAGCGTCTTGCCCGAATATAGCAGGACATCAGTATGCGACTCGTCCCCCTCGTTCCCCTCCTTTTTGCCAGCAACCTCGCTCCGCCAATTGAGGACGCGGTGCACGACATCGAGGCCCTGTTCGCGCTTCCTCGCCCCGTGTGCCTGCGCATCGCCATGATTATTGCCGTCGCCGCGTCCGTGTCCCTCCCAGGTCGCATGGAGAACTACACCTCCAACAACCCCTATCAGTATCAACCCGACTCTTCCCAACACCAGATATGTGCCTGCACCGAGTCCGACGAGACATGCGCCGAGGGTCTCGTTGCTCGCATTGGCCAAGAAATGCAGCGCGCGGTCAGTGATGGCCTTGACGTCTATCGCCGGCGCGTTGGGCGTGGTTTGCGCATCTTTCGGGGGGTCCGCCTTCTCCGTGCTCTGTGGAGTTGGCGACGGGGGCTGTTCACCGGGAGTATCGCGGGCATTCGCGGAGGTGTCGAAGGGGGGGTCGCTCATGGTTGCGCTGGTTGCGGACGCACATTGGGGGGAGTGTGGGTGCGGACAGCAGTCCTTGCGGGCTCCTGAGTGCTGATTCCAAGTGCGAAAAGCAACGGTGGCGTCTTACTCCCGTTGAGTCCCCGCGGTTTCAAAGCTGATGTTGTTCCGGGGGTTCGGAGAAACGAAGCGCCGACGCCGAGACAAACCGAGGAAATTTGGAACAACGCGTTTCCAGCACACTTCACCCGCCTCTCATCTCACGTGGCTTCATCAAACGCGTCCATCAGGCTCAATTGTATCCTTGTCGAAACAATGGCCACAGAAGAATCCAACCCCGAGATTCTGGCCCATGTAGAGAAGTTCTGGGAGGGCCGAAAGCCGCATTCGCCCATCTATCAGTTTCTTCTCGAGGACGTCGAGCTCACTTTCGCCTCGAAAGGAGTCGTTCGAGCGCGTCTTCTGCTAACCAAAAACCACATCAATGCTCATGGAGGTCTGCACGGCTCTGTCTCTGCCACCATTGTGGACTGGATTGGCGGCCTCGCCATTGCTGCGTGGGAGAATCGCACCAAGACTGGAGTCAGCACCGACATCCACATCTCATACGTCAGCTCCGCCAAGGATGGTGACTGGATAGAAATTGAGGGTCGGGCCGAGAAGGTGGGAGGAACGCTGGCGTATACCCGGACCACCATCTTCAAGGTTGTAGACGGGAAGCCCGGTCCCGTCGTAGCAACTGGGTCGCATACCAAGTTCGTCAGGGTCTGATTAAACCAGAGCCTACTTCTGCCAGATGGCATACAACCGCCGTCTTCTTTGGATTCTCAGTCGCTCTCTCCATGATTGATCGAGTCCACTCGGACGGCGAAGAGCGATCTACCTCCTTTGGCTCTAGATACCCCATTTTGAGCCTCACCGCAACGACAGATGGTACCTGAGGGAGGTATACATATATTGTACACGCAAATTCATTTGGACAGTACGTTCTCAAGTTTACGTTCATCGCACTTCTGATAGAGATAGACAGATAGAATCACTACGGGGTCTTACGTCTCCACACGACCAGCAAACAATGCATTTGTGTAACATTCATCCTTTGGGACTATTCCCTTGGTTTTTTATGCATCTCTCTTCCTAAAAGCCCTCTGATTCCTAACATTAGCGTCTCTTGAAGACAGTCACGTGGCATTCTGATTCATTCTTTTACCCAGCCCACCTATTTCAGTCCACACATCACTTCACCCAGTATCTACATCTTCACCACATCACACCGTACTCATGATCCGTGCCCTGCGCATCCTGAAAGTCTCTGCGCGTCCATTGCACACAGTTCAACCCCATTCCACCTCGTCATCCGCTCCAACTCGGCCCCCAAATCCAGACCCTCTCCGCACCAAGCTCCTAAGCTCCCTACTCGTCATCCCGCCTCCCCTCCCACCTTCCACTCCGCCCTCGCCAAGCCCTGGGGAAAAGACCGCCAAGCCGCCGAGCAGCCGGCACTGTGTCGTGTGTACCGGACTTGTAGAAATTACGTACGCGGAGAGGAGGCTCAGCGGCCGAGAACGGATCGGCGTGGCTGGTCAAGGGAGGCGAAGAGGATGGCTGAGAGGGTGGTGTGGTTGGCAGATGTCATGGGAGGCCATGTGATGGCAGGGTTCGATTTGGTGGGCTTGGTGGGTGGAAGGGAGGATAGAGTAGGATGGTATATAAGGAGGAGGATTGCCTAGGAGGGTTCGATATTAGCAAACACAATCACATCTCATTGGTTAGCAAGTTCTACATACATCTACCACGTGGGATATTATATTTGTTACTTCACACTATCTGAATCACACAACACACAACACAACATCAAACCACTTCAACTCCAACCAACCCACAAACAACCCACAAAATACAACTAACAACAACTAACAACCCTACAATGGGCTGCGGACTCTCCCGACCATCACGCCGCTACTCAGGCGACAGCACCCGCTCCTCCATGAGCGGCCCCGTCAAACACGTCGTACACCATCCACATCCAGCTACGGAAGGAAGATATGGCAGTGCTGTACTGATAGGGAGTTATTGTCCGCCGCCGCCGCATGTGGCGAGGCGGTATGGAGGTGGGGGGAGGAGGGGGAGGTGGTGAAGAGGAAAGAAAGGGAGGGATATGGATGAACGGGGAAAGGGCACTGAAAAAGGAGGGAATTGATGGTATGATTTGATTCAAGATTTCAGGATTATTCCTTTGAAAGATTTGAGAATAGGAGGCGTTTAAGTTGGTTTCGATATCTCTATTTTTATTTTTGTTTGTATTGTGTGTTGGACAAATTAGAGGAACGGAGGATTACAATATTCATAGCTAGATACTCTGCAGCGAAAAGAGTGATGGAGGGATTGTGATAACGATATTAATGACAACTGTACTTCCAATTATACACTACATCTTTTCACAGTCGTCTTGCTTCTATTATCCACAAGGTTTCTAGAAAACACATCGTGCCCGACACATATTCCACAGCCAGTACTCGTCTCTTCCCCCATAAGCCCACTGTCAGAACAATTCCTCCAAGGGCTTCAAGAACATACAAATGTCCTTGTCACATCACACATCACTGATCCATCCATAAATCAACACTTCAAAACGCATTACAATGCATACGCTGCTCACAACCTACACACCACGCCATCAAAACAGCATTGACAATTTCCGAAATCCAAAACCAAGACTCCGGAACCAGACCTCCGAACACCAAAACAATAAACACCCCTCGCAACCTAGCAAGCCAGCAACCTTACACCACCGAACCCCAAATCCAAACACCAAACCCACACACAAGAACAACACCCCGTTGCCCACGCAATCATACACTACAGCTCTCACAGACGCTCCCATCTCTCATCAATTTCGTAACAACTCTATCAACATATCAGTTGCGACTCAAACAAAACCCATCAGACACAAACTTACCAAGTTCCACTACCAAGCCCGAATTCGCATCTACCCCACCGTACTCTCTTCCTCTGCCGCCCTCCTAAAATAATCCGCCTCACTCATACCGCCCTCCGCTCCTGTCGCCAAATCAGTCCCGAGTCCCGAATCGGACGGCGCCGCATAAATCCTCAGATTCGGCTTGACAAGATCCTCTTCTCTCAGGGCTACAATTTCCAAACACTCCTGCTGTTCCTCTGGCTTCGCTATGTCTTCCTCCGCTGCGGCTTCAGTTGGAGTCTCAACAGGGAGAATAGTTGTAGTTTGGGCGTCCTCGCCGGACTCGTAGTGCGAGCCATCATCGCTCTCGCTGTCCTCGTCGATGGTATCTGCGCCGCCAAGAAGGGTAGAACGAGCAGCCGTGGAACCGTAAGAAGTGCGTCTGTCGATGTCGCTGCCGGTCATGTATGAGGATCCAGAGCCGTAGGTGTAGTCACTACCTGCACCACCAAAGCTGGATCGACCATCATAGCCGGGGGTTTCGCCATCGGCATAGCTATCGGCGTAAGAGTGGTTGCTGATGCTGTGGCGACGCTCAGTGCCGTCCTCACTGACAAGGTCATCGTCGTAGTGGCTCGAAGCGATAGAACGTGCGGCTTCGATTTGGAGCTGTGCTGGTCTCGACTCGGTTTCGGTTTCGCTCTCCTCACCTAGTATCTCGTTTTCCTTGTCGAGCTCCGTAACAGTTTCTGCGACATTCGGCCGTCCTCCCCAAGAGGTCTTGCGTAAGTAGTTCGTCTTGACAGAGTGGCTCCGCTTAAGATTTCCAGTGTTCACCATCTTGTTGGCTGTGGTATGGAATGTTTGTACTCCAGGGGGAGTGTTGCCGCTGATTTGACTGAGGGAGTGTATACGGCGACCTGCGGGATTTGGCTGTGCTCCATTGCGACGAATGGCTGGCCTCGGCTTCAACGCAAGGGAAAGACCGTTGGCAGCCATACTAGGAGGAGGCATCATCTTGCTCGCCTCGTCAGACACGTCGGCGCTCACACGCTTCTTCGGTTTACCAGGCGCTTTAGAACCTCCCTTGGCTATCATTAGAGCACGTGAGTGGTCCATGATGCCATTTAGGATACGGCGCTCAAGAGCATCCGCCTTGACATCCATAAAATGAAGCTCCTCGCGTCGGATTTCAAGAGCTGTGTGAAGTGATGAAACCTCACCCGTCAAGCGAACCTTTTGGTTGGCAAGATTTTCGCGCTCAACTTGGAGTGCGGCAACGATAGACAGTAGCAGATCTTTCTCCTCCTTGATCTCCGCAATGGTACGGTCTTTCTCTTCCTTGAGCTCTTCCATCACACGTGCCTTCTCATCTCGGAGTTCCTGCATGACACGCTCTTTGTCGATTTTCAGTGCTTCGATATCTGCGTCCAAGTGCTCTTTCTGGGCGAGACGACGCTCAACCTGAAGACCAAGCTCCTCGGCTTCACGTTCTTTTGACTCTCTCCCGTCCGTGATGAGCTGAGTCTGTTTCGCAACGAATTCAGTCACTTCGGCGGCGGTGGCCATGACTTGTTTGTGAATCTCATCAAGACGCTCAAGGTGGGATGTGGATTTTTCCGTTTCTTCAACATGCCCAAGAAGCTTGTCGAGCTTCTCCTGTACTGGTGCGTCGTTGTACTTTTCAGGAAATTCGATGGCGGGTGGAGGTGCTGGAAGTAATGCCGGAAGACTGGAGAAGTGGTTCTGGATCTGTTCTGCGCGAGACCTTGCTTCCTCGGCGATGCAGCGAGCCTGTTCATCGGAAGCCTCCTTGGCCTTTTGGGAGTGATCGTAGTGTTGCTTCACCAAGGCTTCAATTTCGCGAAGCGTCACCATGAATTTGGGATGGTACTCGGTAATATTGTCATGGAGGCCGTTGAAGTTGCGTTCGACATTGGCAATCTCGTCGCGTGTGTGTGAGTGCTCCGTCTTACCATCAAGCTGATGTTCTTCAAGCTTGGCCATGGTGTCGTCAATTTTCCCAAAGACAGTCGCTGAGTCATTGGCCCACTTCTGGGTTGCCTGTTCGAAACGATCGTTCATGCCGGTGATGGATGCGCCAAGAGTATCGATAGTAATCTTGAGCTCGTCCGCCATCCTCTTCGTACTCTCCAAAACCCTCTCCTGCTCTTCTGCCTTCTCTTTCATGACTTTGGCTTGCTCATCAGCAAGAAGCTGGGCATCGTCGTATTTGGCCATCAAGGTGTCGAAGCGTTCATCAATCTTCGTGACCAGTCCAGTGATGATTGCCTCTTTGGCTTCATCGTGCTTCTCCAGAGTTGAAGCTGACTTCTCTTCTTGGTCGTTGCGGAGGCCTTCAATAGAGCCGTGTGCCCGTTCGAATTCGCGAGAGACTGTTTCCATGAGCTCCTTCACGTCGGCAGTGATGCTGAAGTTCACTCCTATCGTGTCTTCCAAGCTCTTGAATGAGTCCTTGAGGCCCTCAATAGGACCCCCTTCAATAAGGTTGAGCCTGATGTCCTCCTTGAGGTCATCTAGGAGGACTTTGACATCTCCCATAGTCTCCACGAGGCCTTCAGCTTCTTTCTTTCGGTCGTCAAACGCCTTGGCTGTAATAGCTATGTCAGATTCATAGCTGTCCTTCATCTTGTCATGGCTATCTCGGAAGTCGTGGATAAGCCCTGTGAGCTGTTCCATGTCTGCCTTGGAGGGCAGCTCATCGCCATCGGGTATCTTCATTTCATCAAGCTTGGCTTTGACATCGCATACCAGCAGCGCAAGGCCGTCCACATCGGTTTTGGTGACCTTTTCCAAGCCTTCCTCTTCTTCTTCTGCCGGTTTGGAAGCTTTCATTTCCTCCAATGAATTCTTGATGTCATCCACAATGACTTGAACAACAGCAACGTCACCCTTGGAGGCACCTTCCTCTTCAATCTTCTTCGATAGGGTTTCGATGGCCTCAGCGGTAGTGCGGACGACCAGTTCAACATCGTCAAGATTCTCTCTTGTGATGATGGTGGCAGGATCTGGGAAAGATATCTCGTCCATCTTCGCTTTCATGTTGCCAAGGAGTGTTTCGATTGCGTCGGTATCCTCCTTTGATGCTAGGCCCTCGACACTCGGCGCAGCCCGCTCCTTATCTTGCAGCTGCAGAACGGCGAACTGAAGGTCTTTAAGCAACTCTTCGATTCCACTGAGACCGTCCTTCATAGCTGAACCCTCGGTAGTGACTGGCTCCGGAGTTTGAATTGGGTTCTGGATGTTGGCATCCATGGCTTCCACCTTGATATGAAGTTGAGAGAGCATGACCTCCATCTTCTCCAAATCGTTCCGACGCAACGAATCGGGGGAGATGTCTCGGGTGGCTATCTGATCAGGATCTTCAGCTAGGACAACTTCGTTCCCAGTCGGTAGTTCCCGGTCTTCGATATCAGATTCCGCCCGATGTCCCTTTAGTTTGTCGATATCCTCTCGTAGACCAGCAAGACCATCTTTCAGCGTGTCCAGAATCTCGTAGGAGACAGTCATGTCCACAGGCTTATCAACCATTTTGGCGATATCGGCGTTGAGCTCTTTGAGTCCGTCGTTCAACGCTTCAATTACATCCCCTGCAACATTCATATGGCGTTCTGGATTATCCAGCTTCTTTTCAAGATGAGATCGTAAATCATCTAGGCCGAGACGCACAGATTCAAGAACCTCCTCCGTGTCCGCTCGGGAGTGTTGTCGGGTCAGCCCATTGGATTGTCGAATCTGCTCCATTTCGCCGCGCAAGGCTTCCAAAAGTTCTTCGTCGATGCCAAGTGTCTTTGAATGTGATTTGAGATCATCTAAACCTGATTTGATGGTCTGAAGAAGCTCTTCATTGCTGGTATTCGCAGTAGTAGGCACCAAAGTGCTTCCTAGCCTCTCCTTGAACTCTTCTAACTCGTTGCCTTGATGGGCACGAAGGTCGTCGATGAGTTCGCGGACTCCTTGGATGATATCGTTCGTGTCAGCGCCACCGGAGCGAACAAGCGAGTTCCCGAGAGTCTGCCGTAGATGCTCAAACTCTTCCTTGATTCCCGAAAGCATCTCATCGTTGGGGGTGGCGAGCGAGATCTGCCCATCAAGCCTCCCATGGATTCCATCAAATCCATCTTGAAGTTTTTCCAAGATCTCGTCCTTGTTGTTTGTAGTATCTCCAGTGACGAGATCTTTGAGATGGTCGAATTCGCTTTTCATGGCTTCACTGATCTCATTATCGGATTCCAGATCGAGCCCACGCGTGGCTACTTGAGACTTCATGCCTTCGAAGCCTGCATGGAGTGCGCTGAGGATTTCCTCATTATTCTGTGGCAGAGCCAACTGTGAGCCCATCGATTCTTGGAGTTGCTCGAACTCAGTCTTGATATACGCAACCATCTCCTCAGTATGGTCTCGTTGAGTACCCTCTGCGATATACCCTTTGACATCGTTACGCAGGCGCTCCAACTCGGCGCGCATGGTATCAACGATCTCGTCTTTTTGGGTCACGTCTTGAGCTCTGTCGACATAGCCCTCGATCTCAGCTCGTAGGCGATCCAGTCCGTCCCGCAAGGCGTCCAGGACTTGTTCGGTGTCTCGTCCGTTGGCAGAAGAATACGACTTGAATTCGGAATGCATCTCATCGACGAGGGAATGGATGCTCTGTAGAACTGCCTCTCCATTGTTTTGATTCGCCAGCTGGGTCCCTTGCAATCCTGCCACAACAGCTTCCTGCAGATCCTCGCGGCTGATTTCGATCTCGCGCGGCCCACTCAAATCTTGGCCTGCAAGAGCTTCTCGAACGGCATCCAGAACTACCTGTCTGGAGACAGGGTCTGCCTGTTGCTGTTGTTGTTGTTGTTGAGGGATGTAGGCAGGCTTGAATTCTTCCAGACATTCTCGGACTGCCATGACGATTTCCTCACGCATCTCGTGTGACTCGTTGATGGGCTCTGGAAGTTTGACATGCTCTATCGATTCTTGAATGGTGTGCATAATCTCCTCTTTAGTCATGCTGTCAGAGCCTCTATATTCTTGTAGACCCTCTTGGAGGCACTGCAAGATCTCGTCTCGGTCGAGGCCAAACTGTTGAATTTCTACCTTCGGATGATACGACTCGTACGCTTCGCGTACTGCCGTGACGATGGCGTCCTTGTCGATTGGGGTAGTTTGGGCGGCGATCTGATCAAGGCCACGTTTGGTCAGGGCATCCTTTACCACATCGTAGACCTCCTGGCTATCAACAGTGTTGCGAGTCATAATCGAAGAAGTAGACTGGCGTCTCCGTTCACGCATGACTCGATCCAAATGGTCCTTGAGGTTCGCTAGTCCGTCTTGGATGATGACGCTCACATCTTCAGCTGGGGTACCGGACTCCACAGCGCGCTGACCACCTTGGGCTTCGAGGGTATCTTCAATCCTCCGACCAAGCTCCCTGCCCATTGCTAGGACCTCGCTGCGGAGATCTTCCACCAGGGATTTCGTCCCAACGGTGACACCGCCCGCCTCTGCCACGCTGTCTTTTATCTTGCGAAGAAACTTCAGCATCTCATCACTGACAAAATCTGCGGCTTTGGGGCTGGCGTAAGGCTTCGCGCCGTCCGCTCCCTTGGGTAGGGGAAATGATCGTGTTAGTGGTCCAGTGCCAGGGGAAGGCTGAAATGCGGCTGATCCTGGAGGAGCATTGTGCCCGAGGGCGTTGCCTGCAGAACCCTGTTTGACGAATTCTACTAGCTCAGTGACTTTCTTTGCAGTATCGCCGGTTGCCTTGTCGACAAGTTTCTGGAGACTGCCGAGAAGTCGTTCCTGGCCGTCTTTGGTAACCATCTCGCGAATGATCTTCTCCAGCATCGCAACGCTAGCAGCACCTTCCACCGAGTACGGGTTTGGACTGCCTATCCGCTCATCCATGAAGAAGCTGCTCGGCGAAGGCACCCGCGGCAGAGTGAACTGCTTCGTCGGCGTCATGTGAGGATCCTTCATGAAGTCTCCGGATGTTCCGTGGAGATGTGGAGGGTGGTGCATGGTGCTCAGAAGATCCTTCAATGACTTCCGGATATCTTCGTCACGCGTTGTTGTCGCTTCTTTCAGCCCGATCAAGTCGGTAGCATTGTCCCTGCTTCGACGACTGAGCTGTGTCATCTCTTTCTGCAGGTCTGAGACGATATTCGCAATGCCCATCAGCTGGGTGGAAATCCCGTCCAGAGGTTGCGGTGTCTGCGAAGTCTGGCTGGGTCGGCTCCCTCCATTGGTGATGTTCGATAGTGGAGGGGGCTCGAGGTGCTCCCGGGGGACGGTCATGGTCTGCAACGCCAGCATCGTGGCAGAGGGAGGCGTGTTCTCGCCAAGAAATGGCCGCTGCATAGAGCGTGTGGATGGCCGGAGAGCAGGCATGTCCTTGAGGGGGTCTCGGCCGGAGGGCGTTGGAGTGCCTGACCGGGTGGGACTGGAGTCGCCTGTGAAGTAGTCCTTTTCTGCATCGCGGGCCGGCGTTACTGATCGTGCTGATGGACGTTCAGGTGACCGCTCATGTGGCCGTTCTGGCGACCGCTCCGGCGAGCGCACGCCGTCCAGGAAGCTGCGGAGGTCTCGCACGCTCGTCGTCTGTAGCGATTGCATGCGCTTGTGCTGTGCACCCTTGATTAGCGACCGGTCGGGCGACCGCGATGGCATTGGGTTAGTCGTGTATGAGCTTTGCATGCTCTCTCGCGCCTTCTCTTCTAGTGCCTTTGCAGCATTGGCGATGAGTGCCGATGTGTTGGGGCGCGTCGTCATGCTCGGAGAGCCTGGGTTCAGCGGGAGCGGCGGCGGTGCGCGCTCTGGATCTGAGCTGTCCCACCTGCGCGAGAAAAACTTGGGCGTTAGCGGCATGTTCAACGCGGCACTGCTGTGGCAGGAGAGGAGACGCAACGCACATTGGGATATAGGAGCGCGAAGAGGACTCTGATGAGAAAGAATGCTGGTGCTTGACCAGTTCGCGGTCACGGGATGCGTCCCTACCGACCGACATGGGGTGGCTATCTGAGGTGTGTGCGCTGGGGTCTGCGAGGAATGAGGAATGGATTGCAGCGCCGAGGGCTCGTCGCGTCCTTTCCAATTGCACAAATCAAGTTCTCACTGTGGTTCAGGATGTTTCGGCGTGCCAGCGCAGGCGGTAGATGAGATATAAGGTTCGTGGTCTCGTGAGGGGCGGTGGAGGGGGGTGGTGTGGTGCAGTGTGAAGTGGGATGCAGAGGACCGCTGTTGTTTTTGTTATATCGGCTGGGCGTTGTTTACTATTGAAGCTCGGACCCGCGGCATTACCTCATTGGCCGCGCCCTCGACAGCTCAGCGTCCCGTCACCCCGGCAGCACGCCAAGCAGTAAAGACACTGGAAAGGGCACTACGACAGAGGTTGGAGAAGCGCCGAACCAGAAGTTGCACAGGTGACGCCTGCAGAGGGCCATTTCGCAGTGGACAGGCGCTCTGCTGAGCCTGGACGCGGTTGCTATGCGAGAGTGCCAAGCGGTCGGAGCGGCGCCGGTTTCTCCGATCGCAGCTTGGAGCTTCCACCACCAGCATCCGCGTCGACGACACTTCCCTCTCATATTCGCACCCCTCACCCGCCATCGTCGCCTGCACCAGCGTCCACCGCCCCGCGAGCCCTCCACATCCCCCCCGGACCCCGCCTCCCACCACCACCATGGCGCCCGTTGCTGACAGTAGCAAGCGGATAGCGGAGGCGCAAAAGCTGGCAAAGACAGAGCCCAAGAAGGCCGAGCAGATGTACAAGGAGGTGCTCTCGACAAACCCGGGCTCGAATGAGGCCGCCATCAAAAACTACGAGACGGCGCTGGTCGGGCTAGGGCAGCTCTTCCGCGACCAGAAGCGGGTGGACGCCCTCGCCGAGCTGGTTAGGCAAACACGGTCCGTGTTGTCGTCGTTTGCCAAAGCAAAGACTGCGAAGCTGGGTGAGTGACGCAGTCTCCAGCGACGAGTTCAAGGGCCCACACTGACTGTCTGTGCGCAGTGCGACAGCTGCTCGACCTCTTCACCACCATCCCCAACACCACCGACATCCAGATCTCCGTCACCAAGTCGTGCATAGAATGGGCCGTCTCAGAACGGCGGGGCTTCCTGCGCCAAAATCTCGAGACCCGCCTCGTCGCCCTGTACATGAAGAAGCAGTCGTACTACGAGGCCCTCACGCTCATCAACAGCCTGCTCAAGGAACTCAAGCGATTGGACGACAAGTTGGTCCTGGTCGAGGTGCAGCTCCTGGAGTCCAAGGTCTACCACGCGCTTGGCAATGTCCCCAAAGGACGGGCCGCTCTCACATCCGCACGAACCTCTGCCGCGTCAGTGTATACCCCGCCTTTGCTGCAGGCCAACCTGGACATGCAGAGTGGCATGCTGCATGCGGAGGATGGCGACTTCAACACAGCCTTCTCGTACTTCATCGAGGCCATGGAGGGCTACCACTCGCAGGACGAGGCGCAGAAAGCAACGTCAGCACTGCAGTACATGCTGCTCTGCAAGATTATGCTTAATCTGGGCGACGACGTGACCTCGCTTATGACATCCAAACACGCCATCAAGTACGCTGGAAAGAGCTTGGATGCAATGAAGGCCGTAGCTCGGGCTCACACAAACCGAAGCTTGGAGGAGTACGAGGCGGCGCTCACCGACTATCGCCAGGAGCTCGGCAGTGACCGCTTTATCACAAGCCATCTTCGACGCCTCTACGACAACATGCTGGAGCAGAACCTCGTCAAGGTTATTGAGCCATTCAGCAGAGTCGAAATCGACCATGTCGCCAAGATGGTTGGGCTCGACACGGTCCAGGTGGAGCGCAAACTCTCGCAGATGATCCTTGACAAGGTCATCATCGGAGTTCTCGATCAAGGGGCTGGATGTCTGATCGTCTACGACGAATCGGAGCGGGACCAGGGGTACGACGCGGCGCTTGAGACCATCGAAAAACTGAGCAACGTCGTGGACGTCCTGTATACGAACCAGGCGTCGCTGCTCGAATGAGAAAGAGGTCTGCGGAGGATGCAATCGTGGGCGGCACGGATATGCCCATGCTCCAGTCAGTGTCCTGGGGCTATGTAATATAACTCCATAGACGCGGAATACAATGCAGCATGCATGATCAGTGATTTCTGAGAGCCGTCATCAACTCCGTAACATGCATTCATTGGTGTAGCAGAGCCTCACCGCTTTCTCCTGTACATGTTGTCCTACGGAGATAGAGAAGAGCACGTCAAATATATGAAAAACGTAAGCAGCTCGGCAGGCACCTGCGCATAAGACGCGCCCGCTTATTCAAAAGCTAGCCGCCCGCTGCAGCCGTTTCGAGTAGGAGCACAGCGGTAAAGGGCCTGCAGCCTCAAGGTTGCTGTTCCTCTCTTCTGATCTTGTGTTGAGTTGACATTGAGCCCTCGCTTAGTTGGACCTGTTTTTGGTGCGTATCTGTCCTGTCACCACCACCAACACCACCCCCGCCGCGTGCCGCCCATCTTTTCCAAATGCCCTCTAATAGGCACGCGATACCCTGCCACTTCCTCCTGGTGCGGGAAGAACCCATAAGCATTGGCGTGAGCGGAAACCATCCTCGGGCCAGACAGACTGAACGGTCTGGTGGCACCCCCATGATGTCCATGGGGCTTGCCTCCGCACCCTTCAAGCAGATCTCATCACCCGCTACGTCGGGCCTCAGAAATGGTCGTTGCACAACTTTGACGGCTATGCAGCTAATCGTGGTTTCGGCCCCCGAAAGATGACCTCGCATTGAGTTGAAACGGGAGCTTATACTTCCCGTTGCCGTAACCAGACGGAACAAGACTCGCCTTGCCAAGAACTACAACGTCTATCAATGATCCGCTCTAAAATACTCCAGAAACTAGAGCGTGGCTCTTCTATATACACCAATTCTAAGGGATGCTGCTAGACATGGGTCTGACTCCCGATCAGTAATACTAGGATGATTGGGCTTCGGGGCAATTGAGGACACGGCACCCTCACTCCCGCATCGTTTTCGCAGTATCCTCATCCCCATGAACCAACATATCCATGGGCGGCATCTCCCAGTCCTCACGTGTATGATTTAGGCGTCCGGCATTAGCATGCAGGTGCGTACTTGTTCGTTTGGCACAGCTTTGAGGTGAACGATCCCATGAATACGGTTGGACCGCTAGTTCACCCAGTGCCTGTTGCTGTCTTGTAGCCCAACCTTGGGGTCCGACATCCGCGTACTATCCGCGAGGACCAGTACGCTAAATCGCACCAGAATCCATGTACCTGGTTATCAGCGCACGTCCGCGATCGCATCCACCGCGACTATCCTCACCTATTTCTGTCCCGCGGATGGCGGGTAGCTTTGTCATGAGACTTTCGCATCCGCCAACACAACCACTACGAATAGGTAGTCCCCAACGCGTAAGTCCACTCGAGGCGGGGTATTACCGTATTTATGCCGGCAGCGCGAGATCCATGAGCCCCAACTCTGTGTCTAGGGCGAACATGGGTTGCGGATGTCCACGTGGAGTCCAGTCCTGGGCCTTGCTGACCTTGGAACCGCTTGCATCGTGGCGTTGCTCAATAACAAACGCACAGTATTGCCGCGCCGCCAATGGACGCTGATCAGGCTTAACAGGAGGCATTTCATTTTGATTTTCCTGTACTTGTTGGTATCACACACTATAGACCTAGCCGCAGGGCATGGAGAGGCGAGAGCCAACCACATGAACGGCGAAGACCCACATAGGATGTACCACAGCCCTGCGTTCCTCTTTCATGGTGGGATCATGGGCAGCCCTCATACGAATTGAGAGTATGGCAATGGCTCAGAATGGTTGTCTGAGGTACCAGAAAGATTGGTCCTGGGGTTTGCATGGATGCCTACCCATCTCCCGTTTCATCTCAACTCGACTACATACGGCGTAAACCAGAGATCCTGTCTGGGAAGCGAATGATGACAATACTGCGGCTATGGTTGACGCCTGCTCATTACAACCCACGCATAGGCTTGAGTGCCGCCCTCTCCAGCTAAAACAAGGTGCTTACGATCCACTCGCCGTACACTGCGGCTCAATCATCTTTGGACGGTCTCCAATCTTGGAAGCTATATCGACATAGGGGCCTACACGCGTCCATACTCGAGGATTCGCTGCAAACCTTGGAAGCTTTACATGGACATAACGTCTACCCCTCCTCGATAGACGCCTTACATCTCGCCAGCATTCTGTTCACCCCCCGCACATTTCGGTCCCCGTACCTCGTCGAATCCGACGACATCTCCAAATGCCCAGTAAACGCGTGCTTCTAACCGGTGCCAATAATTTGGTAGGCTCTCATGTCCTGGACCAGTTGCTGTCCTTCAACGTACCCGTGCGTGCTGTTGTTGGCTCGAACGAGGAAGCACACTACCTTGCGCAACAATACTCCACAACGAAAACATCTCTGCTCGACATCGCGATAGTCCCCTTAAAGGATGCTGCCAAACCAGGTGCGTATGATGGTGCATTATCGAGGTATCCCGAGCCCTTCGATGCAGTCATTCATACATTCAACCCTGAACTGTTCGACGAGGCCGACTGCCTTACCCGAATCATCAACCTGGAAACCGACGCATTGTTCAACTTCCTGAGAAGTGTCAAGCATGCTGCTGCCTACGTACGAAGAGTCATTATCATCACTTCACTGACACCTTTCGCACGATGGCTGGCCGATCCGACCCAGCGAACCACACCACTCGCCCCAGACTATGTCCTTGCGGCCACTCGAGCCAGTGATAACATTGTTTGGGATGCATTATCAAGATGGCAGCGGGATTTCTCGGCCCCGTTTGACCTAGTAGCCGTCACTGCCCCGAGTGTTTACGGGCCATCCATTCGGCCACTTGGCAACTCTTCGGATCTTCAGGAAGCAAACCGGAGGATATGGAATATATGTAGCAACGACTATACTGAGAGCTGCACTTCTCCGCCTTACGGCATCGATCACTATACGGATGTCAGGGTGAGTCAGAACCACACATCGCCTATCGGCGTCTGTAGCATCGGAGGTCGTGCGCTTATTCTCATATTTTAGGATCTTGCCATTGCTGGTGTTAGAGCCGTATTTACGCCAGCAGCAGGAAATAAGCGTTTCGTTATATCGACTGGTGCCATGCCCTCAGGATCTGTCATCGCAGAATTCCTTGCGAGTCGGTTTCCTGAACTTGCAAGTCGCGTGACAGCAACCAACTCACCGCCTCGACCACAATCAACAGATCCGCCTGACATCATGGAAACACATCTCAATTCTTCTATCCTCGGATTAACGCGGTACCGGCCGCTCGAAGAAACGCTGCGGGATGTTGCTCAGCAGATTATCGAACTGCAACGACGGAAAGATTGGAGGAGTGTAATACAAAGCTAAGGAGTTATATCAGAAACAGAGATTGGTTTGCATATCAGGTTCAACATGTCCGCTGGGCGGGTTTCCTTTCCACTCCCAACTTATTGCCCATTTAAACATGTGACAGTCCCTAGGGAATACTTTCTTATCGCAAAGTAGCCAGAGCGCACCATTGAATCATCGTTTCTTCCTCCATATGTCGGCTTTTGGTTTCGTCTCCGAAAACTAGTGGTTGTTGACAAGTCCTACAATCGCTTCTACCGCAGACAGTCCCAGGCTGTTAGTATTCTCTCACGCGTCCACAGGATCCAGACCGCGAGAGCGATGCTCGCATCCTCGAAATAAGCCTCCATGATCGTGCAATCACGGCGCCTACCAGCATCAAACAATCGCAGTGTGTACCAACCGGTGAACATCTCCCTACCACGCTATCGAAAGACATAGGAAGCCTGAAACTGATTTGTTCAATACCAAATCGCCTTCCACGAAGGCACCGCATTCCGAATGCACCCAAGGCTGACGCGATCCTTCGGAAATAAGGATGCAGGGTAAAAATGTCGCCTACGCCGACACACAACTCAGATAGAGCAGTAGACGAGCGAAGGATGCAACTTCAATGAAGATGAAGATTGAAGAGGGACATTGAGGATGAATTGACGTTGCTTCAAGCTTCCAGGCTACGACGTATATTGGGAATCGTGCTCCCAGTGGTGCTGCCGGTGCCGGAGGAAGTTCTGCTTCGGGAAGGTGATGTCCGGTCTAACGTCTTTGACCAGGCTAACATTTTGACACAGGTATCGCAGCTATGAATGTCGAAAATCCTCGATACAGACAAATTGTCCACTTTAAAATCTTCAGTCATCGTTAGGCTATCAGATTTGCAGGAAATCGGAAGCGTCAGCCTGTGCATTGCACCACCAAACCCAGTGGTATCGATATTCAGACACCCCTACTAGCGGCTGCTGAAGATACTTCGGTCATGCTGAGCAAACTCAACAAATCTTCACCGGAACCCATAAATGCATCCGGAGTTCAACGTGGCAGTACCTTCATCTTGAGGCTGTCACCGGCCATTCAACTGGCAGTGAATACAAGGAATAAGATGAACATAACCCCGGGATTTAGTGGAGAAATATTCGACGCTACGTCATGAAGCTATACGTATCATCTATCGAAACTTCGAGCACCATTCATTCCAATAATATCCACTGGATCACGTTGCATCCGTTCGTAGTACAGTACCTAAGACGTACGCATCATGGCTCCACGTGTCGATGGAGATTTTCGTGTTACCGTTCCCATGCCACATTTTCACCACGGACTTCATCGGCAAACCCGCAACGACCGGCGTAACGACCCAAACCTTCGGCTATACTCATAAATTAGGCACAATATGTGCTGTAGACGTCTCTGCGTGCATTGCCCTCAATCAGGGACCTATATTTGTAGGTTTGCACTGGCTCCCTTGGAAGCATCCTTAGCCCAGGCAGTATGCTCTCGCACTGTCCATTTTCATCCTATAAAAACGCTCATAGAAAAGGCGAACGAAGCTAACGCTATCTCTAGGGGATCAAGTTGGCCTTAGCATTGGCGATTGGTCGAGAGCCATCACTGTACCCTTCTCATGGGGTTGGTCAAAGCCTGCTAGTTGCCCCGTTCCCCGTATTGTTGTCGTCGTACCCCTGGAGACATGCAAGCTCGTAACAATACCACGTCCTTCAACCGCAAATATAGGGGTTGTTTATGCCGGACCTTGGGTGCAGATACCCACCGAAACTCCCCATCCAATTCTTCCCTCGGATCTCGCTTGGGCGCTTGTATGAAACGTCTACTTATCACGTCCTCCCGAAGGCTCGGTTTAATATATATTCGCATGATCGCGGTTGCAAGTTCGTCGCCGAAGTTCAATATGGCTCATGCGATGCAGCTAACTCTTGTGGCATGCACATGGCTGTTGTGGGTGCTCGATACTAGTCTCGGTTCTCAAAAATACTGGCTGGTCGGATCTCGGAGCCATAGTCGTCCCGATTATGTGCTGCCAATGGACTAGGGACATGATAGACTTTATCTCCTACTCCTTCGGCTTCCGGAATCGAAGCGGTCGGGGTTCAAAACGAGGATCAGACTTTTTCGACATACTATAATTAGTGCGGGGTTTGCCCCACAACATGCAGCCACTTGCCATCTTGGAGGGTTGTTGGTGGTGCTTGTATATTCGACACTCGCGAATAGCTCTCAATGCTACCTTGACATAGGTACCTAGCTATGTTGGTGTATCCTGGAGTGGATGTTCCATCAGCCAATTAGAAAAGACCCGTCGGACTTCAGCTCTAGATCTCGCTAAACACAACACTAAACCTCTTCCGGTTGCCTACAAGCCTCGTGTTCATCCTGGCTATGATCACACCCTCCAGCAACCCTCACCATTCAGTTTGCACTCTATTTCTTTTGTGCGACCATCCATCGCTGGCCAGGCACAAAAGCTGAGGCGCAGACAGTATCCGCGTGCAGACGCCCGCATGCCCCATCTTACCACATACCATCACACGCCTCGTCTGCATACAATTGTACGTAGCGGTGTCTACTGCGCCTCGGTTGTACGAGCGAGATGCCCTGATGGGGTATTCCGCTGACCGTCCAGCTGAAAACAGTTCTGCACGTCTGCGAACCCTGCTGCAGCCACTGTCACTGTGGTGTGTGGAGGAGCGGGACAGACCGCTGAACGACGCCGCGAGATCTTGTTTCGACGATCTGAAGCCATGGATCAATCCTTTAGGACGGCTGTTGGATATTTCGATCTGTTATGATCAGTCGCCTTGGATATCAGGCTGCAGACTTTCTCCCAAACATTTCACTTTTCTGGTTCAGCTGTCACAGCCACATAAAAGGAATGGCTCACGATAGCGAAGGAAGTGGCGTGACGAGGGCAGCTGATGCTTCCTTCTGCCTCTTCTTCACAGCTACAGCTGATGATGTGATGCAGCCTAGCCCAGCTTCACACCGCGTTGTCTCTTGTGGTATATGGTATATGAACAGCTCTGTTGCCAGAATTTCGCCGTAAGGTTGATTTTCTTCCATCAGGGATCCACCCAAGGCTGACATCGCTTTCGCATCGCATTCCTAACATGGCTGAAGCTAGCAATACCGAGGCGAAGAAGTCGTCTGCGCCTGCGGGGGTTCCTCAGTTTGTGTTGGACCATGGTGAGTGTTGTCTGTTTCTGGAATTTTTGTGCAGGAGCGTTTTCCAAGTTGGTGGCTTATGGCCAGATGCGAATACTCTTACGATCATGTTCCTTCGCTCAATGTACAATTCGTACCCTTGCAACTCCTCATTGATCCTATTCACGCTATTCTGGTACCTATTTCAAATAGTGTTTATCTTCTTACCTCAATCCTCTAGCTCCGCTTGTCCACCTTTTTTCCAAAGATCCTTACCAGCCTTCCTCCTTCGCGGCAACGCTCGCAAACACCCGCCCTCAAACTGCTTTCAAGGATGTACCGATTCCGTCTCCCCCGTTGACGCTGTCGAATCTCGATCAGTTGAACAGTGTTGGTGGCAAGAATGGGTCCGATATCTGGCTCACGAGCACCGTTGATATCACCACGAACCCAAAATGGCTGGAGGGTATCAAACCTGATTCCGATGGCAGCACGGGACCAGATAAGACGGCCGTGATTATTGTGGTCGATAAAGGGAAGGGCGTTGTGGATGCTTATTACATGTACTTCTTTGCGTTCAATTGGGGTGGGGTTGTGCTTGAGAAACAACTTGGTATGTTACATCAAAACTCACCGGTCTTGGTAATACTATGTGAGAGGTGTGACACTGACTGACGTGTTTGAAGGTGACCATGTTGGTGACTGGTAAGAGTATGATGATGAGGGGGATAGGAGGGGTTACTGACTGGTGTAGGGAGCACAACATGATTCGTTTCGAAAACGGTGTGCCGAAGTCTGCTTGGTACTCACAGCACGCAAACGGCGAGGCGTTTAAATTCGATGTTCTCAAAAAAGACAAATCAGGCAAGAGGGTATGTCCACCCCAACCCAATATCCCCATATTCGTAACGGAAACATCTTGCTCACCACTCCCCAGCCAATCGCGTTCTGCGCCAACGGTTCGCACGCCCTCTTCGCCACAGACGGAACCCATGACCACACAATCCCCAACCTGAACCTCCCCTTCAAACTACTGCTCGTCGACGAATGCGACAACGGCCCCATCTACGACCCACTGCTCTCCTCCTACTACTACAGTTTCTCCACCGCCACCAATTCCTTCACTCCCTACGACGCCTCCACGCCCATCGCCTTCCTCAATTTCAACGGTCGCTGGGGCGACGAACAGTACCCCGACAAGGACAAGCGGCAGACGCAGTTGGCAGGCAATAGGAAGTATGTGGGAGGCCCGACGGGCCCGAAGGATAAGCAGTTGGGGAGGAAGGAGGTTTGGCCCCAGAATAGCTCGAGTAAGGGGCAGAAGGTTAGGGGGTGGTTGGGCTTGGATTTATGACTATATGGTAAGGAGTTGATGACGAAGTGCTTTAAGGGGAGGAAGAAGGAGGGTGCGAAGGGGGTTACGAAGGTGAGGGTTGATGGAGAGGCGGCGGAGTGAGGGGATGGGGGTGTGAATTGGGAACGGATGGATGAGAGTGTTTTATATATCTTCTTGCGTCTTCTTTTTCAGCTGATAGACTGCTAAGTAATTGGTATCAGAGTGAGTTGGTTTCAATACTACTACTACCAAATCTATTCGACACTTTCTAAAGCTGTTGATATAATCCAGTCTTCTCCACTGCTTTACAAGCACATACCAAAGCCTTTAACAGGAAGTAGCGGCTACATGGGTGAAGAAACGTACTGCTAACACTGAAATTATCAATCAACCTTTTATGGCAGGCCAATATGGAAATTCAACTCGGTTCTTCACCTTCCCTTCGCATTATTCTCAATCCTACTAGACCAAGATGTAGATTTTACTGGCTCTGATTCTCAGGTTCTTGTCCATTGACTCTTATACAAGGGTAATATCTTGACTTTCGAAATCATATGGATCGAAATCAGCGAGCTCTGGGAAAAGGTACGATCATCGAGGGTGAAGCTGAAGGCGCCGATCCTACGGAACTCATGCAGTCCTGGTCCAGTCCTCTCGATAATAAGGCCGGCCATATATGTTCCAGGTGGTCTTTTGAAGATTGACTCATCGGAGCATGGCTCACACTCAATGAGTTTCAACGGCAGAGAGTAGATTTCAGGAGATTGTGTACCACCGACGTCTTTCTCATATTCTCTCAAGTCACCGAAGGAGACAAAGCTTGTCCCACTGATATGGATTACAGGTGGGTACTCTGTCGCACCTTCTGATGTGACCAATAGCTTTTATATGGGCGTAAGTCACTTCCCCCATTGGATCTGCACCCTCGACTACTTCCCGAACCTCCAAAAGCAAATCAACAGTATGTTGAAGGTCGAACGTCAGCGGGTATGTGATCATAGCGACAATTGATGCCCATGACTAAGAGGGTGCTTTCTCTACGTGGCATGACTTGAGGAATGGCAAAGGGGAGACTTACTACGGTAATACTGAGGGGTATGTTGGAATTGGGGGACAATATGCTGAAAGAAGTCATCTACAATGGTCTTTCTCCACAAACCCGCGATATATTGATCGTCGAGGCGATCTTGGAAATCATGAGCAAGTCCAGACAGGGCAGGCAACAGGTCAGAATCGTAGGTCAGGTCCATCGCAGTCATTTTAGTGATGATGCAACGCCACTTCATACTGAACGCTTTCCCGGATTGTCCGTCGCGAAGAACTGTACGAAGCTTGAAAGATTCATTGAAATTGTTCTTATAGCTAGGTTTCAGGCACTCAAATGGCAATCCTTCCGGAAACGCTTCGCAAGAAGCCATTTCAGTGCACCCCCAGCAAAGCTGATTCCCATAATATACCGACCGTGGACTCCATAGACGTTCCCGTAAGACCCAACCACGAGTCATGAGCGGGTACCGTTTGATTGGCTGCATGGCTGCCTCAGTATACATGCCATATTCGTCTCGGGAGTCGTAGCGACGCAGGGCGATGTGTGGTATTGCGATAGACGTGGGTATTCTTTGTGTGAAAAGTGCACTCCTATTCCTTTCTGATCCCAGAATCGCTACTATATTTAGACACCCATTCTTGTACACTTTCCCCATAAGTGCTGCCTCCTTTTCCCAGTCTTCAGGATCATCTTGTATGATGCAAAGCGTATTGATCCAGATCTATCATACCCCAACATGCCGTGCAAGCATCAGAGAATGTAGGAGAACGGGAGGCAGATCTGACAAGATGATGTTTTGCTCCGTTTGTTCAATATTTGCCTTCAGAAGGTTTGGCATACCTTCCCTGGTCCACCTGTGGCTCAGCGTCAGATACTGGATAGGATTACCTTCACACCGCACTGCTGTTGAGTTGGCTAAGCGCACATGCGACATGCCGTCTCTAAGGTGAAATAACCTTGTTGGTTTAAAATCGCCGATCTTCTTCTGACCGATGTACTGGCAACGAACTTGGTTTCTCAAACAGGTTTCCATCCAACGGTTCAAGAGAGCGAAACATTTATCGTTCATAGACCGGGTGGGGATATCTGTCGCGTATGGAGTAGAGGTGCGTGAGTGGTGATGGATGTCGTCCTCTCCAAAGCAAGAGCATTTTCCGACTTGTATGGCTATCATACATCTGTCTGAGCTCAAGACGGAACTGCCCATAACCTGGGGTGTGTTTCCCATTCTTCCAAACGACCTCTCCGAAGGCCATGGTGGCCCCTATTGTCCCACCCCTTTTCCCTGATGTCCTGTGCAGGACGATCGATCGAACAACGGCTGACCAGTCTATAAGTGCATTGCGTTTAAAATAAGCAGATTCTGCTGTAGTATATTAGAGGGAGGGGTATATAAGAGTCTAGTCTATATAATATCTATAGCAGGATACTTGGGTAATACCACCTCTGTTAGGTTGCGTTGTATTTGATAAAGATACTTACTTAGAATAGAGTAGGGGGAGCTTGGGACAGTATGCGAATTTTTGGGCGGAAGGGGGCGACCGAGACTGGCCGGAAGAACGTCGGCAACTGCTCATCAATACCAGCTAGCCTACTTTTGGGTTGGCTTAGGCTGGCTTTAAATTATTCCGATCCGGCCGCCGCTAACCGCAAGACAGTGCTTGGCTCAACAAACAACGCTAGAATACCGCCGTTTCCTTATGGACGCCCCCGTCACATCTCTTAGTATTCAGTGGCTCGCTGACCAGCGCAACACTCTTCCTGCCACCCAACCCCGCCCTGTGCCACTCGTCGCCGAAGTTGTCCGTTTCTTGAAAACTATCTATAAGAACGAAGGCCTGCTATGGAGTCCCAAAATCTACAAAAGGGGAGCGTATATGATCTCCTATACCTCTCCTGTGGTATCTCTAGTATGGTGTATGAAGTATCTGAATCTGCTGTTATCAAGGCTCCTTGTGGCACCGATCGAAGCTGAAAAGACCTTGCTATCGAACGCGTGATCTTTGATCGTCTTGGCTCTCATCCTTACATTGTTAAGCTCCTTTACATATATGAAGGCATGGTGGTCCTTGAACGTCTCCAATATCCCCTCCGCAAGCGGCTTTGGGATTTACGTTCCGCTAAAGAGCTACCCCCCCTGAAAGATGTGTTATGATGGGCTTCCTAGGTTATGCAGGCGCTTCAGCATGCCTACTCACATAATGTGTTTCAAGTTGATATCGGCCTATACAATATGCTATTAAATCAGGATGAGGATGTGAAGTTATCCGACTTTGCTGGGTTATTAATTGATGGCTCTACACTATTAGTGGTGCCCAGCCTGCACTTGGAACACCTAAATATTACACAGCCTTCGATCCAGTCTGAGATTTTTGCGCTTGGCTCTTCACTATATGAGATAGAGATAACGCACCAGCCATACTTTGATAAGACAGATAATGAGATTGAAGAGTTGTTTGCAGCAGGGCTTTTCCCTGATATAAGACCGTTATTATTAGGAGAAGTTATTAGCAAGTGCTGGACGGTGAAATATGAAGATGTCGGTGAAGCATTGAAAGATATTCGGTGTCTTGAAGAGCTGTCAAGGGGTAAGCATTTAATTTCTATAGGTGCATGTGCAGGAGTGCCTTGTGAGTTATTTTACATACAACTATGACTATTAGCTAATACTATCCGTACATAGATAATTCAGGGGTATCAACCAGCCTGCGTGCGGGATCACATGAGCTTACCTCACGTGATTAACCGCACGGAGGCTTGGCAAGGGGTACCTGAAAGCTGAGCTTTCGTCCGACTCTAGATAGACATGAACAATACCAACCCCTAATTGCGCACCACCCAGTTACATCCTGTATATATATATACACTATAGACACGTATATTAGGATAGAGCTACCTATCTGCAGCGTACGTTAAAGTCTATTTAATACTAATTAGTAGTTGATTAACTTCAACTGCAAATTGGCAAGAGTAAAGATAGAGTTATACCTTAGTAAAACTAACTTCTACTAAGGTCTCTGTTTTATTACTATTTCTATTTACAGCTATAGAATAGAGAGATTAACCTTTAAGAACGCATGAAGGAAGATAGTGTATTACATACCCTGAGAATCCTGCTGCACAAACCTAGCAGCAACTAAAATAAATAAACACTAGTGCTAATGCTAACACTAGTGCTATAATAGCTTAACCTAACTAACTAGCTAATACTATATTAGCTGAAGCTAGCTAGCCTATACATTTACTAATCCTATATAAGAACTAATTAGATTTGTACAAAGAAGAAGTAAAGTTCCTATATTTATATAAGGACCTGTTAGAGGAAACTAGTATTAGAATATCTACCCTCTAAAGCGCTGTACACCTTTAATACTAGAATAACTAGATTAATATAACTATAGACCTATTAACCTTCTACCTTAATATATATACTATGTACGTTCTCACCAATATCTACTAATTAAAAGGATTACCCAACTAAATCCTTAATAACTTTAAGGAATACTTCTATATATAGGAAGTGGAATACTTCTAATACATTAACTATATAATTAGATAAGAACTTAGGGATATAATAAACTATAAAGGACT